>JARBWK010000001.1:87732864-88149407 GCA_030556195.1 Anolis apletophallus | reverse complement strand
ATAGAGAAAATTTTGTTGGGTAAGTTAATGTAGGAAGAGGTAGAGGTAATGATATTGTATCACATTATATTGTATTGTGCTGTATTTAAAATGTTTTCCTTTTCAGGAATTATATTTGGTGTATTCAATGTTTTAACATTATTGATTGTATTGCTGATGTGCCCCATATATTTACGCTGATTCTGTTTACTGGATTCGGTAAACATGACTGATGATTTGTATATAATTAGAGTAAATATGTATAATGGTGTAAAGTGTATAAGTTTTATGTAATGTCTTCCATACGAAATTATTTTTAATTCTCTCTGTCCAGAGTGAATTAAAAATAATTTCGAGGAAGGAAGGTGTGTGATGAGGTGGTTATTTGTGTTATATTAAGTGGTCACGTTATGGACAGACCACAAAGGGTTGGCTGTGATAATGGAGGCAGTTCCCTCCTGGGGAATCTGTTGCCATGGTGATGGTGGCGGAGCCAACCAGAAGGCTAGCTCGGAATTCTTAGAGAGAGTCAGTGGGTGCCTGGCTGTCAAGCCAGAAGGTTCGATTAGATTCTGCTCTGAGGAGAGGAGTAGGAATCACGTTGCTGAAACTGCAGAGAGAGCAGTTAGAGTTTTCCTGTCAGCGAAGCGAGAGTGTAGCTCGGCTGGGAATCTGTTTTGTGTAAAGCCTGAGGGCTAGATAGAGGCAAGGTGCCTTTAGAAGACAAAAAGTGCCTGTATGTTTGAGATTGTTAGACGCTGATCTAACTGAATAATAGCACTAGTTAAACTTTGTAACCTTTTTTAAGTCGTGCCTCTTCGGAAGAGTTATATTAAGTATCAAACCAAGTTTTGTGCCCAGTTGTGTGAAATAAACTATTTAAGTTTTGATTCAAAACTCTCTCCCCGTGACTTCAGTTGGATTACCAGTCTCCTCACCACTCTTTACAAGTCAATGGTCAAGCCTAAATAAATTAATGGTGGCAGCGAAATAAAAGTAAACGTCGAATCTTCCACAAATGGTGGCAGCGGTGGGATCGCCTACCCTGCCACGTTAAAAGAAAAGTAAACCTTAGATCTCCACACCACCTAGAAGGCCTACCTCATTCACCAGCAATGTTGCCTAGAAGGCCTCCCTTGCACCACTGGTAGTGTGGCCTATGAGGACTCCCCACTGCTACTTTGGCTGTGATTTTCCTACAAGACAGAAGCAGGTTGTACTGGGTGGCCCCTGGGTTGCTCCCATTATTATTATTATTACCATTATTATTAATATTGCAAAGGTTAGGTGGCCATTTCTTGGGGATGCTTTGCCTGTGATTTTCCTGCAAGGCAAATGAAGGTTGGACTGGGTGGCCCCCGGGTTGCTCCTAATATTATTATTATTATTTCTTTCTTTCTTTCTGCACTATAAACAAGATATGTGTGCAGTGTGCATAGGAATTGTTTTGTGTTTTTTCAATTAGTTCTCCGCCCATCTGTCACTCGCTCGACCCATCTATAAAGTTTTAAAATGCAATGCGACCCCTGTGCTCAAAGCTTTTTGGGGGCTCAACAATAAACTTTTCCTTCAAAAAGGGCTCTGCAACTTTAAAAGTTTGAGAATATCATGTGCTACACTATGGCGGTTAACACAACCCCCATAGCTTTCCTGATTCCATTATGGCTTTCTAATATAGGTTATGTGGAGTCATTCTTAAACGGTTTCTTATAAATGTCTGAGGAATCCACCCTTGACAAACACTCATTTAGAAACTGGTCCCCAGAATGGGGTAGAAGAGAAGGGTAGCTCAAGACAATTCACAAGACTAGACTGGAGGGTTGATCCTAAAGGGTTCTGGGCCAATTTACCTGTCTGAATGTATCTCCCCCGGTACCATCTAGGACCTTAAGATCATGCAGGGAGGCCCTGCTCTTGGTCCCACTGCCATCACAGTCACTTTTAGTGAGGATGAGAGACAGGGCCTTCATGGTGGCCCCTTGGCTTTGGTATTCCCTCCCTAATGAGGTTAGATCTGCCCCTTCCCTCTTGGCCTTCCAAAAGAAGCTTAAATCCTGGTTATGGGATCAAACATTCACACGATAAACTGTTTTACTGGGAAGACAAGATTTATTGGACCGGTCTCGGACTGTTTTTCAGCATCTAATTGTTGCCTGTTGGAAGCCATTCTGAGTCCCTCTGCACAGGTCATGAAGAATGGGGTATAAAAGTTTTAAATAAATAAATAAATAAATAAATAAATAAAGTAAAATCCTCTCCTGAAATGATCTAGCTAAATTGTACCCCAAAGAGTCCTATGTAGTTGAGCTTCCCCAGCCATTAACATTCTGAAATATATGGAACGATAAAGCACTAAGAAATATTAAGACAGCAATTGTCACTCATTCCTCCTAGAAAGAATAAATGTTGCCTGGCATCTATCCTTTGCACACTTGTTGGGGATTAAGCTATACCGAATACTTCTAAGTACATAATATGCTTGTCAGAGTCTTCATTTATATGTACTGTATGTTTTCATAATAATGGATGGGAAAAGTCATTAGCTCTCCTTCAACAAATATTTGCAAATAGGAATAATTAAGAACACCCTGCCTGCCAGTTGGCCCTCCACCAAAGTTCTCAGGGCTCTGATTTAGGATAATGTTGAGATTAGTATTAATAGATGTTTCTCTTGGTCATCAGATTGTAAATACTTTCATGTACAAGTAGGGAAACTGAACGATCCCATTTAAATGTTTTGATTTAACTGACTAATAATCTAAAAAAGGTCCTTGAGTCCTTCTTCTTAGTAGCTAAAATAGCTAACAGAGTCTATTGGACAACTTGTGAAATGTTGTTGGCTTTCAAACAATTTTTGACATATAGAGACTATAAGGTGAGTGTATCATGGTTTTTTATTTTTATTTTGGCAAGCCTTGTTCAGAAGAAGTTTATACCTTCTTAGATTGAGAAAGCGTGCACCCTTCCACACAGTCCTATATTACAGAATATCAAGGCAGAAAATTCCACATTATCTATTGTGACCCAAGGACCTGGAAGACCCCTCAGTAATCCGCTTGACACTGGCCACATTTAAAATGCTTTATTTAGAATAAAATATATAGTAAAGAGACTAGGATTATAGTCTAAAGATGTTCAAAGCATCAATAGATAGCAGCAATTGTTCAAGGAGGCAGGAAGCCAGATTATAGTCCTTTGGTATATGCAAGGACAAAGCAAAGAGAATCTTCTTGCCCCAAACGGGCTAAATCCAGGAAAGGTAAATACTTGGCTTAAAGCTTGGCAAACAAAATTCTTGGCAACAAAGTTCTTAGCAGGCCCAGCGGCCAGACAAGGTTCCGTGAAGCGTGGCTTGGAAAATGCAAAGTTGACGAAAGACGAAAGATGAAAGATGGTCTCTGAAGTGGAACCTATATAGTTCCCCAAGCTTTGATCCCTTCGACGCAAATGCGTCGAAAGTCAGTTCTCAAAACAGCTCCCAGCTGGCCTCTCTTTAGGCCTTTCACATGGGAATGGTATGTGATCCCAATTAGCAGAGGCACCTGGGAAGGAGAAGGGAGTCGTCCCATCTCCGCTTATCGGGCCGAGAGAGAGATGAGCTTTACTTAGCCTTGAACAAGGAATGACCTGGGAATCTTTGCAAACACAGCCTGGCCATGGCTTGCCTTTTAGCCTAGCAGGCCTCAATGAATTAACATGGTTGTGGTCTGGCTTGACCAAGGAAACAGGTTGGGGATCATGCTGGGGTGTGACATTATCTGAGTGTAGACTTAGATAACCCAGTTCAAAGCAGATATTGTGGGATTTTCTGCCTTGATATTCTGGGATACAGGGCTGTGTGGAAGGGTCCTGTGACTTGCCCAAATCAACCAGGCCTCTCCTCCAATATAGTTTCCAACTGTAGGTCTTTTTTTGGTGTGTGTATTCACTAGGGCTTCAGTGTTATAGATGAGTACCTGAAAATGTTTCTTATCACTGAACTTAGTTCTTTCATTGATAGGTTGCATTTATAAGCATCTTTCCCAGCAAATACTTTTCATGGTGTGGGCATTGAAGGCGCCTCTGCATTCCCTCCCGGGGCATGATTGAAGTTGAGGTTTGTCTCCTTCTCCGTTTCTCATGTTTCTTTCTCAGCCAATCAGAGGTCTGGTTGACTGTGTCCATTAGGCTTGGTTGATAAAAAAAATGAAATTCTGGAATTTCAAACACTTTTAGTGTGTATCTCATCTGAATACAGTATGCATCCAGTCCTAAAATAATATTTATTTTATTTTATTTATTCGGGTTTCTATGCCGCCGACTCCCGGAGGCTCGCGGCGGCTTACAGAGCCGAAGGCACAGTAAAATACAGAAGGTTAAAAACAATTAAAACAAAACAGCACAATAGAAACAACAACATTTGATGTGGTGGCGCAACCAAGAACACGCGGGCCTACCCATCGAAGGCTTGCCTAAACAAATGGGTTTTACAAGCCCGCCTGAACGGGAGCAGGTCCTTCATTGCCCGGGTGTCGGCCGGGAGGGCGTTCCACAGCGTGGGGGCTATAACAGAGAATGCCCTCCGGCGGGTGGATGTCAGCTGTGCCAGCTTCGCCGAAGGTACCTCCAAGAAATTAGCATCCTCGGACCGCAGTGATCTCAAAGGGCAATATGGAATGAGACGGTCCCTCAGATACGCTGGCCCCAGGCTGTGCAAGGCCTTAAAGGTAAGAACCAACACTTTGAAGGCGATCCGGTGCTCAATTGGCAGCCAGTGCAGATCCTGCAAAACAGGTGTTATATGGCAACCTGCTGGAGAGCCAGACAGTAGCCGGCCGGCAGTGTTCTGCACCAGCTTGAGCTTCCGGATCGCTGACATAGGAAGGCCAACGTAGAGCGTGTTGCAGTAATCTAGTCTTGAGATGACCGTGGCTTGGATCACCGTGGCGAGGTCGTTCCGGGAGAGATAGGGGGTCAGCCTCCTTGCCTGTCGGAGATGGAAAAAGGCCACCTTGCTGACCACAGAGACCTGGGCCTCCATGGTCAGCTGAGAGTCCAGCTGGACTCCTAGGCTCTTCACGGAAGACGATGGGCATAGCGCCGCACCGTCCAGGGTCGGAAGCTGGACATCTACCCCACCCGGGCGGCCCAGCCACAAGATCTCCGTCTTCGCCGGATTCACCCTCAACCTACTGGCTCGCAGCCATCCAGTGACGGCTTCGAGGCAGTGCTGGAAATTATCGGGGACAGATCCCGGCCTGCCCTCCACCCTCAGAATGAGCTGGGTATCATCCGCATATTGGTGACACTCCAGCCCATAACTCCGCACCAGCTGTGCAAGCGGCTGCATGTAGATGTTAAATAACAGAGGGGAGAGAATGGCCCCCTGCGGAACTCCACAAACTAATGAGGAGCCCTCGGAGACCACCCCGCCCCTCCTCACACGCTGAGACCACTGGTGGAGGAAGGAGGTCAGCCATGAAATGCATACTGATATAAACAGAGTTTATTCCACTGTAATAAGTTCCCCAGTGGTGCAGTGAGTTAAACCGCTGAGCCAATGAAGTTGCTGATCGAAAGTTTGGCAGTTCGAATTCAGGGAACAGGGTGAGCACCCGCTGTTAGACTCAGCTTCTGCCAAAGTAGCAGTTCAAAAACATGCAAATGTGAGTAGAGCAATAGGTACCGCTTCTGCGGGAACGTAATGGCACTCCATGCAGTCATGCTGGCCACATGACTCTGGAGGTGTCTACGGACAACGCTAGCTCTTCAGCTTAAAATGGAGATGAGCACCACACACCAGAGTCAGACACGACTAGACTTAATGCCAGGGAAACCTTAATAAGGTCCTATGATAAAGTGTAATAGACAGCCTGCTGTATGAATGCCACATACCTATGGTTATATATTGGGGAGTTATATTTTTGACTTCATTCTTCCAGAATTACTCAGATAGCCTGTAAGTACCGGAGCTCTGGTATGAAATAAGCATTTTTTTCTGTTTCAAGAAAACCTCTACATGTGTAAACAAAGATGGAAGAGTATTCATACTTCTTCCCAAACTGATTTTTCTGTTGACCTGCTTATAGAGTTCTTTTCCATTCAAATCCAGTCCCAAACATGACTAATGTTCCAACCTCTATAATGGCCTAGAGTTGGCAGAACACCTTTCTCTTGAAAAAGATCTAAGACAGATCAACTTACAGTATTGTACTGTAGCTCTGAAGACCAGAGTTAAAGCTTCGGTTGTATGCACTCTTACCAGGGAGTGAGTGTCACTTAATAAAGGAACATTTTCCTTTTATATAGATGCACATGATTCAACTGTAAAAGACTAGAGATATATTTTATTCTATTTTATTAATCTGAATTTGTCATAAGCTTCACTAACATGTAATTTAATGTGCCATAGACTAGTGCGATAGAGGGCATATGTATGAAATAAATATGAATGTCCTTCCGATCATTTATCAAAATTAGCTGCTGCCTTTACAAGCCAAAATAGAATTTATATGAAGTTTGGCAGAACAAACTGTTATAGATGAAATACATCCTGGGCTTCTGAGTATTGAAATCAATAGTAACAACCAAAACACCATTTTGCAATTGGAGCATTGTGTTGCCCAGGAATGATGGAAATAAAGAGAGAAACACCAATATAGTTTCCAGCTGTAGGTGATTTTATTTTTGTCTATATCCACTAGGGTTTCAGTGCTATAGAGGAGTATCTGAAAATATATCCTAGCAACTGAACTTAGTTCTTTCATTGGTAGGTCACAAACTATAAACAAAACGAGCTAAAACATAATAAAATCAAAACACGATTAAATGATAGCTGTTTTTAAAATGATAACAGAAAATCATTAAAGCAATAGAAAACTTAAAACTACACCTGACTTAATTCTGAGAAGATATGCATTCGAAAAACATCCCCAAATGCTGAAATCATACTGTGTGCAGTAAACATTTCACCAAACTGTTAATTCACTGCACTTAACCATGTAGCCCACAATCTGCTTGCACTAAAGTAAAACATGACACATTTTCCAATTGGACACCTGCTAGATACTCTGCTTAAACTAAAATATTTAGATGAACCTCCAGGTTTTGAATAAGAGAAAGCCCTTACTGAGCATGAAGAGGCTGGATGGCCGTCTGTTGGGAGTCCTGGATTCTGTTTTCCTGCATAGCAGGGGGTTGATTCTGTGATTAATTTCCACTGTGATCTCTGGCAACTTTTTTCAATTCCCTATATAGGCAGTTTATGGTAGCAGAACCTATGACAATCTGATAGATAAATTAATCTGAATTTTTGTGCGTCTGTGCCCATTAACTAAAGTGTGTTCGTGTGCACTTGAGAATTGTATACAGCTTTATTGGCACATTTTTCAAATGTGCATCATATGTGTGAATTTTCCCCACACAACATATTGCAACCTTAATATATAAATTTCAGATTGCAAATTGCATCTGCTCTCTATTGTCAGAAGTATGAACTAGATAAATCTTGGATTGTTTTAACAAAAAATAAGCATAGTTCATTTCTCAGACATTTCTGCTTCAAACATACCTAGATGACAATCACTTCAGAGATAAAGCTAGGGCATATTTCATAGAGTGCTTATGAAAGTTTATGAGCCACAGGAAGGAAACTGGAGCATGTAACCTCGACTTAAGATTTAAGAGCAATTTAAGAGCATTTAGAGTTATGAACCATTGCTCAGCCTGGAGTTTTGCTTTGACATACGAGCAGGGTTTTTAAAGTTGAGAGCTAGCGCCAGAGGTTTCAAGGGAGCAGCCTCTGTGCTCATGCTTTTGTATGCTTTGGGAAATTGCGGTCCACTTTGCTCGTGTCCATTTTGAGGAACTTTTGATTAGTTGATTTTGTGTGCTTTTTATTCTTGGTATGTTTGGCTTCGTGAACAGAGGGAGGGAGGGAGGTTGGAATGAGTACAGTATGAAGAAAATGATGTTTCTTCTTTTTCACTTTGTGATTTCTGCTTCCTTGCTACAACTTTGTGCTTCTACCATTTTAAAGTTGATATTTCTTTTTTATTGTGCCATGTGAATGTGCATTTATACATTATTTGTTATTTATAAAGAACATTTTTACATTTAAAAACTTGTAACAAAATGAGGGGGGCAGGGGGCTGGAACGGTTAATAGCCTTTCAATTGGAAATTCGATTTGAGATAAGAGCAATATGAGTTAAGAGCTTGGTCATGGAACTTTTTTTAACCATTTGGAAATCAAATCATTTCACACCTGCACTGCTCAAGCAAGTTCCTAGTCATCAAAAAGGTAGCTAGACAGAGCTTAGGCGCCCCCTTTCCCCATATCCCTGTGCATGCTTGACTTTCTTTCCTTTACTACTAGCCACTATCTCCTCCCCTTTTGATGATATAGCAATGGAATTTTGTGGGGGAACTTCCTTATAAGTTTGCATTGCCCCTGGGCGAAGGCCATACAGTCTGGTCTTCCTTCCTTTTCTTCTCCATGTGAGAATGCATTTTGCCTTCCCTGTGAGCAAAACGTAGCAGCCTGGACCTTTTAAACTTTTGTTTCTTTTAGCAGATGAAGTTACAGTAAGTTAGTTAGCTTCAAAACTTTTCTATCCAGAATGTATTTCCTTTTGCTTTAATACATCTTTGAAATCTAAGGTTGACTCTCCAATCCTTAGCCATCTTAAAAGGATAAAAGAGTTAAGATTAGTCTGGCATGACTTGTTCTGGAAAAATCCATGTTGACTTTTAGTAATCACAACATTCCTTTCTAAGTGATTGCAGACTGCCTCCTTAATGATCTGCTCCAGAATCTTTCCTGGTTTTGATGTCAGGCTGACTGAATGGTAATGGTTTGTGTTCTTTTTTTCCTTCTTGAAGATAGCGACAACATTTGCCCTCCTCCAGTCTGCTGGGACTTCTGTTCTCCAAGAATTCTCAAATATTATTGCCAGTGGTTCTGAAATGACTTCTGCTACTTCTTTCAATACTCTTGGATGTAGTTCATCTGGCCCTGGAGACTTGAATTCATTTAGAGAAACCAGGTATTCCTGGACAACTTCTTTGCCTATTTTGGGTTGCATTTCCCCTATTACTTCATCCTCTCCATATTGTTCTGGTTAAACATCAATCTCCTTTAGGGAGAAGACTAAGTCAAAGGTGGTGTCCAGCAGCACTGCGGTTTCCCTATCCCGTTAGCATTTTACCACCTTCTCTGCACAGAGGCCCTACTGTTTCCTTTTCCTTCCTTTTCCTACTGACAAAACTAAAGAACCCCTTTTTATTGTTTTTAATCTTTCTGGCAAGCCTGAGCACCTTATGAAACTTTTCCCTACATATGGTTATTTGTTTGGATTCCCTTTTGGTTATCTTCCTTCTTTTCCATTTCTTGTGCATGCCTCTTTTAAATCTTAGCTCAGTTTAAGATTCTTTGGACATCCATTCTGGTTGCTTTACACTTCTCTTATTTTTCCCCCTCCTTGCTGGCACTGTTTGCAATTATGCCTTCAGTATCTCACTGTTAAGAAACTGATACCCATCATTAATTCCCTTTTCTTTTAGTCCATGGAATGACACTCAGTATTTCCTTAAATGTTGTAAATGGTCCATTGTTATTACATTCCAATCATGGGTCTCATTGCAAGAAGTTTAAGTGATCCCTATTATATCATATTTGCTTTGCTGTGTTGAGGGAGAGTTCATTTTGTTTATATTCTATCCCCTGTGCATTAATGTAGAGACATCTAAAAACCAGCGTCTTCCTAGCTACTTGTGTAAAACTTTCCCTTTCTCTCATGGTTGGACTCAGTTCATTTTATAACAGTTGGATTATTATCGCTAGATGAACCGAAGAATATTTTCTTTTCCTCGCATAATTCCATTTAAAGCCCTCTGGTTCTGGAGACTCTAAACAAAAACATTCCTGCCAAGTTGCCAACAGCTAAAAGGTACAAGATTGCTATCTTTATGACCACACAGACCATGATCCAAGGAGCTAAATTGTTTCCAGTGGGGCCATCTGTCAAACCACTATTCTTCTCCCCCTTCCTGGGACAAGGAGGAGATATGAAATGACAGTCTGTGCATCAAGGTCCTTTGCCACCCTACACAGAGTCTTGTGATCTCTTGAAGGCTACATATCATTTGTTCATATGTGGATCCAAAGAAGAGGTAATGGTCATTGGGCTTGATATCTCTTGTCAACCTCTCTGTTTTTTCATAGAGTTTTGCTGCAAGGAGACAGCACATCTCTCAAAGCATCTTGCAGGACCACAATCCACTGCTTCTGTTTCTCTCAGCAGGAAGTCTTCTGCAACCACCAAATTTCTCCTCTGGGGATTGCTAGAGGCCATG
Source organism: Anolis apletophallus (assembly GCA_030556195.1). Lineage (NCBI taxonomy): Eukaryota > Metazoa > Chordata > Lepidosauria > Squamata > Anolidae > Anolis > Anolis apletophallus. Next base: position 88,139,094 of record JARBWK010000001.1, on the reverse strand, counting down.
CCATGTACTGGTTCTTCCAAATATCACTTGTACATTCTCTTAGTACTGACACTGTTGCTCTTGCTCTTCCTTTTCAGACCTATCCAGATCTTCCAGGAACTCAACCTGAAACATTGTGTTCTTTCAGACAGCAGTTGTTCTATCAGTGGACTACCATTTTTTGTACATAACTTATCTGAAATCCACAAGTGTTATTGGTTATAAAACTTTTCACTGCTTTCATAAACTTCAGAAAAATCTCCCTGCCAGTATCTTTCTCTAGATTATAGCAGAATTGCCATCCCTTAACCTTTTGATAGGCTTTTTAATATTCTTCTGGGGGGAGGGGAGGGGGCTATTCAACATGAATAAATTAACATGGAAAAGAGATAATTTAATATTCAAATGAGAGCAATTTTAGCTATTAAGTGTTGATTTCCTTAACTTTAAAGGAAGAGGGGGGAGTGCCTTGTCTTTTAAAAGAGATATTAGCCTCTTTCTTGTCATATAATTACAAGCAGGATATAAATAAAAGTGGTAATTTACAAATCAGTCATTCATTAGTTCTGTCTCAAGAACAAAGTAAGGACATGGAAATCAAGCCTATTTGGAAAGGAGCAAAACATTAATATTTTTAAATATATCACTGATTTATTTCATGATAGTATGCTAGTTTCTTAATATGAGATGCAAATGCACTTTAATTTATGCTGATTGTGTTTTAAGCTCTGTAGATTTCACTTTTGCAGAGTTAATTATTCACAGAATTAATTAATATGTTCTCTCTAGGAAGCTCTAGGTCCTCCAACATGGCTCTGTGGTCAACTTTGATCAGAAGATGAACATAGAATTGCACTGCAGGATCTGTAGATGGCCAGATAAGTTTTCTCTCTAGGAATTCCGTGGTCTTCTCATGTAATTCTATGGTCAACTTCTAGTATTCTCTGCGAGTCAGGCCCCACACACCGGGCCGGTCACACCCTTGATCTGATTTTCCATGCAGGTGTCCAAGTGTCCGTCACCTCTGTTACAGAGGTGCCATGGTCGGACCACTGTGCTCTGGGAGTCCGGGTCGAGCAACCGCGCCCCCCGGCAAAGGTGCCGAACCAATTTGGGTTCGCCCGAAGGGGACCTATGGAACCAACTAGGTTCCTGAATGCCTTGAGGGATTTGGAGCCTGCCAGCGATTCGCTCGGTGAGCTGGTTACCACCTGGAACCACGCGCTGTCCTCCGCTCTCGACGAGATCGCCCCTAAACGCCCTCTCAAACCCCGCACATCCTGTTCACCTTGGTACACAGATGCACTAAGATCTATGAAGCGGGAGAAGAGACGGCTAGAGCGCAGGTGGAAGAAGCTCCGCGACAGGCCATCGACATCAGCTTATAAGCTTTTATGGATGCTTATGAGCATGCTGTCAGGAGGCGAAAAAAAGTTTATTATGCCTCCTTGACAGCGTCTGCGGATTCACGCCCAGCTCAATTGTTCAGGATAATTCGGCAGCTGACGATGGTCCCTACCATCCCAAACAATGACAATTCGGCCCTTTCTGCTGAGGTTTTCAGAATCACTTCGCAGACAAGATTGCGTTGCTCCGCCGGGACCTTCCTTCCACACTTGATACAGTCCAGGAGCTGGAGACTCCGTGGCCCTCCGCCGGGTCCACCTTCGACCGGTTTCGACCACTGGACGCAGAGGATGTTGACAAGATTGTCGCAGCCCTTAAGTCGACCACCTGCTCCTCGACCCGTGCCTCCACGCTGATTCGAGCTGCGTGGAGGGGTTACGAGGCCCTCTGTTGAGGATAGTCAACTGCTCCCTTGAGCAAGGGGCTTTTCCAGAGGAGCTAAAGAGGCGGTGGTCAGTCCATTGCTGAAGAAGCCGGATTAGACCCGCGGCTCCCTCAATTACCGCCCAGTGTCGAACCTTCCGTACCTGGGCAAGGTGATTGAGAGGGCAGCAATGGACCAGCTGCAGACCTTCTTGGATGAAGCAACCTGGCTAGACCCCTTCCAGTCCGGTTTCCGTTCAGGCCATGGGACGGAGACTGTCCTGGTCTCCATCACAGACCTACTCCGCTGCCACTTGGACCGAGGTGGATCGGCGCTGCTCGTGTTATTGGACCTCACGGCAGCGTTTGATACCGTCGATTACCAACTTTTGATACACCGCCTGGCGGTGGCGGGGTGAGGGGACAGCCCTCAACTGGCTGTCCTCCTTCCTCCAACGCCGCCAGCAGCGAGTGAAGTGGGGAGGGCGGTCTCCGGAGGCTCCGCTGAGTTGCGGGGTGCCTCAGGGGGCTATCCTCTCCCGCTGTTATTTAACATCTATATGCGACCACTCGCCCAACTGGTACGGAGTTTTGGGCTGGAGTGTCATCAGTACGCTGATGATACCCAGCTCATTCTGAGGTTGGACCCCGGGGCAGTCTCTGTACCCGATAATTTCCATCTTTGCCTTGAAGCCGTTACTGGATGGCTGCGAGCCAGTAAGTTGAAGGTGAACCCGCGAAGACGGAGATCTTGTGGCTGGGCCGCCCGGGGGGTAGTGACCCAGTTGCCAACTTTCGATGGTGTGGCCCTCTGCCCTCAGCCATCGGTAAAAGTCTGGGGGTCCGGCTGGACGCCCACCTGTCCATGGAGGAGCAGATTGGCTGCACCTGCAGGACAGCATTCTACCACCTACGGTTGGCTAAGCGCCTGGCTCCCTACCTCTCCCAACGCGACCTTGCTACGGTGATCCAAGCCACGGTCATCTCGAGGCTCGATTACTGTAATGCGCTCTACATTGGCCTTCCCTTGTCGATGATCCGGAAGCTTAAGCTAGTGCAGCACGCCGCAGCCCGCCTCCTCCTGGGTGCTGCAAGATCTGACCGCGCGACCCCCACTCCTGCGCGAGCTGCACTGGCTTCCGATTGAATTCGGGTCCTCTTCAAGGTGTTAGTTCTCACCTTTAAGGTCATCTATGGTTTGGGGCCAGTGTACCTGAGGGAGCGACTTACCCCTTATGTGCCCGCGAGATCACTGCGCTCTGAGGAGCTTAACCTCCTTGAGGTGCCTTCCCTTGGAACCTGCAGACTGGCCACTACACGGCGGAGGGCATTCTCTGTAGCTGCCCCAAGTCTCTGGAACGGCCTCCCGGAGGAGATCCGCGCCATCCGCGCTCTTCTGCCCTTCCGCAAGGCCTTGAAGACTTGGCTCTTTAGGAAGGCGTTTGGCCCTTAACTCAACCACACTGTGTGCCATGCCGCCTATTCCCCCCCAGATTCTTATCTCGTCCCCCAGCCTTCGCTGAGGGCTAGTGTTTTTAATATGTTTTAACTGCTTTGATGTTTAATGTGTTTTAACTGTTTAATCTGTTTTATTACTCACGGTGTTTATGCTTCTTCTGTAAACCGCTCTGAGCTCCGGAGTGAGCGGTATACTAAATCGAAGTTAATAAATAAATAATAAATAAATAAATAAACAGAGTAAATTTATTTTCAATTTTTATAGTTCCCCGGGGGTCCTGAACCCTGAACTCCTGCAAATCTGGAGAGCTGGCTGTATAGCAATTCAGCTACTTGCATAAATCACTGAACTGTCTAAATGTAGAATGCTTTTTAAAATAAAAAATGTTTTAAATGTTTGAGGTACTGGGAAATTTTATGAATTAAATACAAATTTTAGCAGGAGTTATTTCATAAAGTATCAGTTTTGTTTTACCTGGACTTTAAAAACTATTTATAAGCAGTAAGGCAAGAAATATGGTTTCTGGTGCTATCAGACCTAGGAGAGATTATAGCCCTATTCAAAGTGTGAAGCACATGCCTCAGTGGGTTGGGATGGGAAGTGGAAGACGCAATGCCCTGCAGCTCTTTTCTAAAGTTCATTCAGGTTTGTCCTTGCTGCAAATATCATTATATATCAAAGGGCCTTTTGATATGCCATTACTCAAGCCAGTTGTGTTTTGTGGTATTAGTTTTTGCTGCTGTAGAATGAATGCAGTTTGATACCACTTGATGCTATGGAATCATGAGAGTTGTAGTTTTACAAGGCCGAGTTGTAGTTTTACAAGGTCTTTTACCTACTCTGCTGAACAGTGCTGGAGCCTAATCGAATTACAACTCCCAGAATTTCATAACATTGAGCAGCAGTAGTTAAACCATGCCAAAATGCCCTGCTAAATAAAGAGAAAAGGCAAAGAACCTAGTAGAAGGGGTGTGCAATTTGGTGTGAGCTGCACCATCTGAAGGAGCATTAGCCATTTTTTTTAAAAATAAATAAAAATAAAATATAAACCACCTCCTCATTTCATGGTGACTTAGAAATGGCTAACTATCTCTACTCCACATTTGAAGCTTGCATCATGTGAAGGGCACCAATGTTGGCAGTTTCTTAAGCGTGTGGAAAATAAATGCTTTTGTTGCTATTTGAGTCAAAAAGCAAGACAGGCAATGGAGAGCTGTGAGTGGCATTGAGAATTTAGATCACCAGCGAACTGGAACATGAAGCCTGCTTGCAACAGAAAAATGAAGGCCCAGCTTGGCTAAAGACATGTCACGGCTTTCTTCTGTTCTGATTGGCTTAACAGGCAGGACTCAAAGGGAAACCCCATGCGGATGCACAGCTGCCTATTTAAGCTCCATGTGTAACTGAATGAAAGTGAAGGTAACCATGGTTAGCAATATATACAAGGAACAGCAAATGTATTGTTTATCCAATATGTATAATCAAATACAGTTCAGTAATACATCATAATCAGTATATTAACATCATCACCCCGGAGGGTTCCTACCCTTCGGTGTCGTAAGTCCAGGTAAGAGTATGCAAGTCCAAAGTAATTCAAACACCAAGATAGGGTAATAGGGAGGAAGTTCAGGGGAAATAAGGTCGAAAACGCCCAAATAGACAGGGATGTTAGGAAACGGAGTTAGGAGAAGAGCCGGTACGTTTTCAGGGCCATGGAGGTAAGATCATACATCCATGGTAGGACCAGCGGTAGGACCATGGCCCTGAAAATGTACCCTTACCACCCACATGACTGGAGTTAATGTGCTACTACTGGCCTTGAAAAAGACCCTTCTCCCTACGGGTCGAAACGGGAGTTGGTACCATCGTACAGAGTTATCCTCGTCGGCCTGCATACTTCTAGCGGTTTGAGTCCATTTGGATTTATCGCCACTGCAGCCAGCAACTCAACCGGCTCTTCTCCTAACCTACTGATGATGATGTATTACTGAACTGTATTTGATTATACATATTGGATAAACAATACGTTTGCTGTTCCTTGTATATATTGTTGCTTGCAACACCCTACCCCCATCTTTGTATTGATAACCATGGTTAGCAGCCATATGGTTGTGTCTGGGGAAAAAATGGTGACGGTGCTTGTGCTGTTGTGGCTGGCCAAAAGAGTCAAATCATTCTGGAGCCCGTTTTGAAAAATGGATCTGTGCACAGCCTTATCTAGTAGATGGCATGCAGGTGAAATGGAAGGGAAAATATTGGCTTCATAAAGTGCTACTTGAACTAAGCTTTTTTGTAAATCTGCAAAGGAAGGAGGGAAGGGGTTATTTTAGATTAAAGTATCAATTTATTTTTAATTTAATTGACTGTGGGCTAGTTTCTGCACCAGTAACTATCTTATATGGCTGAAATTTAAGCAGCTTCCTAAACTCTAAATTTGAAAGAACATGCTTAAAAGCAGGTGGGTGGATGATTGGGGGGGGGGGGGAGCACAGAGACAAAGAGTGTGTGAGAGAGAACTAGAACATTTGAGAAATCTGCCCAGGGACAGATTCTCATGTCTATTTGGGAAGCGAAAAGCTACAATATTATTAATGCCAGCTGTAATTGCAAGGCAGTAAATGTATCCTGTAACTCGCCTGAAACAATGCAATCCATCAATATTTACAATACATCCATTAAATTTTGTTTGCTACTCTCATGAAACAAAGTTCAAAATATGTTAGTAGAAAAAAAAGGAAATCTGCTTTATGTCTGCAAGTTTGGATCGGAATGCTGATGTATTATATGCAAATATCTTTCAGAAATCCTTCTTTAAAATGCAGCTAGATTCCTTAACCTCTCATTTTTTTTCCTTTTTATGTTGTGATAGATTGAGAGCATTAAACAAACTCTGGAAACTCTTTCAGATATGTGAACTGTCTACTTCTTGCCCTTCCAAAAAACTAACTTTGTGTATGTTTGACTCAGTCATTCATATTGAACACTATGTTGCAATGCTGTACACTAACTTACTGTTTTCCTCATACTCCAGTGTATCTGTTTGCTCCTGAAATGGAGAGCAGACTTTCCAAGACCTGGAATCACAGCTAAATGTGACTATTATACCCCACAGCCAGATAATGAAATAATAGCTGAAAGAGATCAATCTTGTGCAACGAGATAAATCCTGTGAAAAGAGATAAATCCCCGTGTGCAAAGGAAATGTCACAACACCTTTATAAGACAGATAAATAATCTCTCCCCAAACATGCAGAGGACTCCTTCTGTGCAATGTGAAGCATCTATGTTTTTTTAAAAAAATATTCAACCAGCAGGAACAGTGGGGTCTCACATAATTAAATGCCCTTCACACACAAAAATACTTCTAGAGATCTTGGGAGAATGGTTTCTATAATGTATCTTTCTCCTTGTCATTTAAGACCAATGAGGGCAACATTTTTTGTAGATGGGTCACCACCTGACATCTAAAGGCTAGTACCAGGGGGGGGGGGTGAAACAATGGATATGACAGCAGTCTGATACTTTTGCATTTTTTGCATTTTCAAATACTGCATGCAAGTCCTCAACCAGTCATATCATGGTACACATAACCATTTCCAAATAAGATTTTCAAAGATGGGATCAGTATTCTTAAAAGTAGATTTTGCAAAGAGCATTGTTCAAGTTCAGAGAGTCTTCATTTTAGGGAAATTCATCTCTCCCCCAACAGATTTAATTTAAAGGCTTTTGATGTTTGGGATAGGTTTGAAGAACTTCAGGAAGTTAGTTTTTTAGATGACAGCAATCCCTTTGGTATCATGGCCACACTTAATGGGGAGTTGCTGTTTAGAAACAAAAAGACTTTTCAAAACTTTGAATGTCTGCTTTATAAGTATCTCAGCTGTCGTTCTCCCAAGCTTTGCTTTGGTTGAGTGAATTTCATATACAGTGTATTTGACCTCCCCCTTCTTTTGTAATAACACAATAATCTTGATTTGACTAAACTCAATACCATAATACCCCACTGCCACCCCATGGGGGTATTATGCTTCTGGCTAAAGCTACAATCCTATACACACTCAGTTGAGAGGAAGGACTAATGAACACAGTTTAGCTTACTCTAAGGAGATATTCATCGGATTCTGCTGCATAAGTGGATATTTTTCTAATTCAGCAAGGTTATCTAAGGAACACAAAGCCATATAAAAAGCCATGATTATGTGTTTCAGTGCTGAAGCAGTAGTTCTTTGGACAGGATGTACCATTGCTGAACCCCTCAAGGTGATATAGGGACTCAACTTTAGCACTTTTCTTTTTATAGAGATATTTTTAAAGCACTGCCACAGTGTTTATGTACAGAGTGGATACCTAGATTGTCACAGGAATTAATAAATTTAGGTTCTGGACTTTAGTGCACACTTGCTCTTGTGATTTTAATTAGGAACATGTGTGTGAGTGTGTGTGTGTCCAGTAGGGGTATGCAAAGCTTCAGAGTTCCATTTCATAATTCAGATATTTGTATGATTCATTAATATGAATCTCCAAAACACTAATTGGAAAGGGACACCCCCCCCCCCCTGGAAACATTATGAATCAAAACAGAAGCCTCTGAAACTTTTAAAGAGAAACTTTTTCCCCTTATGAAACATACTCCATCCAAAGTTGGCAGGGAAGGGGGAAGATGTAATTGACAAAGGTAGCTGCATACTGTTTTTTTCCTTGCCAGCCAATCAGAAGAAGAAAGCCAATCACACAGCTTTCTGCAAAGCTGATCTCCTCCTTCCCTCCATGTCTCTGATTCTCTGTGACTTTGTGGTGTTTGTGTGATGCATAAAAATATATGATGTATGGTTTGAATGGAATTGTATGACAGGTGTATTAATGGGGCCTAATTGGGCTGGAGACACCATTCCTAAGATTGAAGCCTGGAAAACTATAAGAAGGAGGTGAAGAATTCATGGACTGTGACTAAAAGTTGCTGAACTGCTGACATTGATAAGAACTGTAACAAATGATTACCTGTTCAACTTTTAGGGAAAAACAACATGTTTACATTAATCAGAGACAATGGCTCTTTAAGTTAAGGAAATGTTTACAAGGTTCTTTATATTAAGAAGGAAGTAAACACAAGGTTTACCTTTACCAACACCAATTACGTAGAGTCAACATCTGTCAGAAAACTGACATGAAGTCAGGATGTTTCAAGCTGGAAAAATATCTATCATTCACTTACAATTTTGGAACAACATCAACAAAAATATTGCTATATAAGAGACCTTCTAATATTCCAAAAGTGTGACAGACAGTGGTGCTCTGTTGAAAGCAATGGTGTACCTTTGGAAAGTGGCAGATCTACAATGGAACACAATCTGGTCACTTGTCTCCTTTTCTCAAGGGAAGAAAAAGGAGTGTGATGTTGGAGTCATGTTCTTAGGGAAAGAGGATGCATTTTAGCATTTTGGCATTTTCGAAGTTTTGAAAGTATTGGAAAAGTGGCAGATTTGCAAGGAAGTAGTCTGGCCTAAAAGGTGTTCTTCTCTAGGAGATGAGAGAAATTGTGGTGTATGCAAGAGGATGAATGGGTAACGTGAGTGCTGGGTAAAATTGTAACCCCCCTTTTGTTTGTTTGTTAGCCAATGTAACTTTAGATTGTTTGTGGATTCAATGTAGTTGCATAAAATCTATATGTCTGAATGACCAATGTTGTTATTTCTAAAAGTTCTGATACCTTTTCTCATACTGCCAAATTGCAATAAAAAGAACCTATGCTTTAAAATATTGAAAAGTTATTCATAACATTTGCAGAACAGATATCATAATGTATGCTCGGAAGTCCATTCTGTTACTGTGTGTTTCTTAAAACTTAATCTTAGAGTGGCTTTTTGATAATTCTGTTTCTTTCTGTCCCTTCATATCCAATCTATAACCAAATTCCAAATTCCCATAGCTAGTTAGCTATACTCCCTCCCCAACAGCCCTTACTTACCTCCCACTCAAATCCTTCCTTTATCAGTTTTCTGTGGGTGCTTATTGCTCATAAGTCTCATTGATATGAAAGGGAAGAGCTGTAATGTGGGCAGCCCCATTCTTCTGATGTGAGCAGAATTATTGGAAATGTAGTTTGGAAAGGTGAGGACCTCTGTAGCAGAGTATTCAAAAGGCCCCACCCTAAACTACATTTTCCAGAATTCTGCTCACACCAGAAGAATGGAGCAGGCCACGCAAAAGCACCAGCATAGGTAAATCACATGTGCTTAAATTGAAAAAAAATCTTTAAAATCAGTGGATTGACAGATTGTTCCAAAAGTTGGCAGGCTTGCTGCCCTGCTCATGTTGTCTCACTGTGTCACAATTTAAGGGAATGCCTCTTGTAGGTTTTTTTTATTTTAAAAAATCAATTTGAAATTTAAAAATAATTCAAAAAACTTTTTTAAAAATTCCTAGATGAATGAATCTTTCTGAAACTTTACAGGATCAATATTTATTTATTTATTTATTTATTTATTTATTGTTTCGATTTACTAAACCGCCCTTCTCGAGGCTCAGGGCGGTTTCCAAACATATAAAAACACATCAAGATTTAAAACATCATAAAATACCATAAAACAATCCTATCCAATTACATTCACATAAAATCACATATCCTGCTTATGTTATATTGTAGTGTAGAGATTCAAAGAGATACTTCTTGTAACTTTAAAAAAATTATTTGTAAAAACATTAAAAAATTTCTAAAACTCAATGGATGACCAAAACATTCTGAAACGTGGCTGCTTAAAGTCATAATTGTTGCCTACTTGTGTGCTACATTTCATCCTGATAGCCATAAAATGACAGAGAAATTAGCCTCTAAATTTTCCCCATCATCGCTATTGGAACAATGCTTAATGATTACTAATCGGAACAGGAGCCCTCTGAATCTTTACAAAAATAAGCGAGGGCCGTGTGAGTCTCCGAAACAAATTACTAATCGGATTTCAGCTGTTTCACATACCCCTTAGTCTCCAGTTGCCCTGTCTTCACATTAACCCTGAGTTAAAGTGATGCCATTGTAGGATTTTCTTGGCCAATTTTATTTACCCTTCCTCTTCGGTTGAGAGATTGTGAGTTTCCCAGGGCCACTCAGTGGGTTTTAATGACTGGGGGGGGGACATTTGAAATATGGTCTAGTAGAATGCAACTTTTAATAGTGAAATCACTAATCTAACATTCAAACCATCCAGAATCATCTATTCCCAGTAATTTATCCTCTCCCTTAGGAAGTGGTAAGTTCATGAAGTAGATTTATTTCTATCAGTTGGATGCCAATTGTCCAGGAGCATTAAAACCAAAGCTTTACCTTTTGTTAGAGTCATTTACATTTTCTCCAGCAACAATAGAGATGACTGTCTCTGCTACTTTATAAGAAAGGGACCATCTATTGCAAGTGGTGGGGGAGAATGCAGGTGGTCAAATATAAAAGGGAACCAGTCTGGTTTACCCACTAAACCGCTTCTTTCTCAACAGCTCAGATGGTGCAGGAGTATGGTCCTGTTTTACATCTAGCTGCCTTACATCCAGAGGAGAGATGATGAGTTCTTGAGTAATAATTTGATGTACCAAAGCAGTATGTTCCAACTGCTATGAAACCTCCCTTGGGGTTGAAGTCAAAGAACTGCCTGAGGGAGAAGGTGATGAAACTGTCATCTTGAAAAATTAATGGCTCCAATTAAACACATTTTTAAATATACCACATCTAATGTAATTTTGAGAAGCACCAATCCATTATGTAGTAAAAAAAAAGTCTTGAGGAATCTAAAATGCACCTTCCCTTGACAGGAGGCCACCTACACATTTCTCTCTATTTTACATATTGACTCCCTCCCCGATCAGAATTGAGGAAAATCCAGGCTCCTCCCTCCCCTCCTAATTTGAAGAGACAGGTTATATCAGAACTTGGCATCACAAAGAGGAAATTGTTTAAGAATAATCATTTTATGGCAATCAAATAAAATTTTAAAAATCACAGCAAAAGTAAGACTTTCTAGTACGGCCCTACTACTACTTTATAAGAAAGGGACCATCTATTGCCCTACTTTTCAACAGCCTCATAATGCTCCCCTTCTTCACAAAACAAAACAAAACAAAAACACCATACAAAATTAGAAACAAAGACTTCTATATTTTGTTACTATGGCTGAATATATCCTATTATCTGATCTGACATCATCTGCTTTAAACTGGATTATATGTGTCTACACTGCCAGATAATCTGGAATAAAGAGATAAACTGGAATCAGATCCCAGTGTAGTGTAGATCAAGCCTTAATCTGAAATAAATGAACTTCTGAGAATGAAGATGTGAAACATGCGGCCCCTCAGATTTATTTTTTTTATTTAAAAAACAAATTTGTATTGACAGGAAAAAAACATACAACTATACTAAAATAAACAAACAATTTATAAACTCATACATTTTTAAAAAAGAAAAACCTACTTTCTAATGCTACTACAATGCTACTACAATACAATAGAGCTATTTATTTATTTACTACACTTTTAGTAAATAATTATTTACTACCCTCTCAGCCCGAAGGCGACTTGAGGCGGTTTACATAGGCAATTACTGTCCTCCTGATAAAACATAATTAAAACAATTAAAACAGTAAACATATAACAACTAACAATTAGCAATTAAAAACATAAAAATACAATTCGCAGCGTCTCGTTAAAATCATCGTCACATTGTCATCATTCCATAGGTCTAATTAAACAATTATATTTCATCTGCAAATGCCTGTTCAAACAGCCAGGTCTTGACTTTCTTATGAAATGTCAGGAGGGAGGGGGCTATTCTGATGTCACTAGGCAGGGTGTTCCAAAGCTGAGGAGCCACCACTGAAAAGGCCCTGTCTCTCGTCCCTGCCAATCGCTCCTGTGAAGAAAATGGGATCGAGAGCAGGGCCTCTCCAGATTATCTTAAACATCTCAATGGTTCATAGGGAGAGATGCATTCGGACAGGAAAGTTGGACCAGAACCGTTTCAAGGCTTTAAAGGCTAAAGCCAGCGCATTGAACTGTGCCCGGTAGCAAACTGGCAGCTAATGGAGCTGGCACAACAGAGGGGTTGTGCGCTCTCTGAATGCCGCTCTTGTTATCAGCCTGGTTATTAGACCAGTTGCAGCTTCCGAACAGTCTTCAAAGGCAGCCCCATGTAGAGAGCGTTGCAGTAATCTATATGGGATGTAACCAGAGCGTGGACTACCGTGGCCAAGTCAGGCTTCCCAAGGTACGGGCGCAGCTGGTGCACAAGTTTTAACTGTGCAAACTGTACTCCAGTGTTTTTCAACCTTTTTTGAGCCGCGGCACGTTTTTTATATTTACAAAATCCTGGGGCACACCACCAACCAAAATGACACAAAATGACACTCTAACACAGTAATACATATAGTTAATATGTTTTTAATGTATTTATACACTCAATGTGAAACCTGGGCCTGTTTCGATGAATAAAATGTATATATGACTTCCTCTCACATATTTATACATGGCTATCATGTCTTCCCTCAGCCTTCTCTTCTTCAGGCTAAACATGCCCAGATCTTCAAGCCACTCCTCATAGAGCTTGTTCTCCAGACATTTGTGAAATTTCACCCTGGGTAAAACTTGCTTCCAGTTAACTATGGATATCATGAAGCTGTTATAAACAGTTCCTTGGGGGGGGGGGAGACAACTCTTGAAAAATCCAGTAAAATAGTAAAAAAAACCTGTGAGAGGGCTGCTAGGAGGGGGGAGAGTGCCAATTTCCCACGGCACACCTGATGATCGCTCACGGCACACTAGTGTGCCACGGCACACTGGTTGGGAAACACTGCTGTACTCCTTCAACTTGGTGAGCTCTTTATTGGGAAATTCTAGGGAAAATTGATATTGGGCTTACTTTCTCACCAGGGTTAATATGGATCTTCTTTGGTGGGTCTAGCTGGTCTGCCTTCATGGCAAGACCCCCAAATTCTGTTCGATAACAATGCCACTGTTCAGTGTCCCAGAAAGCTACAAGATATGTTTTCTTTTAAGATACAATATTCCCTCCAGTCTACGAAGCAGAGTTCTCCACACATGGAGATTGTTATTCACAGCTCTCAAGTCAACTTCGGTTTATGGTGACATGATAAATGAGAGACCTCCAAGTTACACTATGACCAGAAAGTCTTGGCCAGGTCTTTTCCCCACTGCCTTCTATTTTACCAAGCAATTATTGCCCAATGAGTCATGTCTTCTCATTATGTATTCAAAGTACAACAGTCTCAGTTTAGTCAGCTTACCTTCTTAGATATCTTGGAGGCGGTAAAACACTGAGGAAAGGGAGAGATTCCTACATTTGCATTTGTGTATTAATTTGTGTACTGCCACTGTTGAGATTCCATCAAACCTACTTCCTGATATGTAATGAAGGCACTACAAGGACATAAGAGCTGTATCAGATAAAACAGTCAGCATTTTGTTAACACAATACCAACCCATGAAATGCTTTCCTGGCCTTATAGAAAGCCAACCATAAGAAACAAGTGCAAATAATTGGAATATGAAATATACAGTACCTGTTCACTTTTATTGAAAAACCAATGAGCAGATACTTCGGAATTGTTGACTGGCAGCCATTAATGCAGCTACTTTTATATAACAGGGTCATGAACCTGTGATGATTTGTGGAGGTTCAATAGGGAGGGTGCCAAACAACCCAAATCCCTGGTAGCCTCCCCCCCCCCCAATCAACAGTTGAAAGGAAAAACTAATTTCAGCCAGAAAAAAAGGTGAGGTAAAACACTCTATGATCTTATTTATTTTTTTATTTGGGAGATTTCTATACCACCTTTCTCCAGGTGGACTCAAGGCAGTTCATGTCATCTTAAAATATACATCACAACATAACACCAAAGCTAAAAACAAATAATAAAAGTTCCAAGAAGTCTCAATAGCATCATCCATATTATAAACAATGAAGTTCAGTTTAGACTTCCCCATATGACCGTAAAATGTTTAGTTGTAGGATATTTCAAACAGGAAAGTCTTCATACCTTTTCTGAATGACATCAAGGTGGGAGCCAATCTGACTTCTTTCAACAGTGCATTCCATAGCTTTAAAGCCACCCCTGAAAATGAGCCCTCTCTAGTAGATTTTAAATTCAAGTTGGTCCTGGCTTGTGTGGAAATGAGGGTCTCCTTGCTGGACCTTAAAGATCTGCCCTGTCTATAGCCTTGGACACGGTGTCTCAAGTAACCTGGACTGAAGCTGTGCAGGGTTTTATAGGTTAGAACTAGCACCTTAATTGTGCCCGGAAACAAATCAGAAGCCAGTCGAGCTGTTTCAACAGGGGGGTGGTATGCTCCATGGAGTCGGCTCCGGTGATTAATCTGGCTGCTGTTCTCTGGACCAATTGAAGTTTCTGGACACTTTTCAAGGGCAGTCTCATTTAGAGTGCATTACAGTAGTCCAAACGGGATGTAGCCAGTGAGTGTACCACTGTGCCCAAGTCAGATTTCTCCAGGAATGGCATAAAAATGTTAATTATGCAAAGGCAATCCTGGTCACCACCGCCACCTGGGCTTCCAGGTTTAAGGCGGAATCCAGAATCACCCCCGAACTGCAAAATTGGAATTTCAGGGGGAGTGTAACCCCATCTAGCTCAAATTGTAACCCTATTCCCAGATTGATTTTAAGAGAGACCAGCAGTATCCCTGTCTTGTCTGGATTGAGCTTCAGTTTGTTTACCCTCATGATGTTATACTGTTTTGAAGGGAAACTACCCTTGTGGCAACCCCCCCCCCCTTATTTCCCCCCCAACCCATAATGGAGAATAATAAAACAACAGTTTCAGTCACCAAAATGAAGTGACACTTTTCAGAGAAGCCAAAAGTGTTCCTTCAAGTCCCAGGAAATGTTCACTTTGATATCATTACTATACAGAAAAGATGGAACATTGGGGGGAAACTATCCTATACTTAATAAGGAAGTGAAGCTTTAACTAATAACATAATGTGGACCATTTTCTAATTTAGGAATACATTCACTGGATACAATGTGTTATAAACAAGGATTTATGTTGCCATCAAGGCATTTTAATGGTAGCCATTATGTTTTCCTTAGAATGTTGTAAATGCAATTGGTTGCTAATAAAATATTCATCACAGCATGTATGCTTTTAAAAATCAGCTTCAATTTTGTATCTTATTAAAGTAAAGGGAACAAGTAGATAATAAAGGTATAAACATGCATAGATATCATTTAATGTAGCACTGTGGTAATGTTTTAGGGGAGGAGAGGGAAAAATGGAAATTCCATCCTGTGGCAAGTATGATTTGTTATGACTTCCATAGGACAATCAAAGAGCAATGCCACTATGTAGGTAGGAAGACAAAACATCTGCGAGGCTGAAAACTGGAACATTGCACTTGATCAGCAAAACATTTTCTGTGTAGAAAGCAGTATGGGAGTTGGGCTTTTAAAAGCAGCAACAATTATGTGCCTTGAAAAGTCATCTGAAAGAGTACTGCATTTAAAATGATACTATACTTTATGTTGCAAATATGTGCAAATAAGCACCTGGGAACAGCTGTTTGCCAGGTTCCTAGGCTCCCAGGAATAGCCATTTGCCATTTAGAGACATTCTTAGCAGAAGTTACAAAATTCATTCTTTTCCAAGTATTCATTTAAGCTTAGCTTTTAAATATTTCTTTCTTCATACAAAACTGGCTCTCACCCCCAGCATTCAATAATTTAATAAGCTGACCAATAGCCTGAATAAGGTTCCTTCCTTCACAAAGTATGAATGTTTGAAAGAGCCAGCAATATGCTGCAACATGACTTTTTAAAAATAAAATTTGTCAATAGAAATTCATTTGTAAATTTTTCAGAGGATAAATGTTCCATGTTTTATAAGAACATAGAAAACTGCCTTACAGTGTGTCAGTCTTTTGTCCATCACAACCAGTACTGAGATTGATGGTGGCTTTCCAAATTGTAGCAATCCAAGGGTTTTCTATCGTTTTTGTCCAATCCTAGAGTTGGAAGAGGCCCAAGAGGCCATCAAGTCCAAGTCCACTCTCAGTATAGGAGTTGTAGCTAGAGTATTCACAGCAGGTAGCCATATAGCCTTTTTCTGAAGAGGTCATCCCATCACCTTTCAATTAATAATTTCTATTATCAAACAGCTGTGACCATCAAGATGTTCCTTCTAATGTCCAATCGAAATCTGCCCTCCTGTAATATAAAGTCATTAAACCCGGTCCTACCCTCTGAGGGCAGAGAACAAGTATATAGCCTGACAATCCTTTGAATATTTGAAGACTGCAATCATGCTACTCCTCAGTTTTCTCATCACTACGCCTAACATGCCCAACTTCTTCAACTTTTCCTCATACATTTTGTTCTGCACTCTAGAAGTTTCTCAATTCAAAACATGGAGTCTTCCACTGAGCCATGTTTTCTCCCTGTGGCACTGCTACGCAATAGAACAATTAAAAAAACAACACTGCAGTCCTATTCTTTGTCTGTCAAATAAAACAATAAGAAAAAAATTCCAGATTGAATCATAGCTTCTTTGAATGGAATGGAGAAATCTTATTGTTTGAAAACCAGGATAGTAACTAACTTTTGGTAAGCTCTGTTCCTCAATTTTTTGCTTTTTCAATGTGCTGAACTGCAGCTTTTATCCCTCAGCCAGCAAAGAGCAGGGTCTGTGGTTATGACAGCAGTTGGAGTCCAGAGTAATGGGTAGTGGGGATAACTGGCCCAGTGGTTGGATTCATTAGAAGGTCATTTCCTGTGCTTTCTGAATGAAAAGAATAGCATCAAGAGTCAGCAGGAGGAGCAAAGGAATTCTATACAGTCTCCCAACCAGCCTACATTGGTAGATATACAAATGGTTTTGTCTTAACTTAAGATGCTACTCATATTGGTGGCTGGAATTGTTGGGTAATTTTGGGGGGATATTGTTGATAACTTGTTTGATTGTTTCTTCTCCTTTATGTGGATAAATCCAAGGCTGTCATTTCAGTGCTCCAGCATCCTCTACAATCACCAAATCCTCTTTTTGATGGCAAAAACAGAATATTGTTTGCTTGACAATGTTATATTCATCAGTACTTAATCATCATCAATTAGATTGCTGAAGGGTTTTCAGTTATTGTGTTATCCATGTTCGTCTGTTACACATGCTGCTACAGGGTCCATCTCTGTTCTCAGACAGATGGTGGTGTCACATCTCATCCAGCACAAGGACCGTCACTTTCTTAAATAGGATAGCTCATCTTTATATGAAACTGTTCATTAGTGTTTTCTTGTCATACCTCATCTCAAAAAATGCTGTTTGACTTGACTACCCATACAGCCAAAGCAGTGAATTAAAGTGTATTGGGAAATGAAATAATTTGGAGTAGTTCGGTGTTCTTTTAAAGACTAGACAGATTTATTGTGTATCCATGGGAAATCATTTTAGTCAAACAATAGAACTGTCTACCATATTAAGGAGGGTTTTCTTGCCATTTTAATAAATAACACACCCTATATGGAGATAGGTATAATGACTGGAATTTTTAAATGGAGAAGGGTCTGATTATTGTACAGACATTGTACATAAGTCTCCATGTCCCAAGCATGTGCAGGTACAAGTGTCATTATTAAAGATTAGAGAGCACAGATTGGGCCCTCCCACTTTACCATGTCCTGATCTCAAGAGCTGAATTAATGTTTACTCAGAGCACAGAACCAAATTTAATTACATTAGTGGGTACACTTTTCAAAAATGAAACACAACATGCAGTGTCCTTTCCCCCCACTGCCATAAACATGGCTGCTGACTAAAAACTAAGTCTAAACAAACACCAGGAACGAGGAAGCTAGTCAATGTCAACATTCCAATGTCAGTGATGTTGGATACAGGAATCCTTGGAAAATGGCAGAATATCTGGAAGTATGGTACAAAGTCGGAAACATGGAGCGCAAATAAACAAATACACCAAAGCCAAGAGTCAAAGTTTCCAAAGTCAAATTCATGTCCTTTGGTATCAAGATGGGAAACAGCAGAGTCAGGATCTAGGTTAAAAACAAACAGGGTAGATGCAAGTCAGATAATTATGTTTTCCACAGAGAGGGAGTCACATCACTGAGTGCTTTATATCTCAAACTCTCAGCTCCTGCTTAAGTTTTTCAGCTAATCTATGCGTCCTACAAATTCCTGCCCTTTGAAATCGACACTCTAAAGTCCTGAGTATGATTAACCCTACTATAGTTTTTTTCAGGCATGCTTGCTTCAGCTACAGGGGCTTGCACAAACTGCTGTAGAGTGTTTGCTCGTCTTCAGCAGTGGTTGTGGTAGGCATGACAGACTGCTAGGAGCTGATTGCCTCCATCTCCTCTGCTGGCAGGGTGGTTCTTTCTTCTACCCTGGAAATTCCACGAATATATGTACACTCCACTTGCCTCATTTCTAATAGACCTCTGAGCAAACGTGTGAGGATGCTTGCCACAGATGCAGGTAAAACATCAGGAGAGAATGCTACTGGGACATGGCCATACAGCCCCAAAAAATCACGGCAACCCAAAAATATTATTCATTGAAATGTTCTTCAGCTATGTGTAAAATCTAAATTTTACACATAGCTGAAGATACAATTAAAAGGCAAGGATGTGTGTGTGTGTGTGTGTGTGTGTGTGTGTGTGTGAGAGAGAGAGAGAGAGAGAGAGAGAGAGAGAGAGAGAGAGAACCTTCAGGGATATAGAGCAGAATATAAATCCAGATTATTATTATTATATCACACTGATAAAAGCTCTTCTCATTAAAAAGAATGGCTCCCAAATGCTCCAAAATGTCCACAAAGTGGGTATGGTGTGCATTTAAAATACCTCCTACTAGAGGCATTTGCAGACTTTTTTTGTAAGAGCAGGTGTGGCCCTCCAACTCAAGATCTTCTAGGTGCCTTCTACGGTTTTCACACTAGAATTTATAGAGGCACTTAGTCCCTCCCCTCCATACAAGCCTTCCCCCCCACTCCATAGATTTTCTTCAAGCAGAAGACCACAATCCATCCATAATAAAGCTCTGTGCATACCAAATTGGAACTTTGCCAGATCACTTTCTCAATGGCAAATGTGGTATAAATCAAATCAACATTTCCCCTAAAATATCTGCAGCTAACACAAATGATCTAAAAGGGACAGATGTCAGACTTGGAGACTACTCTAGCAAGAAAGAATCATACTGAGAAATATAAGTGTAATACCTTTTTGGCCGTCACTGCCAATAAGCAAGAACTGACATAAATTTCCATCTTACTGGCAATTATTGAAAGCTGCACATAGTGATTTTGAGGTTTTTTATGGAACAATACACTGAGCAAAATTTAAAGGTCTCTTGCTTTCTCTTTCAGTCTTTGATTTGGTGAATTCATTCTTTCTTTTGATGCACTAATTGTCCGTCCCCGTCCCCCACGGCCAGTTAACATTTAGGGCGAGCATTAAGCACAAGCAGTTCAAGCCTACTGCCTTTACTATTTACTCTGGCTTGGCATGCTGTTTGTGTCAATACGGTTGAAAGCAGGTCCTTTTATTTATGTGTAATCTAAGCCTGAAAGCATTATAACATTGCCTTAGAAAACAAGTGGGTACATCTAAACACTGCAATTAAGAAGATGAAGTAGATCCTGTAGTTTCCGCCCATTCTTCCATTCTGCCTTTTCTTCTATCCTGTTGTTTTTATTTAAATGCAGAACACACACAAAAACCAAAAGCATATTGACACATACTGCAAGTTTTGGGTTTTTTTCTTTTAAAAAAGAACTACTTATCTGAACTCTAACCACTGCTAATGCTGCCCTACTCCAGACAACAAAACGTAAAAACAAAAATGAAACAGACAAGGACAGACACCTACACAATACTAATAAACTAACATAGGGTAGTCTACAACCTCTCGCTCACTATATGCTGATTTTTATCTCTCATTAATTGATTTCCTTTAAATACTATTTATAATACTACCAGTCTACTTTTAATAACATTCTTCTAATTTCTAAAACCTACAATAAACATATGTTAAAAAGTCCCAAACATGTCTATTTATTTATTTACCTACTTTGTTTTATATCCCACCCTCGCTCCCTCATTGAGGGGCCCAGAATTGGCTAACATACAGCAACATATGGCAACAATTTGGTGCCATTACATATAAATACGTATAAATAAAACATATCAAACCATCTCAATTTGAAATTTAGATGATCTAAAAATTAAAATTATAATTAAAACCACTTCCATGTTTGTAGTTGGTCAAATACTTCTTTTTTAGCCTAGTTCATTTTTCCATCTCAACAGATTTGCCAATCGTCACCAGCCATTGTCACCATTCTTTAACTTATTTATTTATTTATGGCATTTTACCCCGCTCTTCTCAACCCCCGAGGGGGGACTCAGAACGGCTTCCAAAAGGCATAATTTGATGCCTACATCACAATCGCAGTATAAAACACAATATAAAACCCTCCAGGATTCGACACTAAAATACATTAAAATACAATTATATTCACACATCCTATATATACAATTATATTCACACTTCCATTCTCTTTCCTTCTGCATGTAATCATCATCTCTTTCTCAGAAAAGTCAATTGATAGAAAATAAAATCACAAATTTTCTGTCTTACAGGGTTCACCTCCAGATCTCTATGAAGCTTTATCTGACTGACCTTCAGAACATCCACTTGACAGGTCTCATTCTCCTTGTTACTAAAAGCTTGTATTGAACTCCCACAAAGTCAGCAAAGACTTCAGATTATATTAAAACAAATAATTTCCATCAGCTGTTTTGGCAGATATTGTGCATTGATTATTTTATTTTGCTCCTTAACATCTGGGAGAGTAATTACTTCCATAATTTCCACTTTATTATCCTCTGCTTTTCCTAAGGTTTCTGTCTGTTTTTGAGTCCCAGATTACAGTTCTAATAATTTCTGATTCCTCTGGTCTGTCTCACAAGTCAGCTTATCCAGAGATGTATGGATCTCTTTCATTTCCATTGTCAATTCCTTTCTTAAAAGTCTCAATTCACCAAGGATTTGGGATAGAGCCATTGGTCTTCACTCAAGCTCACAATAGTTTTTTAATATGATTTCTGCCTGAGTCCTATAGGGGATTATAATATTGATTTATTAATCCCCTCATAGAAGGATTGCTGTTGTGGATGAACTCATTGTGATACCCTCTTTCTTCAATATCTGAAGCCTGAAAAAATATTGCCAAGCCTGTGATATGCGTAGGTTTGTCTTAGGATCACCACTGGCCAGAAATGACTTGAAGGGATGCAACAACAGCACTGCAAAAATCCTGCACAGATGATAACTATAAAGCCCTAAACGGTTTGGGACCCACCTACCTTCATGACCGTATCTGCCTACATGAACCGGCCTGATCCCTTCGATCTTCGGGGGAGGCTCTCCTCTCACTCCTGCCATTGTCCCAATCCCACCTCGTGGGAACAAGGGAGAGAGCCTGTTCTGCAGTGGCCCCTCATCTATGGAATGCACTGCCTGATTAGATTAGGTGAGCCCCTACTCTGATGAGTTTCAAGAAGAATCTTAAGACCTGGCTCTTCCGCTGTGCCTTCAAAGATTAATTATATAGTCTCCTGCCATCATTCACCCTCAATATATACTTTGAGTGTACACCCTCTCCCCTCTTTATGAATGTCCTTTCTTGACCTCTTTTTGAAAGAGTTCTGTCCCTCACAAATAATTTGCCCACTGCTATCTCACCAACTTGTTTTTATCCTATTTTAATCTGTACATGCGGCCCGCTCAGTGTCCTGTGTCATAAATGGTTTATTTTATTGTAATATTATATTGATTGTAGTATTTTGTAGTTGGTGTTTTATGTAATTGATTATGTTGTTTTTTTAAAAAAATTATTTCAGGGTTTTTTTTATACATACATACCATAAAAACATTCTAACTAAAGGCTTTGGGGTGGGAAAGGCTTGGAACATTTTGGGTAAGGAAAAAGGGAAGTGGATCGGGTGGGGTAGAATGTAGGATATATAAGGGAAGGGGGTGGTGCGTGACTTCCAAATCTTTTTACTGCTTCTTGATTGTTATTCATACTTCTTTACTTTTTCTGTTCTAGCTTCTCCATTTAAACCATTTTGACTAATGTTCATACTTTGATAGAGGGGTCTACTTTATATTTGGTCTTTCTTTAGTCTTTATATGTTTTCTTAAATTCTTCATATAATTTCCAATCCGTTTTTTTGATGGGTCTCCCATACGATGTTTTCAAGGCAAAAGTTAATTTGTCCCTTTCTTTTATCTCATCAATCTTATTGAACCATTCTTCTACTGTAGGTAGTTCGTTTTGTTTCCATTTTCTTGCATAAACCATTCTGGCAGCAGTAATCAAATATGTAAATAGGATATCTTCGTTCACAACCAATTTCATTTCTTCATCTATTAATCCTAATAGAAAATATTCTGGTTTCATACTAATTTTTCTTTTTAGTATTTTTTCACATTTTTCTTGAATTTTTTTCCAGAACATGTTTGCCCTAGGACATGTCCACCCAACATGGTAAAATGTTCCCACCTCTCTTTCACATTTCCAGCATGTACTTTTGCTGTTTTATACATGAGTCCCAATTTATATGGTGTCATATACCATCTGTAGAACATTTTATACCAATTTTCTTTGATATTCGTAGCATATGTATATTTGATTTTCCTCTGCCATATATCTTCCCATTCCTTCAGTTGTATTGTTCTACCAATATTTTTTGCCCATGTTATCATGCATTCTTTGACTGTTTCTCTTTCGGTTGCCAATTCTAATAATATATTTTATATATTTGTGATATTTTTTCCCTTTTTATAATTTTGTCATAGAAATCATCCTTCTCAGCAAAACCTTTTTCTTTGTCTTTGTTAAAATATTCTTTAATTTGTATATGTTGTAATCATGAGAAAGATTTGAATTTAGTTGTAAGATCCTCCTTTGTTCTCAGGCAGAATTCAACTTTGTCTTTTTTCAACATATCCTTGTAGGTTGGCCATTGTGACCAACCTAATAATCTTCTCTGTCCCACTTCAAATGGGGACACCCACATTGGTGTTTTCATATATAATTTTCTTTTATATATCTGCCATGTCTTGAGTAGGGAGGCTCTAATAAAGTGGTTATTGAAGTTCTTTTCCTTTTTCTCTTGTTCATACCATAGATAGGCATGCCATCCCACACTCAGATTGAAGCCTTCCAAAGCCAAAACGTTCTCTCTTTTTAGCGTTATCCAATCTTTTATCCAGACTATACTGGCTGCTTCATAGTATAATCTGTTGTTTTTTGATTGATTTTATTGTGTTATTGTGTTGATGGGCCTGTCCTCATGTACTGCAAGCCACCCCGAGTCCTCATTGGGAAGATGGTTTTATTATTATTATATTAACTAACTCTGTCAATTTGACTTTTTTCCATTTTTAAACCACATTTTCCTGTGTAATAATGACATAGATTTTGTCAAGTTTTTATCAAAACAGCAAACTTCCACAGCAAACTTCACACCAATAGCTATTGCCAGCATTGGGATTCAGGGATGGACGAGCCTATGCTGTATTTACCTACTACATAGCTGTTTTGATTTTTAAAATAAAGAAGATAATCCTGTCAGAAGAAAAGTGGTGGCTATCCTATTTCAGCATGACAAACATGGCTGGCTTGAAACATAAGACTTGTCACAGGTAAGCACTCAAAGCTCTCTGCCTAGATGTCAGATTCACTTTCTCCAATTTAAACTTCACTTTAAAAGAGAAGTGATGGAGCTCACATTGTGCAAATATAAACAATTTATTTGGAGGGAAAATAATATGTAAGCAATCCAGTTGAAAAATTGTGTGCAGGCCACAGAGGGAAGCATGGCTAAAGCAAAGTGGCCCTCCACATTCACAGATCAGCATCCATGGATTCTGCATGCAAATATTCCACTGTTTACAACTTGAAAATATTCCACCAAAAGCCAAAAAGCAAATTAAATTTTGTCATTTTCTACTAGGGACATCAGTTTACTATGCCATTTTATATGATGGGATTTGAGCATCCATGGAATGTGGTATCCAGGAACCAACCCCAGAAGATATGAAAGGTCCACTGTATATGCAGGCATCAAGCCACACACAGCACGCCAGTAAACAGTCCTTATAGATACCTCTGCTTGAAGCCTTATCCACACTGACATTCTGAAACTGCATTGCACATGCAATAGATGGAACCTGATATTGCAGGAACAGGTGCTGTAGGTTCAGGGGTGAAGGAAGCACTTGATAGACAACCCAGCATGGCTGCTAACTTATAATATAGTACTTACTTTCAACCTAATTCCACACAGAAAATTATCTTCGACAATCTCAGCCCCTCACCCTTCTCTTTGGATCAAGGCTATTGGGTAATCAGAAGGTGCAGCTTTTTTTCCTTACCAGAAATGGCTCCATATTTAATAGCCTGAGTGAACTAATGGCCAAGATTTAAGATGGGATATTAACTTCAACATGGAATATGGACAGAGTCACTTACCACATGCTGAGTGCCCTGTTAACAAAAGAAGGTTAAGGAGATTTCAGTGGAATCTCACCCAGGACTGGTTCAGAAAAGCACTGGCAGTTCTATTGGGTTTCATCCCTGACTGCACAAGTCTCCAGCTCTCAATGACTAGTTAGCCTAGGTAGACTAAGGGATTCCTTTTTCCCCTGGTGAACTGAAAGGCAATTTTCACTGATCCACCCCATTATCCTCTACTGTTACTTCTCCAACTGCTCCAAGGATTTTTACAGCCCAATCCCAAGTAAATTTTGTGTATATCTCAAAGATTGCAGGGAGGAGATATTGACCACCATCACCATTCCCACAGAAATAAAATTCTACTTTCTGAAAAGCCCTCCAGTGATGAAATGAGCTCTTTGCATCCTCAGGCAGTTTATGCTACCTAATAGATCTACATATGACAGCTCTAACAATATTTTACTAGCATCAAACCTCTGGTTACCTGCCCTTACAGCCTGACATATATAAATCCACCCCATCAAAACTGACACATTGTCATTATGTAGCAAGAATGGATAACACAGAGTCTGGATACCTCTAATCTCCATGCTAATGCTTCTTCAGATTGTCAGGACATATACTGTTCAAATGGGTTTTAAAATTACACCTAAAAGCTTTAATATTCCTCAAGGAAAACCCTTCTCTATCATTCAAGTAAAATTAAAGCATTTAGTGATTTTCTAAGTTAAAAATAAAGACAAGCATAAACTAGGTTTCAGCTCAAGAACAAAAAAATGGAGAAAGGCACACCCTCCAGCAAAAAGGAGACTGGCAAATAGCTGTTATACTTTTAACAGTGCAGTCTTATGCAACTTTAGTTCAGTGATGTTCAAATTAACCTAAAGTGTTTAGGAGAAGGTGTTTTCTTCTAGGATCTTAAAAAATTTAATACTGAAAGCTAACTGGAAGGATTCCCTCCTTGTGCCCTCCTAGAACAAGGAAATGATGTGCCTGGAGAGGGGAGGGCACAGAGGAAAATCCCTCATTTCTTCACACCAGGAGGGCGCGAGGAGGGAACTTATGGTGGCCACATGCTTTTTACTTTACTTTTAAGGAAAAATTGGTGGGCTTCAGGGTGGCTGCATGCCATCCTAATTTTAATTGGGATGACATGTAGCCACTCCCAGGAAAGCCTCTTTTTTGGGGGTGTTGTGGTGATGGTTTTTATGGGTAAATTGGGGGCTTGAGGGAAGCAGTGGGTTCTTCTCTATCTTTTGGGCTCTAGAAGCCCAAAAAACTGAGATGGCTATGTGGATTCGGCTTGGAAATCACATGACATGGTCCCTAGGTCCAAGCCCCACAGAGCCAACACCTGGTAGGACCAGATCTTACTTTAAGATCCAGATATTTTCAATTATTTAATTAATTTAACATGTTTCTACCAGAGTCATTGTTTTGATGCCTTCGATAAAAACCGAGACAGGTTCCAGGATATGGGCTTGTCTGGGTTGGCCCTGTTTCTGTGTATTCTTGTTCCTGCAGAAGTCCACTACACTTATCTGTGAGCATCTGGTGCCATAACTGGGGTTATTACAGTCCCTTTTGCACTATTAGTTGTTTCATCATTGTATAAAACCTCTGCTATGGGAGACCCTACCAACAACACTGCTGCAGGCAGAAAGGCTTCTTACCTCATAAGAGTATACACTTACATAGCACAACAGAAAGATAATTGGTAAGGTTCTTAAGCTTTCACTGTCATAATCTCCTGAAACCCTTGGTGTAGAAAGAAAATAAAAATGGATTTTAAAAAAGAAAATAAGTAATGAATTGATGCATGAGAACTTTTGTATGACAACTAGCAAACATAATTTGTAAGGTCTATGATAAGCCAATCCTTTGAAACAGCCTGTGTAAAAAATCTCAAACATATGCTTTACACAAAATCTTACTGTATCCTTTTCCCACCCCCTATTGCAAAATTTCACTTACCAAAGAACCAATAAGCATTTGATGACAGTAACAAGACAAGCAGAGTTCAAGCAGAAAAGGAAATAAAAGAAGGAAGAAATACATTTATAAGACAGACGATTCCTTTCTCCCACAAGCAATTTGTAGTGGTTGACAACAGCTGGGTCCATTTATAGCTGAGTCAGAGCTAAACCAGCCCTACCACAATGCAAAGGAAATCAAAGATGAAATTATTTCACGGTAGGCTGTATTAAGATTATTCTGCCTTCTTTTCAGCCATGCTGCTCAAAAAGGAAGTTGGGTTGGTTCAGCCTGCAGACATTTTGATTAAAACAACATGATCAGAACCAGGAGGCAGGTATAGGTTGTTGTCATTTCATCTTTCTGTATCAGGCCCCTAAACCAGCTTGATAATTTCAGATGCAGTGGATCCTCCATAATGAGTACTGGAAGAAGATTCAGCAACTTCTAAGTAAGCTTTTTAATGCAGAGAATAAAAGAAAGCACCACCTTGTTCTTTGCTTCAGGCAGCCAAATAACTCTGAGCATCAGAGGTTTGTCCCAGTGGCAATGTCTAATCAAGTTTCTATTCTGAATTGCTCCTTATACCTTGGCTGGTTTGTGTTCAGAGTGTTTTGGTATGTGATGCCAATAATTTTTGGAGGCTGACCAAGACAAATAAAAATGCAATGAAAACCAATGATGACATTGCTCATCTGGACCTAATTTTCACTCTTCTCTGTGATCCCTGGAAAGCAATTAGCCCAATCTTCAAATCATTGCTTTGATACAGTGATTTCTGCTGCTTTGATTAAAACACCTGCTGTTAAGTCCTTGGAAGATTGTCTATATTGCTCCTAATGTGTGTTTCACTCGTGGCATGAGAGAACAGACTCCCTTTCTGACAGTGTGACAGCACAATTAGATCACAGAAGCATCTCCTTAAAGAGATGTAAATTATGAAAACAACCCTGAGACTGGGGAGGGTTGTTGTTGGAGGAAAAAAAAACGGAAAATGTTCAATACTGCTAAAAATTATTTATGCACAATATCATCTAATTAGAGAGCCAGCATGGTGCAATGGTTTGAGCTTTGCTCAAGGATTTTGGGAAACCAAGATTTGAATAACTATTCAGACATAAAAACACAGTGGGTGACCTTAGGCAAGATACTCCCAGGTGAATCTACACTGCCCTATATCCAAGGATCTCATCCCAGATTATCTTATTATCCCAGATTATCTGGTAGTATAGACTCATATAACCCAGTTCAAATATAATTCTCTGAGATCAGATTCTGCAATATAGGGCAGCTTTTGAATCCATTTTCTCCACACAGAAACACATAAATTGACAAAGCTAGCATATATCTTCCATGGAAATATTAAAAGGGGAGGGGATTCATGCACAAAATCGTGCCAAATGTATCCTATCAGGCAATTCAGCCTGTTGGAATAATAGTTTTGATAAAGTGATATACTACAGAGCTCCAAATCACCATCCAGCTAGCACTGACACTGTGTGCATCATATCTGCCTGCTGTTTTATGCCATTCATCTCTGCATTGTTATCACAGAACTGCCATTTATGATGATTTTGTACAACAAAAGTGGTTGACAAAATAAAAGGATCACAGCTGGCATAAATCAGTAGGGGGTGGAGAACCTGTGGGACAACACAGCCTTTGCCGAGTAACTTGATATATAGATATACATGTTTGGTATAAAACACAATTTTAAAAAGGGGACTGAGGCTAAAGAGAAAGTGATCACAAAGGAGAAAATGTAAATGAACACCCTGTTCATAAATGCATTGCAATTGGCTAAGGTTATAATGGAAGTCAAATAGCATTGCTTGTTTTCTTATTGCTGTCTTGAAATGAAACATTAGCTAATGAGACAGAAGGCGGGTTGTAATTCTGCCTTAATATCTTTGTGCCAGGATTAAAAAGAAAGACTCTTTGGATCTGGTTTGTAGTATCATGAAGTTCGGAGAGATCATAACAGCCATCTAACCCAATCCCTGTCATCCAGGAATCCACAACCAAAACATTTCTGGCAGTTGGGTCATCCAGCATCACTTTTGAACAGCTCTAACCATCAGGAAATTATTCCTCCTAATATTTAGGTGGAAGTTCTATTCAATCAAGCAAGTGATCGATAAAGATATTGAATAGTACTGGATCTAGGACAGAACCCTGTGGCATTCCACCGATCAGTTCTCTCGGGATGAAGAGGACAAGAACCCATGGGGTTTGGTCAGTAAATCAATTACAAATCCAATACTAACAGCAGCATTGCTAGCCCACATTTTACTAATTTATTAAGATGAATATCATATGGGTTTGAAAAACCCATGTTGACTTTTAGTGATCCTGATATTCCTTTCTAAATGCTTACAGATTGTTTAACAATCTGCTCTAGAATCTTTCCTTGTGTTGATATTGCACAAACTGGATGGAAATTGGGAATTTTCAAAGATTACTTCTACCACTTTTTCCAATACCCTTTTATGTAGTTCATCTGGTCCTAGAGACTTGAATTCATGTAGACACATATACTACCTCTTTACATATTATGTGCTGCATTATCCCTACTGCATCATCTGTTCCATTTTCCCCAAGCTGAACATTGTTTTCCTTTGAGGGAGAAGGCCAAGGAAAAGAAAAAATGACAACCTGTGCATCAAGCTGTTGAATGGTTCTGACTTTTCTCTGTCTCCAGTTACCATTTTGCCATTTCCCTGATACCATAATGCTACCATTTCCTTGGTCTTCCTTTTGCTGCAGATATTACCATTTTTATTGTTTTGAACCATTCTAGCAAGACTTAGGCCCCTTCTATACTGTCATAAAAATCCAGATTATCTGCTTTGAACTGGATTATATGGCAGTGTAGACTCATATAATCCAGTAGATAATGTGGATTATCTGTTTTGATAATATGGATTATATGGCAGTGTAGAAGGGGCCTGAGCTTATTCTGTATTTTAGTTTATCATATTTTCTCCTAAACATGATGGCTACTCATTGATTTGCTTCTTGGTGGAAATTTGATTTCCAACAAATATCAGAATTATTTCATCTCTCCTTTCTAAATGTTTGGCCAGTTGTTCCATGAAAGCAACATCCAAGTCCTCTGTCTGGCTTGAGTAGTGGTAGTAGACCCACAAAATGATATCTCTGTTGTTTTTCTCCCTCTTGATTTGTAGCCAGATGCTCTTAATGTGGCTTCCAGTATTTTAGTCATGGATCTCTTTATTGGTGTATACTACTTCCCTGTTTGGTCTCCCAAATATCCCCCCCCCCCAATACAACATCAAATCATGGACTTGTCCTACCAGCTTTCATTGATCTCTATTATACTTGCTTTATTGATAAAAATACAGATAAAAATCTGTTGGAGGTTCCCAATCCCAAGACCTACCATCTGACTGCCACTAGGCACAGAGCCTTTTCGATCATGGCCCCATGCTGTGGAATGCATTGCCTGCTGAAGTCTGAGCTCTGCAGGAATTGCCTGCCTTCCGAATGGCATGCAAAACATATTTGTTTCGGAAGGCCTTTGAAATATAACTTGGTCTTAATTTGATTTTAAACTTGGTTTTAAACTGTTATCAGTTATTGTACTGTTTCTCTGGAAACTGCTCTGAGCCCTCGGGGAGTGGTGGTATATAAGTTTGAACAATAAATAAAATAAATAAATAAAATTGTATTAAGAATATGAATTCATATTCTTTATTTCCAATAACTAGGGTCAATCTGTAGGAGCTGTGATGATGAAAGATAGGATAGAGTTGGAATTAATTTAGCGGTATCTGAGATCCCCAAATGCCTATTCAATGGGGGTTTTTTTCTCTTTCTACTTTGGGCTTCTTGAACTATTCCCCCTGTTCTCTATAAAAGTTGGGCTATAATCCTTATTTGATGAACTCCTGTCATCAAGAACACTGTTTCCCTCCCCCAAATAATACTGTTTAAAGTTCTCCCAATTTTTTTTGGGAGAGTTAAAATGTTCCTGTCAACTACTTGGAGCTGCAACGTATCTCTTGTCAGAAGGTCATCTTCATGAAACCACAAATCATGGTCCAAGAAATCAAATTGCACCTGTACTGAAATCAAATTGCACCCAGAAGCAACAATTCAGGAAGTGAGGCAGGAGATCTTTCAGCTTTCTTGTTGATAATAATAATAATAATAATTTTATTTATATTCCACTCTATCTCCTCAAAGGGACTTGGGGCAGATTCCAAACATAAAAGGCAAACATTCAATGCCCAAATATAATAATATATCAATATTAGCAAAATTTAAACAACCCAACATATAATCACAAATTATAATTTAACAACCAAAATTAAATAAAAACACAGCCTGCACAGATTGAGCCTTATAATCCCTTGTGGTATCCAGAAGGCCATGCCTTGCAGTGTAATAGGTTCTCACATGGACAAAACAGAAAGATTAACAGTCAATGAGCTTGAGGAGTTTGGGTTAAATCCAATGGACACAAGCTCAACTTATGTTGTCTCTTCCACCATGCTTTTGTAAAATTCTTTATGCAGAGCTCCTGTTCACCAACAGGACTAGGATCAGTCTGCAGGAGCTGTGATGATGGAAGATAGTGGGCTAGAAGTAGCAGATTTTAGATAACAAAAGGACAGCAAGTTACTTATTCCTCTTGCCCTTAAATATTTTTTTACTGGCAGAGATGTTTGAGGGAGTATGTCTTTCTTTCTTTCAACTCATATGCTAAAATGATTAAGTCT
Source organism: Anolis apletophallus (assembly GCA_030556195.1). Taxonomy (NCBI): domain Eukaryota; kingdom Metazoa; phylum Chordata; class Lepidosauria; order Squamata; family Anolidae; genus Anolis; species Anolis apletophallus. The sequence goes on along the minus strand of JARBWK010000001.1, from coordinate 88,107,618 downwards.
CCTCTTGAGTACTATGCATCTTGTGTTGGGTATGTGAATGACCTAATTTACTGTTCTCCATCAAGGAGCAAATATTCTGGGATAGTCCTGGATGTGGAATACATCATTCTTGACTGGGGAATGCTAAAACCTCTTTGCCAGACCACAACATGGCACCTGAGAGGAGCATACATGCAGGTAAGAACTATTTCTGGAAATGAGACTGAAGGCCTTTCCCCACAGCCATATAACACAGAATATCAAGGCAGAAAATCTCACAATATCTGCTTTGAACTGGGTTATCTGAGGCCCCTTCCACACAGCTGAGTAAAATCCCACATTTTCCGCTTTGAACTGGAATAAATGGCAACATAGACTCAGATGACCCAGATCAAAGCAGATGTTGTGGGATTTTCTGCCTTGATTTTCTGGGTTATATGGTTGTGTGGAAGGGCCCTGAGTCCACACTGCCATACATTCCAGTTCAAAGCAGAAAACATGCCTGATGTAGTCCATGTATGGCCCGGTGTCCACCCCAGATTACAGCTTCCCCAGAAAAAATGATTGGTGGAAAATTTCTTTCAAAAGAGATTTTTAAAAATGTTCAATTTTATCCATGCAATATTGATATCTATTTTCTATAGTTAACATCCAATATGCATGCTTTCTTTTCTTGTTCATCTTATATGTGGAGCCACAGTGTCCAAATATCTCTAGTCTCTATTTCCAATCAGAAACTAGAAATGAGGAGTAAAATAAAAAAAATCTACAGAAAATACTAAGGGGTCATTACAAATTGCCAAAGCAGAGTTCCACAGTTGACTGTTCTCCATTATGGATTTCATAGTGTCAGATTGACTCAAACACATATATACACAATCTGTCTTTTCCCTCTTTCCTGACTCAACTCTCTCTCTCTCTCTCTCAACTCTATTCTTTAATTCAGTGTCTCTGTGTTCTTAAACATCTTGTTTTGAAAAACATTTTCTCAAAACAATCCTCTGTGCAATTTTCCCTCCTTCCATCTTTTTCAGGTTATCCCAACGTGTCTCATCCATATATTTCCCCTGGTGCTTGGCAATGCTTCTTCTCCCAAATTCCTTCAATCTCTTCTCACTCACTCCTCTCCTCTCTTTGATACATTATTTCTCTACCACTTTCTTGTAAAATTCACTTTTCAAATTTCAGCCTTCTCCATGTATAGCTCTTTTTAAAAAGAAAAATAACATTTATAAACCATTCAAGAGGGACTCCACAATGGTGTATATATAAATATTTTATTTTTAAAATAACAAACTAATATCCGGCTTGCAAACTGGGGAGATTTAAAGCAATTCAACCAGCAACGGGTCAAACATGAAATCTTCATGCTGGAAAAGCAGTGCACTTTTGCATGAAATATTTACTGTAGTGACATTTTATTTATAGTAAAATTAGTGCCTGGATTTGTTTAAGAATGCATTTGAGGACAAAAAGATTTATTTAGTTAGATACAGCATATTACAAAAAGTGGATGTTACTCATCCCCCAAGCAGATAACAAGAGACTTCTCAGGGGGTTTGCCTGTGAATCCTGGTAAACTGACGCAGATGCAAAACAAGAGTTCAGAGTAATCTTAAAAGGAACCCAGCAAACCAGACATGTAATATTCATCTTATGAGGAAGAAAAAAAAAGTGCTGTTACCCGGTTTAATAATTAAGTTCCTGCTCAGCAAATAGCTTCCTGATGCTACTAGACTGGGGATTAACTGGGTGGCATCTAGGAACTAGGTCAGGAATCACCTGGCAGCTATCTTTACTCCTAGCATTATGTCACACACGGAGAAAGGAGAGAACCTGTGACTGCTGCCCTTTGGTTTGTTACACTTCTATTTAAGAGGAATGGTATGTCACCTGTTTTGCATCTCCGGGTATATATGGGAAAGTTTCTTCTTTGAAACACTGAGGAGTCCTTGACAATCACCAGTGGCAATAGTGTGCTAGAAGCATCAAGAATCTGCCTAGTACAAAAACCGTGTCCTTAATTGTACTTTCACTATTAGTATAAGCCTATTCTACTTTTCAAAAATACAGTCATGAGATGACATGTGAGGATGTGATATAGTCCTTTGACTTCTAACCAGTTGACAAAAGGAAGCCATAGTACAGCTGATGGCCTGTATGAGGTTTCTTAAACTACTTATGGCTACTGAAACCCCCTAATGGTCCCCCAAAGTTTCCTAATCATGACAATTCAGTGTGAATTTCAGGCAATTATTTTGCCTCACAATCACATGCTTAGAGAAAGCCCCCTAAACATGTGAAAATTAATGAAAATATTCATATGCGGTTGTTATTTGCCATCAAATCAATTTCAATGTATAGCAAAACCATGAATGAGAGCCTTCAAGATCTCTGGTCACACTATGTAACAAAATTTGGAAAAAATCTATTCCTGGTTTGAAAGTGTTATTTCCTGTTTAATTGTGTGGTCATTACTTTGTAGTTGTTATAGTTGTTATACTACATAAGCTTCATTGTTGAGGCTGCCACAAGCTATATTGAATTGGTTGACTCTATCAAATAAACATTGAACATCTATAGCAAAATGTGCTGCAAGTTTTCCCCCCTATGTTTTTATGATGGAAGATATTGGGAAATGAAATTTATAACCCAGGATCAAAAACTGTGTTACATAGTGTTATGAACACCCCAGTTTAGGTCTTGCAAACACAGGATTATGGTTTACTTGACTGAATCAATCCACATGCAGCATACTTTTTCTATTTTCCTACTGCCTTCCACTTTACTCAGCATTATCATCTTTTCCAATGAATTATACTGTCTCATTGTTGTTGAGCCACAGTAACCCCCACCCCCCAAAAAAAGAATTAGAGTTTACTACGAGACTAAAAATTAAATATGATTTTTAAAATTAAAAACCTTTTATGGAGATCCAGGGTTGTGGAAGTTCAAAGCTTTCAGAAGATTGGGAAAAGACCTAGGAGCAATTGTAACCCATGAACTATATTGTATCTGGCCCTTTAATAAATTGAATTAGTTAGATTATTTGTGTGTAACATGTATCTTTTAGACTGTGTTCTGTATCAATTTCTTATATGAAGTTTATAACCTTTTTCTTACATAAATCAAAATTTGTCTGGAAAGAATGTGCCCTTCCAGGGAGCATATTTGTAGCTGATTGGCTCCCAGCACAAACCAATCCTTGGCTGCTATTTGTCCCACCCAGTGAATCCCTGCCTGAAGGCAGTGACATCAAGAGAATCCGCAACCAATCCCATCACATATCATGTTCGGCCCTTTTCTTGGACAATCAGGGAAGGTAACAGGAGGTCTGAGAGGCTGTCATAACTGTATAAGATGTCTTGCATTCCACTGCGTGTTTATGCTTGCACCTTTTGAAGGAAATTGCTTGTACTGGCATCCTTTTTGGCCAAATTGTATTAAAACCTCTGTGGCATTTCTTTCAACCTGGTGTGTTTATGTGCCCTGGCCTATCTGGTTTAGAATACACTCTCCAGTCATGAACTGTCTAACCATGGTCCTAACTTAATCGTTACATCATGAAATGGCCAGAGTACATCAGTCACATTATAAATATCTTTGTTTTTAGTGAGAGTTTAAGTTTGTTTTCAAGATCCATTTACAAGAGCAAATTTAACTCTAAGTAAATTTTGCAAGTAGTTATATCATTTCTAAGAAATTGCCATCTAGTTTTCTGCTGGAAGGATACCACCATTTGCAACCCATCAGAAAAAAAATTGATTTACAGCCTATGTCTAATATTCAGGTATTTGGTAAATTTAGAAAATACCAAGTCGGAATTACTTTGTATGAATAATATCCATAAACTGCTTACATGGTATATAATTATGGATGAAAAAGTTTAAAATAGCAACAAGAAGAAAAAAATGATGATTGATTACTGTGCTTCAGACAGTGAAATCAGCTGTATTACTGAAGCAGCTTTGGATTAAATAGTTTAGTAGGCATCTAATTTCCTTTTCCCAGAAAGCTTAGGCTCAAATGATAAGCATACTGACATACATAACAGCACAGTAAGACCCCTGTAACTATGGAATCCATATCTGGTTTTTACTTACCCATGCTTGGGAATGTGGGGATTGTCTCCTTAAAAATTTGCGAGGTCCTCCAGATTATTCTATGGTATACTTTATCCAGAAGTTACCGTACTGTTGTGTTGGAAGACTTAGCGAATTCCTAGAGATGATACATAGGTTTTCAAACACAACTGTATGGAATGCTAGGAGTAAAAGTGAGAAAATTCAATAGTGTTCAATCATCTCCATGATTTTATGTCTGACCAGGAATATACCCTGTGGAAAAAGAGGCCTTACTGTATAGTCACAGCCATGGATTTCAAGTGCAAATGAAGCAAACATCAAGTAAATGCAGCAACAAAGGAAAGTGATGCCATGATGAAGCTCAAGGATTGCAGTTGTGCATTGCATGCAGAAGGGCCCCAGTTATATTTATGACATGTCCATGCAAAATTTAATTAGACCCCCCTCAAAGGCCTAGAGAGCTGTCAATTGCTTTAGAAGACAATACTGAACTATATGAACAATTGCTTTGACTCTGTATTTCTTGATCAGCTAATGTCTTTCTAAACATTCTAACATGGTCTTGAAGCTTATTTGCATCAGTCAGCACATACCTCTATAATGACAGGTTGAACATCCCTTATCTGAGATTCCAAAACCCAAAATATTCCCGAATCCAAACTTGTCCGCATGACTGGGTGAAACAGCGCCGCCTTTGCTTTCAAATGATCCATGGTACACAGACTGTGCTTCATCCTCAACATTTAAAATAAATACCATATAAAATTACTTTCAGACTATGTGCACAAAATATATATGAAGCAAAATGAATTTTATGTTTCCCAAATGTGTCATGTATGCAAATATTGGTATTCCAAAATTTAAAAAATCTGAACTCCAAACAATGTATCATCCCAAACATTTCAGAATAGAGATAATCAACCTGTATACTTTGATTTGACTAGTATTTTGTCCAATAACAGCATTAGATTGGAACAGCAAAAATGTTGATGATCAAAGTAGGGGAAACACTTTTGGATCCTATCATATTCAAATTGAACCTGGTCACCTTTGAATTTTATCAGTACAACCAATATGTTGTTACTAGACTGGGTCTGCATGATATGGCACTCAGCTTCTAATTCAACTGACACGAGAATCGCTAATCCCCCAGCAGCACGTCCCCATTTATTTATTTATTTATTTCCTCAAGCTTCTATACCGCCACTCCCCGAAGGCTCAAAACAGTTTACAAGAATTGAGAGAAACAATAACACAAAATCACAAACAGTTAGGGGAGGGGAGGGGAGGGAAAGGGAAGGTGGACAGGGGGGGAATTAGGGAAAACAATCTCTGAGCAGTCAAGTGAGCAGCCTCCTCTCTGCTGCCACTGCGAAGGATGCAAAGCCCTGAAAATTAACATTTGCAATATCCTCCACCCAAGTTTCCTGTAGGAAAATACCCTTCAATCAAAATCTTTAATGACAAAATCTTACCCCAGCTGTTATATGGTGCAGAACTATGGGGTCAGGGAAATATAAAAGGTATGGAGGGGATACAGAATAAGTTTGTCAGAGCCCTTTTAGCACTTCCCTCTGGGACACCATCGGCATTGTTAAGATTAGAAACAGACATGCCTTCAATTAAGGCCAGAATCCACAAACTCAGTATCCTATATGGGAAAAGAGTTATGGGAATGGAGGAAGAGAGCATGACTAAGCAATGTATGATAGAACAACAAAAGTGGGGTGGCTGGACCCAATATTGCTCGTCTTTGCTACACCAGTATTTTGACAGCTGGATAACAACACTAATGAAACTGGATAAGAAGACCATTGGGGATAAAATAATGGATGTGGATGTGATCGAGAACATGAGGGATAGTCTAAAGCAGAAATTTTCCACCTGGTATCCCCTATTTAAGAGTGATCAGTACCACCAAGATTACTTGCAAGAATTAACCGTGGTGACCCTCAGGAAAGCCTTTACAGCCTTGCAGTTTCAGACAATGCCTTCAGCCTGGCTGGAGGGAAGATATAGAGGAACACCTTATTCCCAAAGATTATGTATATGTGATTCAGGAGCGATTGAGGATCTAACACATTACTTACTACATTGCCCTCTGTATAAGGATCCCAGAAAGAAGATTCTAGGAGGGCTTCTGGAGGATAGGGTGGCTTGGCAGCAGACAGCAGTGATTAAGGGTTTGCTAGCAGACTACTCTAAAGATATAACAATAAAGGTTGCCACGTTTGCAGTGGCAGCTCAAAATATCCGACCGAAACTAGTAAAATCCTTAGTGAAGGATGGGAAATAGCACAGGATGATACAGTGCGTTGTAGACATGACTGGAATTTAAACAGTCAGTTTTAATGAGTTTTAATATTTGTACTGAAGTTTTATATTGTGATGTGTACTTTGTATGTCACTAATATGTGCGCTTAATTTGTCATGGCCTATGGCTAGAACAATAAAACTTATTCACATATTCAAATTGTGTTTCTTGTCATTTGGCTCTGCAAATATTATGGTACTCAACTGCTTACAAAAAGCCAGCTATATAAACCATTCAGAACGTGTTTGTAAAATATTATTTTCCTCTGTAAAATAATTATGCAATTACAATCTATACACATTTTGTCTCATATACTTATTTTTAGCTTAAAACAGCAGGAATTATTTTTACAAATTAGCATAGCAATGTACTTATTTTATTTGCAGATTAATTTAAGATCCCAATTATACTGGTACCCCAGCTACCCTGGTATTTTCTTTTAAGTATAGTGTACTCCATATAAAAAGATCACTGTACAATATAATATATAGATTATAATGCCTGCAGTGGAGTGGGGGGTAGTCGTTTGCATAGATATTTCCCACAAGATTGACACTTTGCCAATCTGGCTTAGATTTGACTTAGATTTCACTGCAACCATCTGTGTTTTTGATGCTGCATAAAATAAATTCAGTGCACAGATTTCATTTGAGTTTCTGCTAACATTGGAACCTTTATGAAAACAAGTTAGATCCACAGCTCTTTGCACTTATGGATGACTATATAGGTTGTAGCCTAAAACCCCCACATGTTAATCCAACTTGGTCAGCTCTGGTTAGTACTTGAAAGGGAGATAGCCAACAAACACCAGGTGTCATAGACTTTATTTGAGAGGAAGGAAATGGCAAAACTACCTCTGAGTAATCCTTACCTAAGAAAACCCTATGAAATTCATGAGATTTCTGTAGGTTAACAAATGACTTGAAGATACATACACATTCATTAATCTTCACTTTAGATTTAACTCTGATATGGTTTCTAGCTATCCTTGGACAATTTGTCTTACTCTTCCCCTGCAAAATGGTTTTAATAGTTTATGTGGAGTAGAACAACCAGGAAAAAAGATTATAGAGTATCTGGTCAGTTAACTATATTTTTTCTTCTAGTTTCCTGTGGTGTTTGGCACAATTGCAGGTTGTGAAAGGTGCTTTGTCAAATTCAGGCTGTGATCCCATGTATTTTTACCTGGCAGTAAGTCCCACTGAACATTTTGAGAGATGATTTTTCAGTTGGCTTTCATGGGTTGTGCTGCATTTTATTAACAGCTCTGCATGTCATGACCCTTTGTGAAGTGGACTGTGGCATGACGTTCTGCAATACTTGCTGAATTGAACACCTTTTGTGTTTTAATATTTGCACTAAAAGGTACTGTGCAAGGCCAGAAAATTATTTTGTTCTTTGCAATATATTCCAACTGCTTAATTTTCATGAAACAAATTGAATACCCTGCCTTCCTATGCCATTCTGGTAGTATTATGTTAAAACTGTACAAGACAGCCTCATATATAAGCCGAGGGCCGGTTTGGGGGCCAAAATTATTGATTTTTATATCACTCATGGAGAAGTTGAGGATCATTTTTCAGAGATGAGAAAGTACCAAGGACAGCTCTGGGGGCCAGTGGTCTCTTGTCGCTGGCCCATTTCCCAACCCAAACTTTTAAAAAGGCAGAAGCTGCACCAAGTAGAGAAAGCAAAGGTTCTTTCAGGACAGATTTAGCAATGGCCTTTCATTGCTCTACTCAGAGAAAGGGATGCATCCATTTTAAAATAAGAGTTAAGGTACAGTGTCCACTCTGAACCATTGATAATCCAATGGTCCACTCAGAACCATTGATAATCCATTTTTTTGGATTGTTTTGCTTAAAATTTCTAGACTTGTACAGGAGTATATAGATGGGTTTTTTTAACTGACTCTTTACCTCTTCAGTTCTGAAAAGTATCTAAATTATTTAAAGTATTTAAAATTTCTATTCCAATTAGAAAATACAAGCAAAAACTTAGCCTGGTCTATGTTTGAGTGAATATACGGTGCAGAATTGATACAGTTTGGCACTACTTTAAGTGCCATGGCTCAATGCTATGGAATCATGGGAGTTGTAGTTCTACATACTGGTGTTCACTAAACTATAAATTCCAGGGTTCCATAGCATTGAGCAATGGTCATTAAAGTGCCACCAAACTGCATTTTTACAGAGTAGATGGACTTTCTCTGAGCTCTGTGAACAAGAATACTATATAGCTGAAGCAGTTCATTAGGAGAAGCAGAGTGAAAATCTGCATGTTGAAGTCAAATAATCTAGAAAAATTGTTTGGTTCAAAATTCAGCTATAAGGTTATGAGAAAGCTGGAAGGTTCCAAACCTCACAGAAAGAACTGACTGAGAGCAGTTCTAGACAGACAAATAAATGAGTCAAGTTATTCTCTTGAGTTAGTTTCATATGGGGAAGTGCCACATAAATTGATTTTCCTGGGTTAATCCAGATCAGTCGCCATATAGCATTTAGTTGCTGCAGGGCTGATCAAAAGTCACACTGACCTAAGTAGTCAATGTAGATGTTCCTTTAAATTTCTTTATTGTTGATTTATATGTAACTCAAGATCCTGTGAGCCGCCCCGAGCCCTCCTGGGAATGGCGGCATAGAAGCACACTTAATAAAAATAAAAATAAAATAAAGATGTGCTCCCTTTTGACATCTGAAGTTTGCTGACATTCACAAATGGTTACTAATGGAGCAACCTATCTTTGAGACTGCATCTCCTTCTATTAACTGGCATGGGCTCTAAGATCTGCTGGGGAGGCCCTCCTCTCAGTCCCACGTCTATCCCAAGTACAGTGAGATCAAATCTAAAAACATGGTATTTCAAACAGGCATTTGACCATGTTTAGAGCCATCTCTGGTATTCTTGAGGACCTAGTGATGGGTTTCACCCCAGCACCTTAGTGGATTGATGTTAGTACAGTTTATTTTCATAACCGCAGCTATAGCTGCATTTTATTGAATCTTTTAAAGGAGTTGGTAGTTTGATATGATGTTTTATGTAATCTGTTTACGTGTTTTTGCTATTGTGCTATTTCACTTATGCACTTGCTGTACTCTGTGCCTGCACTGTTGAGTGTTTTTGTAAGCCGCCCCAAGTCCCCTTGGGGACAGGGTGGCAGGATGCAAATAAAGTTGTTGTTGTTGTTGTTATTATTATTATTATTATTTTCAGACAATAACTGCTAGTCAAATCTTCTTGTTAAAAATAAATAACTAGAAATTGACAATTGAAAGCCTGCCATCCTTTTTTCCCCAAAACCTTGATGTTTCTTCGAAATATCTGGCAGGTTTTTTTTTAACACACACACACAAATGTTCTGCTTTGGCTGAAAAACAAGACTGAGGAAGAAATTAAAAAGGACTGCATTCATTCCAGATTGTGACTATATTTAAAAGCTTTACAACTCCTGAACACCTTTCACATTTCCAATCTGCTTCTTACCTCTCTTATGATAGTGGGAAACACCATTTTCATTTTCGATTAGAGTTAAACAAAGAATAAAGTTGTTTAACAGTAACAAGATGTCAGAGTTCATGAGTAAGCTTACAACAAGTTTAGATGAAAAAAAATCTTCATTTCTTTCTAGGTCTCTAGTACAGCACCACAGGGACACATCTACTAAGCTTCTATTGCTTTGTGTCAACTCTTTCTGGCTCTTAGGCATATTTAATTGTTATAAAAGACCTGGAGGATCGATCAGAAGGAACCCACTCCCTCTGATTTCTGTTTTGGGCTCTAAAGTCTCAAAGAAGGGGACGCCATGACAGAAGAATCCTAGTTCATGTGTTCATGCTTTTTTCTATCTTTTAGTAAAAAAAAAAAGTATGCAATTATCCAGTTAAAGAAATGTGATTCATTAAACCTGAACACATTTGTATGTGAATAAAAATAATTTGTTCTGAAGGGAAAATAATAGTTTGTTGTTTTGTGGGGCATAAGTGTGTCCTATCAGACATCATCCAAAAAAGATGTATTATTAAAGTGCTTGTGTGTGTGTGTGTATCCTGCCAAGTTGATTGAGACCTCATGTTATTGCATTTTATTTAAATAAATTTATTTTAAAATGATTAATTTAATCAGTGCAATTTAGCATGGAACCTGAATGACCTAAGTAATACTAGGTAATAAGTAGAGCTCAATGGGGATGTCCATCTGAGTAGCCATTGTAGGATTACTTCTAGGAAGTAATCTATTTTCTACATTGAAATAAGAAACTACACTCAAAATAATCTCAAAAATTAAAGAAGAGTTGCCTTAACTCATGACACCAATAATTTAAATGTTGCCCAACATGGAGCGCTGCTGCTTCAGTTTATTGGTTATAGTTAGATAAACTGGTTAAAATTGGGGGTTTTTTAATGATAGGAAAAATATGAACTTGTGATGCATTTATTTTCATTTCAAAAGAATGGTTCCCTTTCTGTTTGTTTACTGGATTTTGTTTTGATTCCCATCACTACCATCTTTTTTCAAAAAAACCCAAAAACTTTCATTTTTGCACCCAGTGCTTGTGATGGTTACAGAAGCAGAGCAGGCTCTGTTTTTGTGCTGACTAGCAGCATTGTTTCTTCCCCAAATACAATGCAGTGTTGAGACATTCTGGGGAAAAAACAAAATGGCAGCTACTAGGGACATTTCTTTATAACACTTCTGAGCAATGTCCCTGTACTTTTTGGGGTGCAATATACAGATAAGACCTTCCCACATAGAAATTCAGATACCAAAAGGTCCAAATGAATTTTCAGTTCATGCTCATTTATGACTCACCAGTTCTTGAAAATTGAACTAAATGGTTCCTGCAGGCTGAATATCCTTTATCCAAAATGCTTGGAACCAGAAATGTTTTAAATTTTGGAACATTGGACTATCTGTATTTAACATGTGTAATGAGCTGTTTTAACAGTGGGACCCAAATCTAAACATAAAATTCATCTATATTTCATATATTCCTTATAAACATACCCTGAATGTAATTTTATATAATCTTTTAAATAATTTTGTGTATAAAACAAAGCTTTTGTATATTGAACCAGACGAAAACAAAAGTGTCACTATCTCAGCCACCCATATGAGCAATTTTGGAGGATTTCAGATTTCAGAATTGCCAACAAGGGATGCTAAACCTGTACTTTGTTCAGTTTTCCACTTGTTCTAAAATGAATACCAATGAAACTTGCACTGAAAGTCACATATTTAAATGTTGTACACTGTTCTCCTAAAATCTGTGGAAACCCTCATATAATACCACACTAAAGCTTTAAATACAGGAATGTTTGTTTCGACCTCAGGACTGTCAATTACAATTCTGTTAACATGCAATCCCTCTATAGGGTTGTTCTCCCATTTTGTGGTGAGACCAAATGGCTGCCATGAGGCAGCGACCCATGCGCAGCAATTCTCACGCCTGGCTTTCTTCAGCATTCTGTAGTCTAAATTTAGCCTCCTTAACAATGTGGTTGGCTCCATACAGAACTCAGCTGCAAGGATTTTTGCACTGGCAAGTCTCGCAGCATCCTTTACCTAATGAACTTGTATGGCAGTAAAGCATGACTGCCCCCAGCCAACAGGGAATAGGGAGGCCTTGAAAGCTCTCTCACCAAGGGTAACTTCACAGTAAACAAAACTTAAATGTATTTGATGCTACTTTGGTGGAGAGAATAAAAATATTTTTGTTAGCTTTTCATTGCATTCTCCCACCCCTATCAAGAAATTATATAGTGAGTGGCAGCTTTAGAAATATGTGCAGCTTACGATCTATGCTGATTTGGGTTGTAATATTGTGTATTCCCTCCCCCTCCCACTTTCTCCCTTCTTGCATACACATATACATGCTTCAGTATTTTCTCTTTCAGCTCACTGCCTTTCTAGCTCCAGGCTAAACATCCACTGCTATTTTTTCCTCTTGCTTTTCAAAGTTCACCTCAAGTGAAATGTGGTATGGCATTTTAAGCAAAAAGAGCATTTATACCTGTACTATTTATATAAATTCTGTGTAGTAAGCCCTGTAATACGGGGGGGGGGGGGGGGTGTTAAAGGAAAGGGAAAAAAAGAAACAACTGGCTGCCAAATGTACATTTCGCCCACCTTTTTTGTTTTTAATAGCAAATGGATCTTGCTTAGTCATGCTTACGTCACAGACGGAAAGCGAACGCTGTCTGTCCTCTTCTGTCTGGAGGCATGAAATCCAAACCAAAGAGATGCTTGGGAGCAAAGACAAGGATGATCACTGTCACAAAACCGTAGCATTTATAGGCATCTCATTGGGGGGAACCAACAACAAGCATGACAGTCTAAAATACAATTGCCGAGAACAAAAGCGTGGGAGAACGCTGACCCTGCAAGGACATGATATGCATGTCCTTGCATCTGTAGCATCTGTGGTGGCTTCTATATAATAGTGGGACAGTAAAGCACATAACTTACAATATGAAAAACTGCAAACAAAAGACTGTCCATGCTGATAAGGACCTTTGAATACTCTTAGTATATTTTGATGGAATTCTAGTCTGTTATTCTAGTTCAGGTTATCCTTCTTCATAGAGAAAACAAATAACAATAGGAAGAAACAACCCTGCTGCCTCCTTTTGTTTGTGGATTGCATTGTATTGCTGAATTTCGGTGACCTCTGAGCTTCTTTTAGTATTGTCATTGGTATCTGTTTTTAGGTTCGTTCAAGATTGGTGAACCTTTGGCAGACTCACTGCTAGTGGACAGGATCAGCTGGGTTGATAGCTGCAGACTTTCTCCATCTCTCAGTGTCTTGGATAATATCAAATAGGAAATAGAAGGCCACAGAAAAGCATTTTCCAATTGGACATACAGTAAGTACTCTTAATACACATTCTCAACCAGGAATCAGACCACTTTTTGGGTTACCACATTTGCTATTTTTCCAAATAATTCTTCTTGCTCCCTTAACAGTTATATGGCAGAATGAAATTCACACTACTGCATGCCAGTAAACTCTTTTTATTATCCTATAGCTGGGTTTGGATGGGTCACAATTCAGCATAGATGCAGTTAGACCCCCATAACTATGGATTATCCACCCATGGATTCAAAAAGCCATAGATTGAATATCCCCCTTCCAAATAACATTTTAAAAATTAAATGTTGTTTTTGCCATGTTGCACAAAGTACACCATTTCATTACCCACCTTAATATAATTCAGCATCCATGGATTTTCATATCCACAAGGGGTCATGGAACCAAACCCCACTGGATAAAAAGCGCCCACTGAACTTTGCATACAGAGGGTTATGGTTTGATTAAGTACCAAGCAATGAAAAAAAGACCTTGTTACAGGACACAATGCCAGTTAGTATAGAGCCAGGGTAGGATGAAAAAATTAAAACCTACAGTTGTATTAAAGACATGGGACCCAGTCATAAAGCCAGTGGCAACCCTGACTTCTAGAACTATGCAAATTAAGGCTGATGGTTGTATTAATTTATGACTTGCCTTTGGAACATTATTCATGCATATGAACAAGATTAATCTTCTCTGTTTCTTTTGCCTGTAAGAAGAGCCAGGGCTGTCAGTTATCATAGCTGAGTTCAATCATTGTTTGAGACGTCATAAAAGTACAAAATGAAAGATTAGCAGTTCCTTTGAAAGTATGATTCATAACAAATGATGATGACTTCATTATATATTGTCTAATAAAGCAAGAGCTAAACAACAGCCAAGTCTCAATTAATTTAAGCACACTAAGCATTATTTAACTTAATAAGATTGTGTTCCATTTCTACAGCCAAGTATCTGTGCAAAATGACTTTGTCTAAAGTGTGATTTTAGTATATTTCCTCATTATGAAAATGCATGTTCTCAACTGAGATATTTGATTAATGCCAATCAGTTTCCCTCCCCAGGTTCTCCAACTCTGTGTCACCAGTTTTCATGGGTGATCTTTGTAGTGGACACATGGGCTCAACTCTAGACAAGAAGAAAGGCCTCTATGTAAACCTCCAGTTCACCCAAAAGATCAACAGCTTGCTAAAATTTTGCAAAGCTCAATTCATTTGTAGTTGCACCTCACAAAGTTTCTCCAAGGAATCTACGTACAGTCGATCCTCTTTATTCATAGATTTTCCATCCATGGAGTCAACCATCCATGACCTGAAAACCTTTTTTAAAATTCCAAAAATCAAACCTTGATGTTGCTATTTTATATATGGGACACACTTCTATGCCATTTTATGTAATGGGACTTGAGCATCCATGGACCTTGGGATCTATGGAGTGGGGTAATGTTTGGAATCAAACATCAACAGATATTGAGGGCATATTGTACTTTCTATTTACATGTAGGCATTCCTACAAAGAAGCAGGCTGAAACCAGGCCCAAATCAGGAGGTGCCTGCTTGGAGATAAAACCCAGTGGAGTACTCTCAGTTTGCAGTGCTAACTTTGCTTTTAATTCATGGAAATTAATAGAAGACATGTTAAGTGCAGGATATCAATAGAAATGTTCATTTTTCACCTGAGAGTTATATTCATAGCTTTCCTCACCTCCCTTATGACCAAACAAAGATTATGTCCTCTTTCAGAGTAACAGTTCTGTGATGTTTACTTTTCTCAGTATTAGTTAAGATGACCGTGTATATCCTGGAAAGGTAAATTAAACATTTTTCTTTCCAGTTGCCGTATGTGATACAGTTGTGGAACAAGAAATGAAAAAGTTGGGATCACAACTTAAATACAAGTTCTAGGCTCACCGCAGACCCACTATATCAATAGAGATTGCACAAATATCGATTCAAGACGTATTTCCTGTTGATTCCATTGGTCTTTTATAATTAGACATTGTAATTTAATTTAGGGCTTAGAACCAGAAATCTATCAAGAGGCAGATCACAACAGTTTGAATTATAAGCATGCCCAACTAAGCAGAATTACATCTGAAGATGCTGTAGAAGAAACCCATTTTTGTTCTAAGACAATTGATTGTATTTCAGATCATCCCAGGAGTACTGCAACATAAAACTAAAAAACCCCAGCATGGTGTGGTGGTTTGAGCATTGGACAATGATTCTGGAAACCAAGATTCAAATCCTACATCCTGGGTGACCTCGAGTAAGTCACCTTCCCTCATTCTAAGGGAAAGACAAAGGCAAGCCTCCCTTCAACCTGTCATGCCAAGAAAACCTCATGATAGGGATGCCTTAGGATTATCATAGGTCAGAAATGACTTGAGGGCACGCAACAAAGCCAACAACAATAATAATTTAAAACATATGTTCAAACAGTTTTAAAGCACTAACAACAATGCCATTAAATAGCATTTTGTAGCAAGGTATTTGCCTTGAGAGTAGCCCAGCCTCCTGGGGAAGAAACGGCCTGAGGGCTCTTCCACACAAGCCAAAAATCCAAGAGGAAGTGGAATTTTAAATCCCACTTTCTCTTGCAATTGAGACCACACAGCTGGCCTAAACCCTGCACTTTTGCTTTAGTGGTGTCCAGATCTAAGATCGGAACGGGTGGGCATGGGCACTACCAGCCTCCTCCTTCCTTCCCTGCATTTTCCCCTGCACTTACTGGGAGAAGGCCACTCCAAAAAGGCATAAAACCTTTCCTCACTCCTTCCCCCTCCCTTGCAAGAGCTGAAGGAGGACTTTGGGTAGAGGAGAGGGGATTTCTCCTCTAAGTCCCCCTGTTGGTTCTTCCAGGCTTCAGGCCTCATCTGATGAAGGCTCCAGTAAGTTGAGAGGGAAAAGGGAGCCAGGGAGGGAGTCCACATTGGGGGGGGGGGGGGAGAAAACACATTTTCCATGTCTGCAGGGATACACAGGCATGGAAAAATGCATCTTTCTCAGGATGGCAACTTTTAAGCATGTGTTTTCCAGCCTTTAACCCGGTTCTCCTGCATTTTGGCTAAACATCATCTAGCCACCCACCCACCCTTTTAACATGGGTTATAATGTATGTGTAAAAGAGCCCTGAAAGCAGCCCACAAGACAGCCTTTTTATGGGTTCCACCAAATGTGATCATGATCATGGTGGGACAATGAGATAGAGCAATATGATTCCATTTCAACTGTTGTGGCGGAGTCCTATCAAATCCTAGCTCTTTTTGTTTGATGAGACACTCAGAGAGTTCTCTGACTGAAAAGACAAAATATCCCTCCCTAATTTGCAAACCTCAAATGTTGGCAAGGCAATGAAAGTGGAACCATACTGCTAAACTTGTGTAGCATGAAGTAGGTTACCTTAGACTTAGCAGGGGTAGTTTGATAGCTCTGGGCTGGTGTCTGCCAAGGTGAGCTGCTATCTTCTCCTTGGCAAGTTGGCTTCTTCTTTCCCGGCTTTCCCATGTTTTTGAGGCCTTGGGAAGAAGCAGTCAATCATTGCTGGAAAGATGAGCTTCCTCATTAATGCTAAACATTGAAGCCAATGCCTTCACTCTGGTCCACTTGGGAGGTAGAAATTCTAGGACCATCCACTCTGAGAGAAAACCCTCTAGAAGACATTTTGAGTTGTACCTGAAAACAAACCAAAAGCTAGAACTATAGCACCAAAGGAGAAACATAGGCCTTGTAACCAACCCTGGTCAGGAACCTTTGTTACGTGCCTTCAATAATTTCCACTTCATGGGAACATTAAGACCCTATTATAGGGCTTTCTGGATGTGTGTTTCACCCTAGGTTCCTCAGTGGGTCGTCATGGCCAAGCAGAAAATAAACAATGGCCCCCAGAAACATCGTCTAAGGGTGCTTCCAGATAACATCATAATCCAGGTCAAAAAAGTGGGGCAAAAAATCTCAGGACCTGATAGCAAGTCCAAACAGAAAAGACAGTCCCTGCCATCCTGACACCTTTGTTTGTAGTAAATTATAGAAATCTGCAAGATGGATGTGGGACTTCCAGTGGAAGTTTACTTTTAATTTCTTTAATTGACTCTTTGAGATGTGCTGGACCTCATATGAGCTGATACAAATATCTAAATGTGCACATAAGCAGATTTTTTTATTATTTGTCCTCAACTTACTGTAATGTATTCTAAAGCCTTTGACTATGTGGATCATAATAAATTGTGGCAAGTACTTGGCGGTATGGGGATACCAAGCCATCTTATCTGTCTCCTGAGGAATCTGTATAACAGCCAAGTAGCAACAGTAATAACGAACCACAGAATAACAGACTGCTTCAAGATTTGGAAGGGAGTATGGCAGGGCTGTACACTCTCACTCTACCTATTCAACTTGTAGGCAGAACACATCATGTGACATGCGGGGCTTGATAAATCCAAAGCTGGAGTTTAAATCGCTTGATGAAACATTAACAACCTTAAATATGCAGATGATACTACTTTGATGGCTGAAAGCGAGGAGGAGCTGAGGAGCTTTCTAACCAAGGTGAAAGAAGAAAGTGCAAAAGCTGGGTTGCAGTTAAACATGAAAAAACCAAGATGGTAGCAATCAGACTGATTGATAACTGGCAAATAGAGGGAGAAAACATGGAGACAATGACAGACTTTTTATATCTAGGCGCAAAGATTACTGCAGACTCAGACTACAGCCAGTGGAAGGATAACAATTGCTAATCTTGATAAAATAGTGAAGAATAGAGACACACTGTCAATGAAGATCCACAAAGTTAAAAGAATGGTATTCCCTGCAGTAACCTATGCACGTGAAAGCTGGACCATAGAGCAAAGGAAGATAGAGGCTTTTGAACGATGGTGTTGGAGGAAAGTTCTGAGAGTGCCTTGGGCTGCAAGAAGATCAAACCAGTCCATACTCCAGGAAATAATGCCTGGCTGCTCACTGGATGGAAGGATATTAGAGACAAAGGTGAAGTCCTTTGGCCACATAATAAGACAGGAAAATTTGGAGAAGATAATGATGCTGGGAAAATGGAAGGAAAAAGGAAGAGGGGTCAACCATGGACAAGATGGATGGATGTTATCCTTGGAACTGACTGGCTTGACCTTGAAAGAGCTGGGGATGGTGATGGCCAACAGGGAGCTATGTCGTGGACTGGTCAATGAGGTCACAAAGAGTCGGAAGTGACTAAACGAATAAACAACAACAAAACCCCTACTGTAAATTCAAGCTCTGATTAATTTCATAAAGATCACAACAAAGGAATGGTCGTAGAGAGTTCTCATTGCAATTGCTTTCCAATTGTGCTTCCATTTAGCCACCTGTGTGTCTGCAGCTCCATTTGTTTACAACCAGCCCTCATCAGCTGTTTCGGGATTTTAACGTGCATGTTTTCCTTGACTGCAGGCATATACAATCATGAGAATATGTGCTTTTTGGGCCAAAATTGGGTTTTAAAGCGCACCTTTTTAACACATGTTTTTCAGCTGTTAATGTGAATCAGAGCACATTTTCCTTAAACATCATTTAGCCTCTGCCACTGCCCCTTTTATCCCATTTTCTTCCCCATTTTAGGACCTGTGTAGAAGGGCCCAAGACTCAAACCATTGCACTGGATTGGCTAGAGCTTTTGAAACCCACTGAAGTTTCTAACCAGTTTTCAAAAGCCTTTTGTATCCAAATCAAGTACCATGTAGTGCATGTTAAAATAATCCAAATCACTATACTGTTTATAGCTACAGTATCAGGAGCAAAATTCTACACCATGAGTTGCACAGTCTCTAAAGAAAAGTACCTTTCAATGAAAACTTTGGGTGCAGTTTTTCTTGCTTTAGGGATTCGATTGATGCAGTTGTCATCTCTGTAATAAAAGAATGAATTGATAGATACAGGGAAGAGATTGTTTTCTGCAGAGGCAAGCAAGCATTTTTAATCTCCAGATTCATAGCTTTGATTCCCACTGGGAGACTTTTCCAGACGTCAGATCTTGCTTGACAAAAAGAAACGGCATGAGCTCAATCCACAAGGATTTACTCTGCAGATGTGAAAGAGGCTTAAACCATAAACAGTGAAATAATTTAATCCATCATGGGAAATAGCAAACAGTGTGATGCAAACAGTTGAGCAAGGGATTGGGCCAATGCAAGAACATATTCTCCAGTGCACTCTTCTGCCAGGTCAAAAACAGTTTTTCTGTCGGGGGAAAAGAGTTTTCATTCAACAAAAAGCACCTCGGGACACAATTCATCAGTTACAGGCAGCTCTCCACATTTGCTTGAATTAGGGGTCCAGGTGCACTACAAAAACAGATAAACTGTGAATTAAAAAACAATGTTTAAATACCTCTCTAGGAATCTCCAAGTCCTCCAGTCCAACTCTATTGTCAGTATCTGGAGTAGAACATAAAGATTCATAGAATCTGAGAATCTCTGAATAATCAAAACTGCAAAAGCTAGACCCACAAATATCTAGGTCCAACTACAATTTCACATTTGCATGCACTACCGACTGTAGAAATATTATGGGTTTGAAAAACAAGCCAACTCCACAACAGAACCATTGGCTGAGTGGCTGACATGGGATGAATAATCCTTAACCCATAGTCCCCAACATTCTCTCTTGAGAGTTGTCAGTTGAACCAGTCACAAGTTAGCATTTTTAGCAATCCTGATAGCTGTGTGTCACCTCTAAAGAGTACGCAAGCATAAAAAACAAGGAAAACTGCAGCAGATTTTTAAAAAATGAACAGCATACACTGCAGTGCATTCTTCTTGAAAATTCAGCTGAATAATTTCTAGGCTTCTAACTTCTTGGTATCAAAGAGAGCACTTTAAGATAAGGGGGGCAGACTTCTGTGAGTGACTGCACTCACGTTTTCTCCCCCAGTGGAAATGTGTAACATGCCATTGACACAGGCATTACTTTGGTCTCCCTCTCTCTGTAATACGGTGTTCCCTTGGGCTGTCCTGTGTGAGACAATGATGCACTCTCATAGGCTGCTGATGTTCGCTTCAAACATCCCTGAGTTGCTCCTAAAATAGCCCTGTCTTCCTTCATCTGTCTGCATGGTCAGTGAATGCAAACTTTCCTTCTGTATCACTGGAGGAAACCTGGGCAGACTAATAGAACCTTGAAATGTTATGTTTGAACTACCGTTCCCAGACTCTCTTAGCCAGTAGGCTGGGGATTCTGAGAACTGTAATCCAGAAAGGAGCTTTTGAAGCTGTAAAGGCTACAGTGTTTTTCAATGCAGGCAGTCCCCAAGTTATGAACGAGATAGGTTCTGAGTTGCTGTGAGTTTTCTGGACATGTTCTAGAAGCATTCTCTCCTGCCGTCTCCTGATGCTCGTAGGTTCTGTAGCTTTGCTCTTAAGGTGAAATTGTGTGTAAATCTGAACAGGTACATTTTAAAAGTATAATGCTAGCCAAGTGTGTGTGTGTGTGCATGTGTTTGTGTGTACACACACAAATATACATATATACAGATGCAAATATATACGTGTGTGTGTGTGTGTGTGTTGTATAGCATAGGAAAGGGTTAACCCCCATTTGGTATTTGTTTTGCTGTCTGTGCTCCCTGTTCAAAAGATTTCCCCTCACTTTCTGACCCTGTGATAATTTATCTTGAAAGATTTGGCTTGCTGTGGAAACAGGGATTGGTAAGAAAGCTTCAGTCTAGATACATTTTCCCAATGATTACACTTCCAGGTGAATTTTCCTTCCAAGAGGTAGATTTCTCTAATTTCCTGTTGTGTTGCCCTCATTCTTATCTAGGAGTCATTTGTAAGTCAGATGTTTGTAACTCAGAGACTGCCTGTATTCAATTTCTAATATTTTTCTGTATCTCCAGGTAAGGAAAACCTCCAGTCTTCAAATCCACTAAAAATCCCTACGGTGTTAAACTGATGATGAGCTGACAGTGATGCATCATGAGGTCTGACTCCTAACAATATAGCCCTTTGTTAAATTGACTTTCAGAATGCAATTACAGCACTCAAGGTACTTGAAGATTATAAGGGCTTTTAAAACAATGTTCCTCTGATTTAATGAGGATTTTGTTCATGGATAGTTTATTTGGTAATATTTCCTTCCAACCTTCAGTTAATAGTCTTGCAGCAATGCGAAAAAATAGTCTTATATTGGGAATCAGAGGATAAAGGGATCTTAGGCATTGTAGGATATCATAGCAATCAAAATCATCTAGTTTAACTCTACTGTTGGAAAAACAATGCCTCAGAAGTGTTTAACAAATTATTTTCAAACTATCCAGCTGTTGTACTAGAAAATGGTATCCATAGATTTCCCACACTGTTATTTCTTTTTTTAAAAAATAGTGAGGGGAAAATGCATTTTTACTAAACTGAATTTGAGCTTGAGCACATAAATCAAAATGATACATTGTAAAAAGAGAGTTGTGGTAGTGACAGAATAAATCACAAATAGATGTTAATTTTATTCATATTTCCTAAGGGGGAGGAGAGATTGTGAAATATTCATTTTGAGGCGTCATGGACACTGAGGAAGAGTAAATAGCATTGGAGCAATTGATGTTGGTTAATTTAAAAGATGTCATGTCCCTAAAAGCCTTTGAAGTAGTTGCATTCAGTTGACTCTTTAGGAGAAAACCAGCACATTTTTCCACATCAAACCTCATAAAAGTACTCTGGAAGAAACTGCCATATGCATTTAACATTCTCAATTATGCTAAGGCCACAGCCAGGAAATGGCAAAATAGTTTGTATACTGCAAAATAGATATATGTTTTAAACATGAACTGACACATTTGATATGGTTCTGTGGTCCTTGATGGTGGGTATTTTATTTTTATGCCGCCCAGCCGGCTATCAAGGTTTAATTTGATAGTTAGATGGGTATGGGAAGAAAAAGATTTAATTCCTTCCCCTTGTTTCCCCACTCTAGGTAAGGTTTAGCATGGGCTTTTTCACACTAAATAGTTATAACACCTCCATTTGTGGGTTGGTGAGAATTCCAAATTGTGAAATCATAACATTATGACATCTAGCCTTATTAAACATGGAATGGTCCTTGGAAATGGCTTTTAATTCTGATTTTATTGATGTTGTTTAATGTGTTTATATTGGCCGTTTATGTTATTGCTTTATATGAATATTTGCCTTATGTTATAAGCTGCCCTGAGTTCCCATGGGGAGATGGGACGGGATATAAATAAAGTTTGTTGTTTATTGTTGCTATAGGTGTGTAGTGGGAAAGGCCCACACTGCGGTAATGAAGCCTTTTATGCCTTTACTGTACATACGTCTGCTTTACCCAGTTATGGTAAAAGTTGTTGTGATGGTGGTGACAGTTTTCATTTTTAGATAGACAAAAGAGGCAGATACAATTACACAATGCTTAGACCTAGGAAGTTATCCCATGGGGTGTGGCCAGGAGCATCATATTACCATAGCATTATGTCACATTGCTTTAGAAAGCAAATCATATTTCAGATCCCATCAAACATTGCTCTTTCATGCTCCCCCAATCATCCATTTTCAGATTAATCATTCAAGCGAGTGTGGTTCCCACCCCACTCCATTGAAAAAAAACTTGGAAAAACTTTGAAGATACTTGGCTTTCCTCTCCGGTTCCATGACTCCAGAGTAGCACCCAAGACACAAATCTTAACTAGACACCACTTTGACAATACTGGGCTTTCCTCAAACCTCCGTACACTTCATTGCAGAAGTTTGAAACTTAAAAACCTAGCAGTACCGCAACTTCAAAAACCAATAATAGTATGAAGGAGGAATGATAGAAAAACAAAGATATTTTGAAATGTATGTATTTTTAATGATTTTTAAATTAATTTTAAAAAAATATGCCAGGCTCATAAAGCAGGATTTTGAGAGAGAAATGTCAGCACTTGGTAGGGGACCAACCTACAGGAATGCACCTTAATCCACGTCACTGAAGTGCTTAAGCATGTTTTCCCCATTTTATTTATTTATTCATTTGTTCGATTTTATATTCCGCTCCTCCCTTTTCTCTTCCTAGTGATTCCTGAGCTCAGAAGATGATCTCTGACCATCTTCTTTTCCTTCTGTTTCCTGACACTTAAGAAACACTTTTCTAATGAGACATTATGGACGCAGACAGGAAGTTCCCCCTGAGTCATGGAATGGGCTCAATTATTCATTGTTTCCTCTCTGTTTTAAAAGTGTCTATAAATGGGTGGGGAGCTGTGTGGGATAACATCCTTTGAAGCAAATAAAAGTCATCCCCTCTTCCTCCCAACT
This sequence comes from Anolis apletophallus, assembly GCA_030556195.1. Lineage (NCBI taxonomy): Eukaryota > Metazoa > Chordata > Lepidosauria > Squamata > Anolidae > Anolis > Anolis apletophallus. Next base: position 88,084,117 of record JARBWK010000001.1, on the reverse strand, counting down.
ACCACTTTCCTAACCTCAGAGATAAGCTCAATTATGCTATATCAACCCCAGAAGTGGATGGAAGGTCCTCCCTCTATTTCGGTTCCCATTGCCCTAATTTCATATTCTGTTCTGACAGTGGCCTATTGTCCAAAGAACAGTTGATGCATAAAATGGTTAGAAGTTGTGACATTCCCATTTCCTTTAGTGAAAACGATAATTTCTCATGTTCTACACAGCCAAGGGTTTTCTTGTAATCTATAAATTCGGGGCAATATTTTTAAAACAATCTTTTGGATTGTTAGATTATCCAATTTATGTTTCCAATAGTGCCCCTTCCTTTTCAGAACTCACTTTGAGCAAAGGTAGAAATGGAAGGAGATAGGAACTTGGACATTTTAAAAGCAGTTGAAGATCTAGAGTTGCAGAAGATTAAATAGGAGTGTCTACACCAAATTGGGATACTTGCATACCCTTCAACTGTCCAGATTTGGCAGAGGCAGGCCCAACTAATCCTTTGTTGCCTCACTTATTCAGCTTCTTTTGAAATGTCTCAGTATCTCTCTCTTACTCCAACTTTCTACCTTTATCCTCAGTTTACTTCAAGTATTTCAGCATTAGATCAAGGTTCAATATTAGATAGGAGGTGAAGACAAAACCTTGCCTTTAGACCAGGGGTGGGCAATTACCGGCCCTCCAGGTGCTTTGGACTTCAACTCCCAGAAATCCTAACAGCTGGTAAACTGGCTAGGATTTCTGGGAGTTGAAGTCCAAAACACCTGGAGGGCCGGTAATTGCCCAGGTCTGATTTAGGCTCAAGGAGGGGGAATTGCTGCAGCCTCTCTTAGCTTTTCTGTTCTTTGTTAATAACTGCCATCTTAACCACGCACTGATGTTCCTCGGCCTCATATACCATAGTTTTATCATAGTTGGAGAGTGTTTTTTTGCTATACCAGTTTGATCTTTTTGTATTGTCTCTGATTCTGGTCAAATTTCTGTTTCTAAGTTGCATTGAACTCAAGCAAGCATTTATTTCAGTTTTATGTTTTCTAACCAATGATCAAGCAAACCTGAACATTTAAAGATCCAAGTTGTATGGGAGCTCTCCCGGAGTTGTATTTTGGAAAGGTCCAGGACAGAGTGAAAGAGCTTCCATACAACTTGGAACAGGTGGAAGAGAAACCGTGGAAAAATCAAGCAGGAATTTACTCTCCACTTGCCCACAACAGAGTTATCAGCTGCCACAATAACTGTTGAAATCCCTAACAAGTATTTGAAAAGCATTGTGGAAAATTAAACCAAATATTAAAATTATTTCTCCGGTTTTAGAATCCATATTATCAGCACAAGGAGCATAATGTGACTGTCAAATATGTTGTCAGCCAGGAACTGCACTCAGATATACCCTGCTGCCTAAGCACAATAGCAGAGACAGATGCAGAAAATAACTTCACAAGTGATTTGTCATTTGTTTCTTGAACAGGAAATTGGAAAATGTATTGTGCAATTGCTCCCTGACAAAAATATTCCTGGGTGCTAAAGTTCAAGTGATGTTTCTCCATCGTCTCTGTTTTCATCTATAGAACAGATAGATATATAGGCCATGAAATCTTTGGTTTTCTGCATCATCACTTCCCTTAAGATCTACATCAACCGGCAATAGAGAAAAAAGTCAGAGTGTGAGAACTATTTTTAGGCCACTGCCGTAAGCATGTGCAGCCAGAGTATTAATAGCAGAAAACATGCACTGTTGACTGGCTTCCTTACTTCCCTCCTTTTAAAAAAATGGAAGTAGCTCAAGAGTCTGCAAGAAGCCCACATTTCAGCCAGAAAAAGTATACTCCTTACATCAGCTGTTGCTTCAAGTACCTTTGTATACCTTCCATGGTCAGGGTATTAGGAAGATTGGAGGGGCCCTACTGGATTCCGTATCAGTGAACTTTCAAAAGTCTACATTCAAGGTTTATAATTCTAGACCCAAAATAGATTCAGGACCTTGGATAGCTCCCTTGAAGCCCAGTATAGCGCCTGAATGTGTGTTCACACAGATTACAACAAAGGCTTAGTCAAAGACTAAAGGGCCATCCAGACATGTCTTTAAACCAAGACTTGTCTTAGTTTTATCAGAGGCATCCAAATGACACCATAATAAAATCGATTTAATTAGGAACAAAGCAGTACTTCCCTACTTTGTTCCACATGAATGAGATACCTGCTAAAACTCAGATTTTAGGTAAGATCCAGGGCTTACCAAGTGTGGGCCCTGTGTGGATTGGGCCTGGGGACTGTGTCACGCAATCCCTGGGCCCAATCCACACAGCCATCCTGGTTTTTCGGGCTCCATGAGCCCAAAAAACCAAGAATGCACCCATCCCCTCCCCTAAAACAACCCTTAAAACTGTTAAAAAACATACCCAACCACCATTAAAGTCCTCCTTGAAGCCTCCTGGCATGAGGAAATGATATGCCAAGAGATGGAGGATGAGGCTTCTCACCCCTACCCCAATCTCCTGGTAAAGCATTTCCATGCACCATGAGGGTCCAAGGAGGACCATAATGATAGCCAGGTAAGCTTTTTACAGTTTTAAGGGGCTTTGGGGGGGGGCCTTTGGGGTTACTGCATGCCATCCAGATTGGTTTTGCCCCCCCCCCCCCCGGGTGGGAGTGGGGACAGAAATGCATGCCCAAATGGGTTTTAAAAAATAATGGCCAGGTACATTTTTAAAACTTTCTTTGCCACACATTTTCCTGCAGTCTAGAAGTGCTCTAAATCAGCATTTCTTCCCCCAAGTGAGCAATCAAATGATTCAGGGACACCCACAAGCAGAACTCAACCATGTGATATTGTCATGGTAGTTTTTACCCTTTATTGGAAAAAAAACCCCAGTTGTTTAATAGTGTGGAGTTATAAGGTAGGGCTTATCTGACCAATCACTTCTTGCTGCCCCCTAAAATCATCTGCAAATTGCCATTGGGCTGTATTAATGTCCAGAGTTTCTTACAACAGGCTTAAGGTGGCCCATATAAGAATTCTGGGAACTGGAGGCCATTTATTTCAAGTATGTCTAGAGAATGGTGACAAAATATTATTTTCAGTATTTCTTTCTCCTTTGTACTCCTTTTTAGGCTGTCACTTTAGGGAAAAGAAGAGGAAGCTCAGAGAACTTTTTCAAGAGGAAAGTAATTTGCGTCCAGTGCAAGTGAATTGTGTATTCCCAAGGATTACCAGTTCTATTTTCAACTGACTTATAAATGAATCAAAAGATTATTTTTAATTAATGCCTCGCACATGCAAATAGACGACTGATGGCAAAAAATGTGACTGATCTGAAAACGTACAAGAAGCACAGTATTCAGCACACAATCTTTCTTCAAATTGAAGTACAAGGGCATTCAGAGTGTTAACAAGATATAAATACCTGAAACTATAACAGTATGCGTATTTATGTTTTCTTATGATTTCCCCATCAATTTCATAGGATTTTCTTAGTCAAAGACTACTCAGAGGTGGTTTTGCAGTACCTTTCCTTTGAAATATAGCCTATACTAACTGGTGGTGGTGACCTCTCATCCAAGTGCTAACCAGTAGGCCTGTGCATTTCAACTGAACCTTTATCCATTTCTGCTGTCTGGATACTGGTAGAGTTCTGTATCCATTTTTGCACATTTCCCGAAAATGGGTAGATAGCTGGAAAGCCATTTTTGATCCATAGCTGAAAAATGAAGCTAGATCTGGCCCATTGCTGGCAATGGGGAATTTATGAGATTCCCCTTTCCGTTCCTGGAAGCCTTTCCTTTTTTTCCTTCAAGGAACCCTGGGTGTCAGCAGCAGGGTTAGAAAAATACCCTATCCAGCCCACTATGCTGGGGTGGGGGGTTGGGAATTTCCCACAGGCTCCCCTTCCATATCCTTCATTAAGACCTGAATTAAAAGCATCAGAGTTAAGATACCACTATTTCTGTGATCCTTTCCCTTCTGTCTGGAAAGGAGAGTGGATTTAATACTTCGTTAAAGCTGTTTCTACTCTAGAGGAGAGGCGCTGCAGGCAGATGCACACTTTCTCTCTCTGCAGCACATAATGCAGCTTTCCAAGGCATTTTAAGGAGGCTCAGGAAAGGAAGGGTGATGACCTGGAGCTTTCCTCCCTGGACTTCGTTTTTTAAAAAATAAAAAAACCCTCTTTTTTCTTTACTACAGACCCTACTTTGAGTGGGAATGCTTCAATCTTCCTTCTGCTTTGGATTTAATGCTTCCTTAAAGCTGTTTCTACATTCTACTCTAGAGGAGAGGTAACTAGGTGGTGATAGTTTTCAGAGAATGTAGGTTTTCTTTTTGTTTGCTGGGATTAATACTTATTATTATCTTTTATAAGTATTAGTAGGAGAGGAAGGAAAGGAGAAAAAAGCTAAAAGGGTGACCCTCCCAAGGCCCCCATCCACCCATCCCCACCCACCCCCAACTCCTAGTCAGTCCCACTAAAGAAAATGAATTGGGAAAATCAAGGAAAAACAATGAAAATCAAAAAGATTAAACTGTGGTGCTGAATAGGGGAGGAGAAGCCAAGATCGGCTGCCATGTGGTCCCATTCGGGATAGGAATCCATGATAATAATAATAATAAAACTTTATTTCTAACCCGCATCCATCTCCCCGGAGGGGTCTCGGAGCGGTGATGGTTGGGCCCTTGCCATTATGGGCACCTGTTGCACCGTAGACCTGAAGGACCCCTCAGTAAACCACTTGAGACCAGCCCTGGTTAAATGCTTTATTTAGAATAATGACTAAAGTAAAGAGGCTATGATTATAGTCTAGTGCAGGGGTGCTCATTATGGTGATCGGGAGCACCTAGGTGATCTTCGGCCCTCTCCCAGGTGATCTTTGGGCCTCACCAGCCGGATGGCGCGCTCCTGCCATGCGCGCGCATGTGCGCTCCCGCCGCCGCCAAGGGGCTTCTTTGCCAAAATGAGGCTTTAGTGGGCGGGCCCTGGCGCCCGTCTTGCCACGCACGGTGTGGTGACATGACCGCCCATTGGTTGCTGCTGGGGGGGGGCAGGAGCAAGGTGAAGGCAAGTGCACGGATAGGATGCGAGGCTGTGGGAGGGATGGAGGGAATGTGTGTATGTGTGTGTGTGTGAGAGAGAGAGAGAGCCAAGGAGAGAAGAAAGAAATCCGGAGAACTTTTCGGATCCTTTTGGCAGGCAGGCAGGCAGGCGGGCGCTGGAAGGAGAGAGGGAGAGAGAGAGAGAAAGAGACAAAGGAGGCCGGGCAAAGTGGGGCAAAGCCAAGTAAGCCCCACCGCAAACCCTGCTGCTGCCCTCGGGACTCCCATTCCAAGCCGAGACCTGGGCGAGCGAGCTGTGTGGGGCTGCTTTCTTTCGTTGATTGGGGGCGAGGAGGGAGGGCTCCTCCGTGTTCCTGGGGCTGAACCCGAGGAGGAGGGGGCTGCGAAGATGGAGACTCCACTTGCTGCTGCTGCTTGTGCCCTCACCGCCTTTCTCTGCCTCGCCCTCAAAGGAGAAAGGTGGCAAGGGCCCATGGGAGAGAGGGGGGGTGGCTCTTCAGAGCCGGCTAGGAAGAGCCACCCCCCTCTCTCTCCCGTGGGCATGGACTGCCACCAGTGGGAGAGGTCCTCCTTCCTGCCAGCCGTCCACTTGGGCGTCCTTTCTGAGTGACACCCTCGAAAGGAAGGAAGGAAGGGTGCCCTCTCGCTGCATCTGTCACTTTGGGGAAGCACCTCTTCCACTCTTCCTTCTCCTGCCCAGGTAAGGAAACCTCGAGGGAGGAGGCGGGAGGCTGCCATGGGGAGGCTCCATCCTCACGTGGGTCCCTCTCTTGGTTGAGTTTCCTGGCCCAGGCAGCAGCCATGCGGACCCTCTTCCCAGCCCTGCGCCTTCCGAGCCGTTGCCGAAGCCATATCTGGCCGGAGCGCTGGCGGGTGTGCCTATAAATATCCTCCTGCTGCGTGCGTGGGAGGGGCCTGTTGTGCACGCAAGAAGTAGGATGGGATGGGGACTTCCTGCTTCGTGAAAGCACGCAGCAGGAAGGAGGAAGGCAACGAAGACATTAATAAGAGAGAGCACGCGCAGGCAAGGAGGACCCCCTTCTCGGGTTCGCGCGGCGGCGAGTTCGTGGGCAGGCAAGAAAGAAGCCCCGCGTGGACGGAAGGCTGCAGTAGGAGCGTGCACGCGCACGAGTGCGTGCATGCTCACATGCACAACAGGTGATCTTTTCAACTTGATTGTTCATATAGTAGCTCACATGATGAAAAAGTGTGAGCACCCCTGGTCTAGTGATGCTTTCAGGCATCAGTAGATAGCAGCACAATTGTCCAAAAGTAAGCAGGGTTGCAAGGCAATAGTCCAAAGAGAGCAGGATAAAATAAGAGTCTTGATGCCCCAATGGGCTAATCCAATAGAGAGGTTCTTGGCACAAAGACTTGGCAAACAGAGTCCAAAAGCTAGAAGGCCCAAGGCCCAGGCAGAGTTCCGTGGAAACTTGGCTTGATGCTAAACGTTGGCGAAAGATGGCACCCATCTTAGAGACCTGACTTAAATAGGTCTCTCAGCCTTTGATAGTTATGACGTACCGAGACATCGGAACTCGTTCTCAAAACCGCTTTCCAGCTTGTTCCTCTCAAGCCTTTCGCATGGGATTGGTATGCCACCCCAATTAGCACAAGCACCTGGTCAGTTGGGAGTTTAGCTCGTCTCCTCCTTTCCTTTGGTGCTTATCAGCCCGGGCTGGAACAAAGCGGTTTCTGTCCTTGAACACTGGGTGAACTTTGGAGCTTCTGTAACACTTTACCTTTAGGCTTTGCAGGCCTCTCTGAGGCCAGAGATTTAACATGGCATTGGTCTTGCTGAGGGCCTGAGGCAGGCTGGGGTGTGACAGCACCCGAGCAAATCAAAAAAGCTAGATTGGCCAAAGGGAACTCTAAAAATGGATCCACACCCAAGCCTACCAACAAGGGTTGACACTACTTAGATTCAAAGTTCGGATTAGATTTGTTGCCTTTAGAGTATTTACATCTGAAACTATAAAAAGGCAGTTATGATTGTATAGATATACACACGTGTACGTTACTGTATGTTGTGTGTATGAATTTAACTCATTTACCCGCACACATTTTCATTTGTTTTTTTAAAATTTTACAATCAATAGGACTATCTGAGTGATTAAATCTTTGAGCAAGAAAATTCAGTCTGGTAGCTGTTGTGTCTTGATGGAAAGCTTTCGTATAAGCAATGAAAAATGCATTTTAAAAAAGCCTTCCATACCAAAAATAAGACCTAATTGAACAAGTATTTACCATGATGAAAACAAAATCAAGCAATCTTATGCTAGAGCAGGTGACCTGAACCTCTAGATCAGGGAAACTAAATACCAGTAAGTGAAGTGTTGGATTATATCTCATGGGCACTTCCAAAAATTAAAAGAATAGATATTTAGGTGAATCATAGGTGCCTGACCATTTATTTCCTTTTTCACATGATGTAACTGCAGTTCCCACAAGTAGTTCCCACAAGACCAAGACAAAATTATAGATGGACAGCTCAGAACTAGGAAGATAAATATTAATAGTGTAAAGGACAGAAATGTGGAAGATAATGCAAAAGACTAGCAGGCAAGTTGTCAGGTCTCAAGATACTGAATTTCTCTGGAGAGAAAGAGTAATCTTTGAGCCAATCAGAGGAGATAGATTAGTTTTTGAACATAACATGGATTGAAAGCCTGGCCACTCATCTCTATCCATTCTGACCCCCCACAGTTCTTTGTTTCAGCACAGATAGAAACAGTATACATTCAAGTCATGCTTTTGTCACAAGCGGGAACTGCCCTGTTCATTCATGATATGCTGTGATCAATAATTTTTTAAAAAAAAACTAGGGAAAAGATTTTTAAAAGCTGTTTGCATGCTAGTGTTGTGCTTGTGGAACCAGAGTATACAAAATATCCAGGAATGGAGTGGCAGGGACTGAGGGATACAGCATATATATTATAGGTTCATCATGCTATTTGGAACAAAGCCAGGAGCGAAAGAACATCACAGCCTAAGGCCTAGACAAAGTGCCTACATGGCATATGTCTGTGTAGATGAGTCTGTGTAGAATGGGAGCTCTAGAGGAAATGGCAGGAACTGCCATAGCTACTGGATAGAGAACCAAAAGACGCGTCTCCTACAATCCAAATCATTCGTCTCCTAAAGGCCTTTTGTCTTACTGAGAGTGTTCCCTCACTAGTAATGGCTTCAAAAGTCTTAAAATACTTTAATTTGCTAAAATGTACTGTAGTTTTAAATTTTAGTGAATAACCAAAATAATCTATGGGCCCAGCCATGTTGGGAAAGGGAAATAAACTGTATCAATAACGTAACATATTGTATCAAGCACTTTGGAAAGTACTATTTATTTATGGAATAATCCCATAAAGATAAACTATTTGTTTGGGTTCTAGTATTCATTCATTCATGTTCCTCCTTATACTTTTTGAATATAACTTCTATCATCACCATATCACATTTTTACTGTAAATTCCATGAGACAGGAGAATGTCTTGTTGATCCATTATCACATTTTGTTACTGTGCTCAATAGGGATTTTTCAGCAGTAGTGGAAAGAAGTCTGCATGATCATTTGTTTTTTGCAGAGTTTTCCCTATTTTTAAAAGTTGGGAATGACAAAGAACATTCTTTTGCTTTTCTGTACCCTCATTGCCTGGAGGTGCAAGCCAAAAGAAAGATGTAGCCAGGTGCTATATATAGAATTATAGTCTTGTAAGGGACTGGCTGTCAAAGAGCTGTGGGTGTATGTCTTTTTCCTCTATTTATGTCTGTGTCTGTCGAGTGGAGAGTGTATCAAGCATGTTTACCGCTCCAGATTGCTCAGTGTGACGTCAGCTTTCTGCATGAATGCTAAATGAGTATTTTACAGATTGCTCAAGTTCTTCAAACCCAAAAGACCAAGGTGACTGATATACTTGTTTTGGGATGGACAAGTATGACTTTGATCACAACTTCATTGGTCTGATGAGGCTTGAACAATATGCCCTCCTCAAGGATCTCTTCAGGGAGAGAGAATAAAACCAGTCCTAGAACCTTATTAGCCATTATGAGTACCCACAAACTTTCCATCGGCTTCTGATTTCATTGCCTAGGCATGAAGGACAAACTGGGTAAACAGGAGGCCAGTTGCTGTAGATTAGGATTTAGTATGAGTCTTACAATACCAACCAACTGGCGCAGGATGATTTTTAAAGTTATTTTCTTTTATTGACCAGAGCAACAGTAACCATTTTTAAACACAGAAAGATTCAGATGTCATTCATTCAGATGCCATTCATCCTTAGCATAACCTAGTGAGAACAGAGCCCTGTTTATAAGAAGTTGCCAGGGCTACTATCTTAACTAATTTGTTGGATTTTACACAAAAATCAGCCATGTTACATGCAATGTGTCACTATTTGGCCAAGATTCTAAGCTTTAATTTAATTTTTTTTAAAGTTTGTATTGGTTTGTAAGAAACATGTTTCTCTGGTTTTTAGCTGATGAGTGGACTATTATCACATCCTTGAGATCTAAACTGATTCCCCATTCTAGGGAAATGTTGCAATTTTAGGGAAAGCTGGGTCTGTTTATGGGGCAGGTTTTCCAGTGATACCAGCATACAGTGTAAATAACATAGAATAGAAGCCATCAATGGAGGAAAGAGAAAATGCAACTGATCAAATGAGATAAATCAGGACGAAATCTTAAAATGTCACAATAAAATAAATAATTATTATAAAATAATAATTATTAGTATTGCCATATGAGCAATTCTAACAACCTTATTCATCTTTACTGAGTTTCAAGTAAACATTACATTCCATTTCTCAATAGGGATATAAATGTCATAAATAGGCGAACTGGTTGCTCTCTGATGAAAAGGAGATGAGAGAAAGCTAGAGATGGTGGAAAGGTTGATTAGTGAATTGATTGAGAACTGTATTGCACAATGAGATAAGAAAAAAGAACAAAATCCGATTGCTCAAACTATTGAGGTATAACACTGCTCTCCATTGCTGGAAAAATCCTTGCAAGGATACTCCTGAACAGATTAGTTCCTGCTATTGCAGAAGAACTTCTCCCTGAAAGCCAATGCGGATTCAGAGCTAACAGGAGCACCACAGATATGGTTTTTGCCCTTAGACAACTGCAAGAGAAATGTAGAGAGCAGAACAAAGGACTCTATGTAACACTTGTCGACCTCACCAAAGCCTCTGACACTGCGAGCAAAAAAGGTTTGTGGCAGATCCTGGAACGTCTAGGATGTCCCCCCAAATTATCCTGTTATATGAGGGCCAGTGCAGTCAAGTCAGATATGGTGATGCTCTCTCAGAGCCCTTTATAATAACTAATGGAGTGAAACAAGGTTGTGTTCTTACACCAACATTATTTACAATCTTCTTCAGCATGATGCACTAAAGGGCTACAGCAGACCTCGAAGAAGACGGCATATACCGTATATCGGATGGTAGCTTGTTCAACTTAAGCCATCTGAGGGCTCGCACTAAGACTCTAAACTATCTAGTCCGTGAGCTGCTTTCTGCTGATGATGCTGCCCTTGTCGCCCATACAGAAGTAGCTCTGCAGCGCCTAACATCCTGCTTTGCAACAGCTGAAGAGCTGTTTGGGCTGGAAGTCAGCCTGAAGAAAATGGAAGTTCTCTACAAGATTGATAAAGAGATAGATCACAGATTAGCAAAGGCATATAGTGCATTCGGAAGGCTTCACAAAAGAGTCTGGAGCAACAAGCACCTGAGGCAAAGCACAAAATCAGTGTGTACAGAGCTATCATACTGTCTATTCTCGTATATTTATTTATTTATTTCTTCGGTTTTATATTCCCCTCCTCCCTGCAGGCTCGGGGTGGATCACAAATACAAGCATACAATAAAAACATACGACAAAAACATACAGTAAAAACACAGTACATAACCATGGTGGTACAGGTCTACGGTTCTTTGACTGAGGCGAAGCAGACCAATTGCCTTTGGATTTAATCAAACGCTAGCCTGAAAAAAGCCGTCTTACATTCTCTTCGGAAGGGGAGAAGTTCGGGAATCGCTTGAATATGGTCAGGGAGTGAATTCCAGAGTACTGGAGCCGCAGCAGAGAAGGCTCTCTGTCTTGTGCTGGACAAATGGCAGGAGCGGGACGATGGAACAACCAACAAATTTTGCTCTTCCGAGCACAGTGATCTCGGGGGAACATACGGGGTAAGGCGGTCCCTCAGGTACACAGGCCCTAGACCGTGCAAGGCCTGAAACATGGGTCACCTATTGCCAACACCTACGGGTCTGAAACATGGATCACCTATTGCCAACACCTACGACTCCTCGAATGCTTTAATCAGCGCTGTCTTCGCACAATCCTAAATATACACTGGACCGACTATGTGATGAATGTTGCTGTCCTTGAGCAAGCAGCGATCACCAGCATTGAGACCATGATATTGAAAACACAGCTGCGCTGGGCAGGGGCACATCTCTAGGATGGAGGACTACCACCTCCCAAAGATACTACTCTATGGGGAACTCGCCACAGGTTAGCACAAGAGAGGCGCCCCCAAAAAGAGATATAAGGACTCCCTGAAACAACATCTCAGGCTTGGCCAGATTGATCACCAACAATGGTCCACCCTGGCCTCACACCGGGAGGCATGGAGACACACTACCCACAATGCTGCGGTCTCTTTCGAAAAGACACGCTGAATGGATTTAGAAGAGAAACGACAATGCAGAAAGAACCACAACTTGGAAACAACATCACCCAAGGAGACTTTCTGCTGTGCTTTCTGCAACCGAACTTGTCTATCTCAGATTGGCTTTTTTAGTCGTCAACGCGCTTGTAAAAAGCGTGGGATGAGTCCTTCCTAAGAATCTTCATTCGCAAAGTAATGCCAAGAGAGGTATTGCACAAGCCTCTTTCCCTGCATATCTTCAGAACCCATGTGAGATTACAATGTCAATTTGACATATATCATAGCATTTTGCACTGCCCATCAACTACCTCTCCAAGTCATTATCCCTGCACCATTTGATTGTTTCACACACATGCACACACCAATGCCACCCCTCACCCCTGCCCAATATAAGACACTATGGCATTATAGCATTGTAGCAAAAGATAGTCTGTTGCTTTCCTTACTCAGTTGCAGGCTTTCCCTTTCCTAGCACTGTCTTCCCCCTAAACTTTAATCCAATCCCAGTGAAGGAACAAGGGCTACCCAGGATACACCGTCTGCACTGCCACCCATCCCACATCCTGGTCGACAGAGTTTCTCCCAAGCCTCAAATGACCTTGCTAGGCTGTAGTCCTGCAAACAGCCCTTGCTTTGTTCATTGGCTCACTCTGGCTGGGCAGTGGTGAGACATGGAACCACTCAGCTCAGCGAGGAAAGGGCCACCCTGCAGAGCTGAGTGGCCCTATCTGAGAGTCATGAAATATGATCCTATTGTAGCTACCACCATCGTTCGTGGGAACAATTGAGTGAACTGAATGTTGAATAAAGCAACTCCTTCTCTCCTGATCACTGCTATGATTTCCCACCCAAAACACACCCACTAGACTGCCCTCTGACCACCCAAAAAACACTGAACTTTCGTGTAGAAAATCATAACATGACATAAGTGGGAAATGAGGTTATTAACTGGTTTTTGTGTATAATTAAAATAATCACTTTTAAAACTGTCTCCCATGGGACACCAACTGAAAAGCAGTGACATCATACACTAAGCTGCAACCAAAGGTGCTATTATCTTAATATAGTTCTGATTTACCTGCCTCATGTGATAAGGTTCTGAGTAACCAATTAAAGCTTATTTGAGAAAGTGTAAATGTTTTCTGTGGGTTGTAGATTTCTGGTAAGCAGTTTCAACTAAAAAAATAATATCCTTTTGAAAGGAACCATTTCTTTCTATGCCTTGGCATAGCTTTTTGAACCATTTCTTGAAATATATGAGAACATATTAAGCTAAAATATTAAGCTTATTTTACTAAAAAAATAAGTAAATGCAGGTGATTTATATATTTGTTTGCATTAAGATGCTATTCCATTCCTTACTACAATGTAATCCACAACAGGAAAGCTATAGATTGGTAGGATGTAGGAAGGATTTATACTGAGAAGTAAAAATAAAATGTGGGTGGGTGGTGTTAACGGAAAAACATAGGTATGCTACACTGAATTAGTACTTGGGAAAACTCAACACAAACACATGCACACACACACACACACACTTTCTTATACAAAGGAATTACTTACAAAACATTCAGAGAGGTAGCCATGTTACTCTCTTCTGCAAAAAAAACCCAGCAAGATCTTGTTCTTAAGTTGAGGTTATAGTTTTACTGATCAGAAACAAATGGGGGAAGGATACACTAACAGAAAATATAAAGAAAATATAATCACATCCCATCATCCAAATTGGGAATCAGCTTTTAAAGCAGGTGGCCCCTAGGCCTGCACTGGTTGATATTGTCCTTTTAGCTCCATATGAGCTTTTGGTTTTCAATGTGTTCACATTCCTTTTTTTTTAGACAAAGGATAATTTCCATACATGTGGGTTATATTCCCTTATAGGACTGGTTTTCTAGTAGCTTCAAGATGACGATCACAGGTGTGGGAGGAGGTACACTTTACCCTCTCTCTTCCTGACCCTCATATCACCTTATCAGACAGGCAAACTTGCTGATCCCATGATGCTTGTGTCTCTCTTCAGAGCCTGCACTGATCCCATCATATGACGTTGATCTACTTCCAGTAGGTCTCCATCCCTGAAGAGAGGTGCAATCATCCCAGGAGACAGCGCTGGCAACACAAGAAACTTCTTGTGTTGCATTTAAAAGAACAGGAGAAGCCGAGTGGTGAGGCTTCCCCACTCCCCATGGGATAATGTGAGGGGTCATCTAAGCAATGCGGAGTGTGGGGCAATGGCTTCTGCACACCCCACACTGGATTCCCCATGATCCATGGCAAATTCTCCCACTATTGCCTAGACCAGGGATCAGGGACAGAGAAAAGATGATGATTCTTGCTTTGGAGAGATACAGGCAGCCACTCTTAAGACAGTTATAATATACTAGCTTTATCTCTGTGTACAGTTGTGCCTAAGGCCTTCTTGCAAAGTACATGAAGTACATGAAACTCAAACAGTACAGTGAAGCTATCTATGTGGGCTTCAAAGAAAATTAGCAAATGTGTGTATCTTGAGTCCCCCTTGGGGTGAAAAAGGCAGGGTAGAAATGTTGTAAATAAATAAATAAATCTTCACATTTATTTATTTCACAACCTCTGAGAATGCCTGACATATGCAAGCGAAATGTCAGGTGAGAATGCTTCTGGAACATGGCCATACAGCCCAAAAAACTTACAGCAAACCAGTGATTCTAGCCATGAAAGCCTTTGACAATACAATCTTCACATTGCTTGTTAATTTATGGTAACCCAATTAATTTCACAGGGTTTCCATATGGTTTTGCCAGTTCCTTTCTCTAAAATACAGTCTATAGCACCTAGTTCCTAGTTTGAACATATTAATCCTGATAAATTGTTAGTCTCCCATCCAGGTACTAATCAAGCTGATCATGCTGAGCCCTAACATGTACATGCTATTACGTATGTGCAAAAAAATTGGAAAGGGTCATAAGTTGGATCAGTTTCATATGATATCAGATGCATCAAAAATCTGTGCCAAAAATTAAGAAATCTAAACTTCTTCATTTTAATTTTGTAAATCTTGGAAGGCTCCCAAAGTCAGTTTCATATTTAGTGCAAGGAAGCAAAGCTCAACAAGCAAAGTCAAAAAGGCTGCCTTAGTGCCTGCCTTGCCTTTCCTCTGTAAATTAATGGCTTTTTGTCATTAGGAGAGCAGAACAGAAGGAGCAGTGTTTTCTTTGAAAGTTTATTAAACTGCAAAAACTTGGTCGTTGCATGAGGGAAATCATGTTATAGCACATTTTTCGGTAGTCTCTAGTCCACCAATTTAACATTATCATCCACCCATTCAACAAAGTTTTTGGCACAAAAACAAGTTCCTGGAGTAGACTGCTTTCAAAGCAAGGACTATCCAATTTATCAGGAGTAATATGTTTAAACTAGGAACATATTTTCTTCATTATTAAAAATGTTATTTATAAAAAATTTGAAAATTCCCCCCAAAAGTCTGTGGATAAGTGAAACATTCTTAAATTTGGTGGACTAAGATTGTAGGAGATAGCTCCTGCAGTTTTTTTTAAGTTGTTCATAAAACTTTGGAAATTTCCCCAAAGTCCATGGATACATGAAACATTCTGAAACTTGGTGGGCTAAGCATGGTAAATGTGTTCTCTGATTGTAGCAAGTTTCTCCTCAATAGCTGTAAAATTGAGGGAGAAAGGAACCCCTGAAGTTTCCCCAATTATAGTAATTATGTAGAATTACTATAATGAAAAAGTAACAATTTTTTCACTAGCTATTTATTTATTTATTATTATTCCAACTTATATACCGCCACTCCCCCGAAGGCTCAGAGCAGTTAACAATACGAACAGAAAGCAATATACATAAAACCCAATTAAAAACAAAGAACAATCCCAATCAACATGATCCGAATGCTTGCTGGAATAAGTATGTTTTACATGCCCTCTGAAAGGAAAGGAAACTTCAGAGAGCTCGTGTTTTTTTCCCGGCAAAGCATTCCACAGGTATGGTGCCACGATCGTGAGGGCTCTGCACCTGGTGGCCATCAGGTGAAAGGTCTGAAAATTAGGCACTTCAAGCAGGTTATGGTCCTCCGAACGGAGTGATCTCTGGGGTTGGTAGGGGGTAAGGCAGGTACACCGGCCATGGACTATATAAGGCCTTAAAGGGGAGAGCCAGCATTTTGAAGGTAATCCGGTGCTCAATCAGTAGCCAGTGCAATTGCTGCAGAATTGGAGTAATATGACATCTCACCATCTCCCCAGCAAGGAGTTGAGCAGCAGCATTTTGCACCTGCTTAAGCTTCCAGATCACCGACAAAGGTAGGCCAATGTAGAGGGCATTACAGTAGTCTAATCTTGAGATCACTGTAGCCTGGATCACCATAGCCAGGTCATTTCTAGACAGATAGGGAGCCAATCGTCTGGCCTGACGCAGATGGAAAAATTCAAAGTATACTTTAGAAAAACTTTAGACAGAAAATGCCAGCAGCCCCAGTTTTGTAATGACTTTTCAACAATTTTTTAATTGATCGCACATCCCTGGTAGCTATATTATAAGGTATACAAACAGATAAGAACTACAATTACTAGACTACTTGCTGATCTGCAAATGCACATCACAACCTATGGGTTAGAAAATGAGAGAATTGGGATACTAGCAAAAGCATTTTCTAATTGTGGGTTACACTGAGCAGCACATTTCACCAATCCTAATACTCTGCTGCCTAAGGCAATCACTTCACTTTTCTTAGTGGTACGGAAATCCTTATTAGTGGATTGTAAGCAACTTCATATCCATGGAGTGTTGACTCAATCAGCAGACATGTTTGGGTGGGAGATTGTAATCAGCAGGCAAATTTGAATGCAAAAGTACAAGCATTGTTCTTAACTGTGGTCATTAGGATCAGATAACTACTGATAACACACACACTAGCAGTAATGAGTTCATGAAGACCTTCAAAGTGAAGAGAAATCAAATGGGAGAAAGAAAATTGAACTAACATGTTTGCTAGATAAATCTCACTATTTTAATATGCATCTCTGAAGGAAACAATTCCTTGGTTTTTGGCCTGCATTTCCAGACTTTGAATGGATATGTGAAACTGTGGATAACAGTGAACCCTGCTGAAATGAATGATCTTTGCCCCAAGTGGATCCCACTGGAAGACCTAGAAATGCCTAGAGAGAACTTATGTTATTAGTTCCAAGGATAAAGAGGCTGTACTGTACGTATGGAAACAAGCTTAGAAATCTCAAGATGTTTTGCCTGGGTTTAGGTCAGTATCTCTTCACATGAGTCCTACCAGAAGCCATCTGATTGGCTGCTATGGGAATAAAAATCTAGATTAAATCAATATTTGGTTTCAGCCCACACTGCTCTTCTGATGCCCTTTTATGAAATATTGCTTTATAACCTTCCAAAGTCACTTCACAATTAAAAAATAGCAAATACTGTAATAGACATCTATTCCAGCTATATACATTTTTTTCTAAACTGGAGTTCACCAGCTGGTCATGTTGCATGATTTTCAGCCAACACAATTACACCTTTTACATGACTGAATGTCTTGGTAGGTGTCTTTTGTCCCCTCTGGCATATTCTCCTGCTGTTTGCCCTGTGCATTTCAGAAAGAAAATAAATTTACAAGGAGATGCTTCTAAGATGGTTTAGAAAAGAAAATACCAGATTCTTAAGAGAACGTGAAATTATCTCTCTCCTCAGGAGAGCTAGAACCAAGAACAGTAAAGACATTATCACACACAAATCAGAAAAAGTGTTGGTTGTAATCTTTAAAGCCCTAGGTGGTTCAGGTCCAGACTATTTGGCTGACTGCATCCTTTTGTCCAAACCTGCCCAGGTCCTGAGGTTTGCAGGAGAGGCCCTTCTCTCAGTTCCACCTCCATCTCAAGATCGGTTGGTGGGAACGAGAGAGCGGGCGTTCCTTCTCAGTGGCTACCTCTTGACTCAGGAACTCCCTTCTTCCCAGGGAAGCCAGAATGGCCCTCTTTCTGCTGTCTTTCAGGTGACATGCCAAATCCTTTTTATTCAAACAGGCATTTAAAGATTAAGGTTTTTAAAATCATGTCATGGGTTGCTATGGTTTTGTATGTTTTTATGGAATTATTCTGAATTGTTTTTAATATTAATGTTGTTTAATGCTGTTTTATATTTGTATATTTATATATTTTAAATGGTATGTTTATGGTTTATATGCTTTGAGTCTCCTGCAAGAGAGATAAAACATAGTAGTAGTAGTAGTAATGTATCCCATTTTTAAAAATTGCTCAATGAGGGCTAGATGAAAGCCATGCTCCACATTTTACAAATTATCACTTATTAGTTGCTTATTAAACAATGTGAATCTGCCTTTCCACCTTTTCAAAAAGTGACTCCATTTGTTCCTTCCTGCTTTTCAAAGGAAGAGCCATATGGTGTTGCCAAAAATAATAAAAATTAACCTTTTTTTGTCAGATCAGTCTCCTCAGCTGAAAGGAGTTCTGTAGAATTGATACAGCTTGACATCCCTTTTAACTGCCATGGGACTCAATGCTATGGCATCATAGGATTTATAATTTCACAAGGTCTTTAGCCTCCTCTACCTTTGGGGAGGCACCAGTACCCTTTGACAGAGAAAGCTAAGAACCTTGTAAAACTATAGCTCCTAGGATTCCGTAGCATTGAGCTCTGTAGCAGTTAAAAAGATGTCAAGGGAGATAAAGATCTGTTTTTTTCAGCCCGAAGGAAAGAGTTAAACTTTCCTTCTCTTCCCAAAAGCTTAATCCACAAATGGCTCCTCATCGCCCTTACCCCTCCTTTGGGAGTGAGAACCCAGCTCTGTCGTATTTGTCCTGCCCTTTTGCACATATAAAATGTGTTTTAGAATTGCAACAAGAAAATAAACATGTGTGCCTTGGATTTGTAGAAAACTACTCACCAGGTATGCTTTGACCACAACTCTCCTCCTGATTTGACTTTTGTCATACAGTAACACCCACTTTTACCAGAAAACAGCTTTAAAGAGGACTTCAAAGGCTGTGTGATAACATCCTAGCAAACATAAGCTTGTTTAGATTTCAAATGCCAACTGGAAGACAAATCTTGATATTTTTAGTGGTATTGTAATAGTGTGGGTGTTTGACCTAAACAGTTAATCAAGCTACCGCTTTCTTTGTTTTGTAAGAATGGGGGCAGATGGCAATGTAAGCTTTAATTTGGTCAGCGTCATGTCTTATTAGCCTTCTCTGGTTATGTTCAGCTGCAATTCCTTCCATAATTTCCATCTAGGATGGATTTGTTGGATTGGGTGATAATACCTGCAATGTAAAACCTCTGGAGGACTCCTGGTGCTCTTTCATGCTACACACAGACCACCTCTTTGACAATGACTACTTCCACCACCCACTTGCTCTGTCACCAAATATATATCTCTGTTTACATTATTTGCTGATAAATTCTGTTCCAATTTTACTCATTGCCCTTCACCATAAATCCAATCCATGCTACATCATCCACACCTACATACCAGCATCAGCTGACAGCCACTATACATGTACTAGCAAATTGGTCTGTTTTGCCATGATTTTTTTCCGAAACAATTCCATCAAAAAGCACTGATCATTTTTATAGTTCTATGTAAAACACTCTCACATTTTATTGATACTGGACTCTGTTGCTTGGCAAATTTTAGGCTCTCAGGCATTGAAACTTCTTTTCTTCAGCAACATTTATATCCATTATCTGAAAATCTGTCACTAAGGTTTTACTGCATTTCATTAGTTTTTCCTCTAGCTATCTATCTGTAGTTTCTTGTAGCTTGTCTATTGGGAAATTGATCAAGAGCACCAGGGAGAAACTCACATAGCATAGCATTGCACTCGTTTCTGCACCAAGTTAAATTTTGCTCTTCCCTTAAGCTTTTGGGTGACTGTAATCACAGTTTAACTTTTTCATGTTGGATCATGGGGTTTTTCCAGTTTCATTTTATTCTATTGGATTATTTTAAATCACACTTGTTTTAAGGTATCATAGGTTTTCTTTATTGTGGTATAGGAGGCTCTGAAATATTAAATCCTCAGTAGAATTAGTATATTTTTGGTATGCACAAGATCTCAAGCATATAAAGTTCACATGGGCACAGGGCACACCAGTAACACATTACTGGCATAGCAGCTGACTATGATCACAGTTTAAGGGGAATTTTTCAGATTGAGGATGGCATCTGGTATTTATTTATTTAAGAATGCTCCCTGTTGTATTCAGGAATATTTCTTAGTAGGAACACAACCCTAAAGAAGGAGGTCTCGTCAAAATTCAGAAATCAGACCTGGTCAATGGAATTGGTGAAAGGTATGGGGCATAATATTACTCAGAAAACATAGGGATATAATATTTTAATTAAATACAGAGTCACTATAAACACTGAACATAAGTAATTATTAACTAAATGTGCAATACAAAGAAGAGTCATACTAATTATGATTTCACTCTAGTGACCAGATCTCCCTGGTTTTTTTTCTATTACAGTATTTCATATATATGTGCTAAATATATATGAAATATATATTTAGGTCTTTGCTGAGAGCAGCTGAAAATACTCACAGAATGAAATTCTGTTATAGATGATGTGAACAAAAACATTGGGTTGTAAATCAATACATAGATAAATTTCACTTGCATCTGAGGAAGTCTCTAAGATCCCTTTACATGCTGATAAATTTGACAAATTCATCAGACTGGGCTTACTTCAGCCCTAGTTTACCCACAGAATCTGCTGGCTCCCATCTCTCATGACACAGATGCATTTCCAGCAGGACTTCATGGACTAGAGCAGGGGTGGGCAATTACCGACCCTCCAGGTGTTTTGGACTTCAATTCCCAGAAATCCTAGCCAGTTTCCTAGCTGTTAGGATTTCTGGGAGTTGAAGTCCAAAACACCTGGAGGGTGTTGCCCACCCCTGGACTAGAGTGTAGTCGGTGTATGCTGCCACTGTGGCAACAAGGGAGACTTCTCATGTCGCACAGGAAGCAATGGAATCAGCTTCCTGGGAAGCTGGGTGATGCAGGGTCTGATAGATTTTCCACACACCCCAATGGCAGTCCCTTGATTTGCCACAACATGTGGCAATTCTGGCAGCCTGTGTGAAGGGGTAATGAATGAATGGGCCTACTCTATTTGAGAATTTGAATTCTTATCTTGTATATTTAAGAAATTTTAAAATATTTAATAATGATTCAACAAAACATTGTTTTTAACATGATATAAAACTACCAAAATAAATTAAATATTGGTAATAAATTCTTCTGAACATATTAACAAAAAGAACATACCCACAAGGGAATTATCATTATTCAGCTACTGTAAAAGAGATAAATGTATTATTCATCTGTTTTAATTTTTAAAACCCTCATTTAGAAGATGAAAACTTTGAACTATTGAACTCCAATAAGCCACAAAGACAAAGCGGTCTTTAATGTTGATATCTGAGGTTAGTAGGTCAAGGGCTTTATGTTATAAATTAGCTTTGTATTAGTCATGGAAGAGCAAAATTAATATTAATTTGTGAAATAGGATGTTTGGACTTGCTCTTCGTCTGACACAGCAAGGTTCTCCTTAAATTATTCTCCCATGGCATATTTTTGGAGATATTCCACAGTTGTTGAGCTTCATAGTCTCACAAAAACTGAGTTTTCTCAAGTTTTAAATATAAAGTTATCCACTTTTAAAGTCATGCTTAGCAGATACTATTTTCTGTGTGACTTCTCCAGCTGCTGTCTGAGATATAATATCAGAGCAGCCTAGAGGTATTATACATGAAAGTATTATTATAGGCATTTTCTGTCACTTGATTGATTAAAGGAACTTTTAAGAGTTCCTGCCATTTTTACAGAAAATTAAGTGGGTGAATTAGCTCCCAGAAGCCTCTTACATAAAATATACATGTAGAGTTTCAGCAAAGACTTTGAAATACTACAAGAGCTGAGCTAACTTGATATGCAGCTAGCCAGATCAAGTCATCATGAAAAAGTACCATCAATATTCTCATCCGTTGAATTCTAACCAATAGTGTTGACTACTTTTTATGTAAGCCTATAAAAGTGGATATAGATACTTGCTTAATACTAAAGTGATTAAAACTGATGTTGGAATACAGTTATGGAACATTATGTAGTTATTTAAAACTTCTCAAACTGGATTTCACCTTTAGAATTAAATTTAAGCAGTTGAAATGTAAGTATATATTATTATTACTTGTTTAAGAAGGCAGGACTTCAAGAATACAATAGCTGTGTTTCCTGACTTCCTCTGTTTTGTCTACATGGGAAATTATGGTCGTTGTAATCCAAAAGGTAAATATACCAAGTTTGGTATTAAACTTACTTGTGCTGGATCCATATTATGCAGTGTAACGATTGGACTAATCATCCAACCTCTTTTCACTACCACGTTAAACTCAGCTTTCTCATCTCAAGAAAGGTGCAGCAGTTTCTGATCCTTCAATACACTTCTTTCTCTAACAAAAAACTTTTAACATCCTGATGAAGAAGTCTGCGAGCTTCATTTTACATCTTTTGATTGGCCTAATAAAGGAATAAATTTAAGAATTTGCTATATACGCTATATAACCATTAAGTCAAATTCTGATTGCTCATAGTTGATTATATTTTTAGCTGTTTTACTGTATTGCTTACTGTGATGTAGTGGTAAATTGTGAAGGCCCCTTTTTTAGAGAAAGGAAGAAGCAAAACCACCTCTGAATATTCCTTGTCTAAGAAAACACTATGAAATTAATGGGGCCATAAGCCAACAAACGACTTGTTGTCATATACAGTGTTCCCTCGCTACTTCGCGGTTCACTTATTGTGAACTTGCTGTTTCACGGATTTTAAAAAAATATTAATTTAAAATATATATCATGGTATTTTCGCTGTTTTGTGGGGTTTTGCTGCCGCCACTCTCCAAGACGCTTTCCCTCCTCAGTCCTCCCTCCCTTCCTCCAGCCTTGAAGGGCCTTTTCTTCCTTCCTTTCCTTCACTTTATTTTAAGTTTATAAAGACTTAAAATAGTGTATAACTACTAAAATAATGTATAACTATTAAAATAACTAGAGCATCCCTACATCATGGTTTTTCACTTACTAGCATACAAAAGAACAAAAAATATCAAGGATACACTTATAAAATCTACTTTCCAATCTACCACACCAGAGAAGTGTCGAAATCCCGGCACAAAACCATGCGCCAGATGCAGTATCTGTCAGCAGATCAATAAATCCACCATCATTCAAAACAAAACAACCTCTAGAAACCTCAAACTTCACGATGAGATCACGTGTGCCACCGCGGGCATCGTGTATTGTTTAGAATGCCCCTGCGGGCACCATTATGTGGGCGAATCCTCCAGAATGTTGAGGACCAGAATTCTGGAACACAAATCCAGAATTCGGTGCCATTCTCAGGATTCCACATTGTACAGCCTTTTTTTTGAAAAAAAAACCATTCTCCTGACTCTTTTACTGTATGTGGCCTGGAAAGGGTTAAAATAAATGCTCATGGAAATTTGCAGAGGGCCCTTTTACAGGCTGAATGCAAATGGATTTTACTTCTTTCTAGTGAAGCTCCAGCTGGTCTCAATGACCAACTAAGTATCCCTCATCTTCTTACCTAATCACCTGCTCTAATGATTGACCCTATAATATCTTCCCATCTTCCTGTCCAAATTGCTGACTCCAGCCCCACAGGACCTCCTATTTGCGAAGACCTGGTAGAATCTATCATGGTATGTATATGGCCAGGAAGCCCATGTTCCCTATTAGCTTGCTTTTAGTTTTGCTGATCCCTGTATCACATTGATCACTGTAGGAACGCCCCGCTGCGTGATATTCGTGTAGCAACTCCATCACAGCCCTGAAGAAGCGAAATCCGCGAAACGGCGAAACCCATTGGTGCCACAATACTCCAAGCCGTTGGCAAAGCTTCCACCATCGGTGTGAAGCCTAGTTGCCCTGTACGCTACGCTACACTGCCTGGCAAAGGTTCCCTGCTACTACGAGGAAACCTCGCGCCATTCTTGCAACGAGATTTCCGTTGCAGCAGCTCACGACGTTTGTTCCCCTTTACGGCTAACCAGCCAGTTGAACCCCGGGACCCCGCGGCAGACTACCCGCCTGTCCCGTATTCTGAGTGAGTACCACATTGAAGTTTGGACTCCTAAGCTAAAGTTTAGACCTTGGACACCTAAGGATAGATCGTGTCCCACCTCCTGCAGAAAGTAAACAAACTTTCCCGCAACCGGAGTAGGAAAAGCTTTTGCCGCTTTGCATCTTCCAGCAAACCGCTTGGCTTGCAAAAAGACACACCCAGGGACTCCCACACATGCTTTATAATATTCAACTGTGTATCCAGTGATTTTCCCATAACAAATGTGTATATTTCATGTACCCCATTGCAATGTGTGATGCATACATGTTTATTGAGTGATTTTACACCAATTATCGTGATTGTAACCTATGTGCCTTATTAATCTGTGCCTATATCCATGTATATTGTACTGTGCTTCTGCTTTGCACCCTGTGTGATAACTGCACTATATGTGTAAGTCTATGTGTGTTTTTGATAAATGATTGTGATAATATCTCATTGGCTTTTCCCCATTCATTCATGCTGGTTATGATATTCATCATCCTCATGCACACTGGGAATTTGTAGCATCAATGTCTACATAAGAACCACAGCATTGCTCCCATTAGAGGTGCACTCACCCAGACCCTATTATAGGTTATCTGTGAACCCTGTGGATTGCTCTTACTACTTGTTTTTGTCTATTGTGCAAGCACCCCCGCCTTGTGCTTTTGTGTAAACACTGTACATACACACACACACAAACACACACATACAAGGTGAAGTTCTTCATATATTAGAACCCTGGCCTACCCACTGATATTGAATAGTGATAGATTCAGAACAAGTAAAACAACAAAGTACTTATTCATATAGCATATAGTTAAATTGTAGAAGTTGTGGTACATGATGTGGTGATTCCTGCTACTTTGGATGACTTTTTAATGGGGTGATAAATTTATGGAGGGTCATCAGTGGCTACTATTTAGGTTGTCTGTGTGTTGCTGGACAGCACAAGATGGGAGGCGAAACTGCACTCATGTTCTTCTGGAAGGCTTCCTATAGACAACTTGCTGGAAACTGTGTGAGAATTTATTTTTACTAGATAGCTCTGATCCAGCACCATTATTCTTATGTCCTTAAGTCAGTCCAAACATTGAACAATCAAAAACATTTATTTTGGGGTCTACAAGAACTATCAAACCAAAGAATTTTTTTTTAAAAAATATTGCAGAAGCACAATTTGAGGAACAGTAGAAGCATATTTGGTTTTGCTTACACGTAATTTCCTACTTGCAGTAATTCTAAAGTAAACTTGATATGAGTTTTTCTTAGCAAGATTTGTTCAGAGAGGTTTTCCATTACTTTTCTCTGAAATTGAGATTGAGAAATAGTACCTGGCCTAAAGTCACCCAATGGGTTTCCATGGCAAGTGGATATTTGCACCCTGGTCTCCCAGAATCCCAGTCCAACACTAGACTACAATTCCATGCTAGCAAAATAATGGGTAAGTGTGATAAAATCTTCTGTCGCAATGTTGTAGTTAGCTTCTGTCAGATTTTCTCTAGCATGCAAAATAAAAACATCTGCTGTAAACCCCACATCACTATTCTCTACTCCAAAAGATAATCCCACTCTTGGCTCAGACAAGCAACTAAAGCATATAGAACCTGTGTAAATATAAAATCTACAAAAAGACCATCATAAGAGCTATCACAGTGCTTCAAGGCCCAGACAGGGA
Organism: Anolis apletophallus; assembly: GCA_030556195.1. Classification (NCBI taxonomy): domain Eukaryota; kingdom Metazoa; phylum Chordata; class Lepidosauria; order Squamata; family Anolidae; genus Anolis; species Anolis apletophallus. The sequence goes on along the minus strand of JARBWK010000001.1, from coordinate 88,058,557 downwards.
AGAACAAGTTCCTTTTGTCATCCGTCATTTACTTTACTCTGAATATTCTTAGAATGACTTTGATGTCCCATTTGTGTATTCGTTCTAACACACTCCAATGCAAGTGTGTACCATATAACCTCTTTGGAGAGATAAAGTGGGGTATAAATGAATATAATATAATATACTAATAATAATAATAATAATAATAGATTGTGGGTAAGGTTCAACTGCAATGGCTCTCTTAATATTAACCTTTGGATCCTGATACTTTGGAACACTTCTGCTTAATTCTTCCTGAAGGTGCTCAGCTACATAGGACTCTTTGTGTCCAATTTTGTGTTACCAATGTGGTTCAGAATGGTTCTCTCCAGTCTAGTCTTGGAGGGACATGAGCCCCCATTCCTTGTTCTGGGTCCATGGCCTTCCATAAAGAGCAAATGTAAATGCTATTGGATACTGGAAACAGCTTAATTCTATTTAATTCTATTTAATTCTATTTAAATGCTTTCCTACTTATAATACTATTCACAGCCTTTCACAGCTATAGAGGTGTTGGTTTGATTCTGTACCTTGTTTGCTTCCTTATTTGCTCCAGGAATGCTCATGAAGTGTTCCTTCTATAATTATAATGCCGGTGTACAGTTTATTGTGGTAACATGCAAACAACAGTGATGTGTGACTGAATCTTTATCAAAAGTAACATTCATAGAATGGGTATTTCCTGGAATGGCTCTTTTAAATTGCATGGTATTTGTTTCTCTCAGAGATCATTCTTTGATGCCCCAGCATAATGCTTTCTCACTTTTCTTTGAATCATCATTTTATTTCTGGAGACTTCAGCCCATCATGATTAACTGAACCCACCAAGTCCTCAAATAAACTGGCTGCTGGTTCCACCATTATCCATCAGTCACTCTCATTATATTGCAATGAAGCAAAGCCATGTAATACTCTGAATGTCAACTCAAGAGATATACAACAGTAATCATCAGACCCTCCACACAGCACTCCAGTGTTCTGGGACTTTTCTGTTTCTGATTGGAAAAAAACTTGATTATTATTACTGTGTTAACTATCTAGGGACAGCTAAGTGCCACCATGAAAAATGGAAAGAATGTAAAAGGGCAAACACAGCCAGATAAGTATCATAATTCATAGCTAATCTTAATAGCTAAGACAGTCTTAAGAACAGCCAGTACTTGTTAATACATATGGGTGGAAGAAGTTAACTTTTTCCTTTTCTTTTCCCCATGTTTTCGGTAGCCCTTATTAATTTCCATTTGGCTTACCAAAGAGAGAAAAGGGATAAATGGAATGCTTTGGCCTTCAACTGTTATCTATAAAACTCTACTGAACAGTTGAAATCTATGCACTTTTCTTTCCCTATAAAACCAAACAAAAAGAACAAAAAGTAGTACATCCTTGAAAGGTGAAGTTAAAAAAAGTTGAAGATGTGGTTACTGTGTTGGTGATGGAAATATCAGGACTCAAAAATCAATCAATCAATCACCACTTCCTCTTTGGGTCTTATTTTCCTGGATTTCACTGGAGTTCTCCTGTGAATCTATTAAAAGACACAATCTCAGTAAAGTTTATAGTCCTAAACAAACTTACTCAAGTTTCCGCTATTAAAAACAGCGATATTTATTTTAGATTCAACTTGTATAGAACTGTGAAGTTCCGTTATATACATAGCATGGAAATGAAAGAGAAATCATTTTTTCTTCAAATATTTGGACTAGCGGAGAAAGGGCTGTACAATTATCTAAAACAAGAGGGGGCTGTGGTTCTCCAAGAGTTATTGGCCTGAGAAAATATGGCCGTTGGTCACAATGGTGAGAGTTGTAGACTAATATCTGAAGAGTCACATGTTTCCTATACACATCTAAAGGTGCATATACACTGTAGAATTAATGCCATGGCTCAATGCTATGGAACCGTGGGACTTGTAATTTTACAAGGTTGTTAGCCTGAGGCCACCCTGTTATGAGGTCACCCTAAGTCCCCCCCCCCCTACATTGTAGGATGGGATACAAATGTATGAAATAGATAAACTCCAAATCCCAGGATATCATAACACTGAGCCATGACAGTTGAAAATGGTGTCAAACTGCATTAATCATATATTGTAGATATACCTTAAGTCATGAGAGAAGCCTCCGCACAGGATGGTAATACATATGGACATCCCCTGAACAACATCTTTGTAGATGGGTGATCCTCTCACATCAGAAGCGATTTGCAGTATGCAGCCAACCATACAAACAAACAAACAGACCTTTTCAAGACCAGACATGACAATAATCCCAATTAATATTGGGGTATGTCAGCTGCCAAAGAACAGCTGCTTTATGAACTGTGTCGAGATAAGAATTGTGATGTGCTGTGTGTCCAAGAAACACACAGGGATAAACAACAGAAATGACCATATATTCCAGGAATGGTCTTAGTTGTGGAGAGACAGCATGCACAAAATGGAAGTGCTGCTGTCTTTTAAAAACCAAGCCTCCAAGTCAGCAGTGCCCATAACACTGAAGAAAACAATATAGAGATTATAACAGTAGAGCTTAGTAACATCACCATCACCTCTCTGTACAAGCCCCCAAATGAAGCCTTTTGTTTCTTCTCTCCTGAGAGCTTTGATAGGCACCAAAGGGCAGTAATAATTGATGACTTTAACAGCCATAGCCACATATGGGGCTATGCTCATGGGGATAAAAATGGAGAGGCTGTCCTTTCCTGGGCTGAATTGCATAAACTATTGCTTATTCGTGATAGCAAGCTCCCACCATCTTACTACATTGGAGGATGGCATCAAGGATATACCCCAGACCTTCTGTTTATGAGTGACAATATCGTGCAACAATGTACTACAGTAGGATCACCAATTCCAAACACACAGCATCGGCCGATAATATGCCAAATGCTTCCAATTATAAGGGCTCAGTAAGTTCGATTTAAACAGTTTCAACTTCAGAAAGGCAAATTGGTCTAAATTCTCTTATATGTTGGATGACAAGATTATATCGGTAACCCTAATCCCTGAGAAATATGAGTGCTTTGTCAAAATAGTAAAAACCTGTTCATTGGTTTCTATACCAAGAGGCTGTAGAATACACCATCTTCAGGGTATTATTCCTGATATAGCTGTCTTGTTGGAAGATTATTACAGGCTCTATGATGAAGACACATTTCATGAGCAAACTCTTCAGGCAGCACAGTGCAGCACATGCTGCCCTCTATTTCAGAAGCCAAGAAATAACAGTGGATAAAGTTGATAACAGAAGTTGATATGGGCAGAAGTAGCCAAAAGGCATGGAGGCTGTTAAGACGGCTTAGCAATGATTCTTCCCAAACTAATACTCATGCTAACATAAAGGCAGATCAGATATCAAATCAACTTCTGATGAATGGGAAAGCCAACCTTGTCACCAAACCAGGTAGGAAACCAATAGTCATAAAACCAGATGAGAACAACAACCTTTATGAACCTTTTACGTCTACTGAATTGGAAATGACTTTCAATAAATGTAAAAATGGCAAAGCAGCTGGCCTGGATGATCTATGGAGAGTACAAATCAAGAACTTTGGCCCAAAAGCAAGATGCTGACTGCTGAAGCTGATGAACAACTGCATTGCATCCAGTCAGATCCCTAAAATTTGGAGGACAGTAAGAGTCATAGCCATTTTGAAACCAGGAAAAGACCATAATGATCCAAAAAGCTATAGACCAATCTCCATGTTGTGCCATCTTTATAAAGTTCTGAAGAGATTTATTCTGCATAAAATTATGCAAAAAATAGACCCATATATGGTTCCACAGCAAGCTAGTTTCAGAAAATGCAAAAGCTGCACATCACAAGTACCTGTATTCAGCCTGACTCAAGGCATAGAAGATGGTTTTGAAAGGCAGCAGATTACAAGAGCTGTCTTCATAGACCAGTCAGCATCTTACAATACTGAAAATCATCGGCTTCTCCTGAGAAAAACTTATAATATTACAAAGGATTAACACCTTACCTGATTCATAGGAAATCTGTTACAAAACAGGAGCTCTTTTGTTGAGTGCCAGAGTTCAAGAAGCAGATAGCAAAAACGGAAAAAGGACCAACCACACAAAAGGCATTGGAAGTGGCCAGCTTATGGTCATGGGAAATTTAGTATAATGCCAAGTTTTTAATTTTGTTTGCGGTTTTAAAAAATACATTATTTACGGCATTTGTAGCTCACCTTTCTCAGCCTTATGGCGACTCAAGGCAGCTTACGGAAATTGGCAGAATTTGATGCTATACATTCATAAAGTACAATTAAAACATTTAACCTAAAATTATAAAAACTATTAAAACCATTAAAAACAGTTATAAGACCAATTTGCTTCTGACATGTTAAATAAACCTCAAGTCATCAGGGGAGCTTCCCAGCATTTGGGGGGAAATGATTTTAAAATGGTGGTAAAATGAGTGTTTTAAAACATTGATTCTAGATGGATAATTCTGGTTGGATAAAAATATTTGCAGATCATGATTTATTCAGATTTGGGAGGCATTTGATAAACTGGATCAAAGCCACAAAACTACTCCTCTCAATCTCAGGTGTGCTATTGGATTCCTTTATGTTTTTTAGCAATAGCATTCATTTCTTCATAAAATCTTATATTCCCACTAAACATGTCTAAAGGTTGCTGTTTTCTGTGACGGAAAACTCAACTGCTGATAAACATTTCAAGAAGGCATCCTTGTGGTGATCTGTGTTCAAGGGGACTTTTAAAATAAATCTGGTATTAATCTTTTAATATTTCATATTGCTAATGGTTAGCTGTCTCCTCATTAACTTAAGTGTGTACTTTGGGAGGAGGCACAATTTGTATGATGAGGCATGAATATTTATAAGGCAAGTTAGGATGAATATTTCACAAGGGGCTGTCATCAAATAAGCTTATTAGTCTGAGGAAAGGAATAACTTCGCCTCCAGTTGTCAGTCCCATCAAATGTCTCCAATGTGACAAAAAGAGTTACTTTGTGGCTTTGGTAACAAAGTTAAAAAAGAGTTATTTTCAATCAGGAATTTGGCCAGGATCAGGAAACACATGGCAGTAAAATTTCCCTGGGTATAATGAGTAAATCTGCTGAAAGACATTTGAGTGATTGTTGTAATGAAGTAGTCTGCATTTTTCTGTAACAGTTTATTGCAGGAATTATGGCGTAGGAATGAGATTTGGGAGACATTGTGTTAAGTCCCTTCTTGAGACATTAAACTCATTGGAAACTCATTCTGTCTCAGACCAACCACCTCATAGAGTTATCATAGGGTAATATCCAATCTTTCCAATCTACCTCTTCAGTGTCTCCAAAGAGCAAATAGGAAAATATCTTCTTTGGCTGAGTGCACATATTTTCACAACTAATTATAGTATCTATATAAGAACATAAGAAGAGCCATGCTGAATCGGACCTCAGCCCATCTAGTCCAGCATTCTGTATCACACAGTGGCCCACCAGTTGTACACGGGGATCTCGAGCAGAAGGGAGGGCAAAACCTTGACCTGCTCCCGACCCCCCACAACCAGTACCCAGGGAAATCCTGCCTACCTCAACCAACTCTGAGGTGGCACTTAAATGTCCTTTTCAGTAACTACCGATACACTTGGTATCCATGAATCTGTCTATAAACACAAATACTAGAAAAATTATTGGAAAAAGAAGATGGGAATTTACCTCCAAATGAAGAACTGAATTTTTGGTGGGACTTTAGAAAAAGAGATGGCTCTAGAGAAGGGGAGCACAGGGGTGAATGTAAATAAAAGAGAGGGAAATGTATAGTATATGTCTATATAACTGTATTTTCTTTTCTCAAATAAAAATCTATTTTTTTAAAAAAAAACAACAAGGAATCAAGATCCTGATCCAGATCAAATATCTGCATCACCCCAACAATTTACACCAATTGACTCTAAATATGCAGTTCTTGGCTGTGTTGCTTTAAATAGAAAAAGGGCCATTTTGTATGTTAAAAATTACAAGTTTAGAATCAACATAGTGCCAACCCACGTAGACTTATTTTTGTTAATAGGGAGAAAGTTGGCAGCCCATCTTTTCTAATATTCCTTTTGTGAAGTCCTTCTGTGTAATTAGCCAAAACCATTTTCCTGCTTTTTGTTTCATTTTCTACTTTGCATCGCCACTGTAGTATGTGCTGGCAAAATATGCCACCAAATCTTACTTTGAATACCATGATTTAATACCTGCAGAGACTTATGTTGCAACATAGATGTCTTCCCTGCATACAAACAAAGTACAAATTAAATAATCCCTCATTTTCCCTACATTTAGCATAAATTACTTGTTACATCTATTGTTGTAGTTGCTAGCAATAAAAGCAAAGGGATATTTTACCTTTCTTTAATGTAAAATTGATAATACTGCACGGAGAAACATTGCCTGCTTCAGCATTCTTTTTAAGGCAGTAAAGTATAGTAGGCAATAAAGTAGAGAGCCAACGCAGTGTAATGGTCTAACCTTAAAGATTGGACTATGATTCCTAAGAACAAGGTTCAAAGCCCATTCAGCCATTGCTATTCACCAGGGGTGCGTGCAATTCCATTGATCGGTTCAGATATCAGATAAATTCAATGATTTGGCAGCTGGTTAGTCAAAAACAGATCAGGAAGAACCTAATTGGAGCCTTTCCTGGAACAGAACATGAACAGCCCAAGTTTTGGTTGGATTCAGGAAGGCTCCATCAATTCAGCTGCTGCTTTTTCCTCCTCGTTAGCCTAGCCAGCCATAAGCAATTAGAAGAAAGCGGATAATGTGTCTTTTTTGCAAAGCTGCATGGAGCTCCTCCATTTACTGTGGCATGGTGTGTTGGAAAGAGAGATAACCTGTGTTATCCATTCATTGTTCAGTGCCTGGCCAGCTGCCTTTGTAGGGGGGGGTTGACTGAGAATTTTTTCTTTTGACATTATTTCTTATTATCTTCCATATTCCATAATTTATTTTATATTGTAAATTCTGCATGTCTTTGGGGGGGGGGAGGCTGTAAGTTAAAGGCCATTTTGTTGTATTTGTGTGGTATATACTAGGATTTTGGGTTGGTTTTTTTTTTACCTTTTTGCTTTGACTGAGTGAGTGTGGGGGAGGGGCTAGTTGGCCTGGGCTGCCTACCTCAAGTCCCCACAGGGAGAAAGATTAATTATATATTCATTTCAATTTCAATCCCTCCCCAGCAGTAGTACCTTGACATCTTCCTTGTGTACTCCTGTGCCAGCAGCCTATTTCTCTCTCACACACAGAGAGAGAAAAAACCCTTTGTTAATTGTTATTTGTTGATACCCCTCAGCTCTGTTGTGTTGTCCTAATTTTTTTCTGGCTTCTTTGCATGTACTTTGTGCCTATCTCCCCCTCACCCCAAATATTAAAAAACAATACCAAAAAAGCCCTTGGTTTATTCTCTGTGTGTCCTCTGTCTTTTCCCTGTTTTTTCTATGTGTGTTTTTGCACAAGTACACACATTCTCTCATATATACTAAATAATTCTCTCTCTCTCTCTCTCTCTCTCTCTCTCTCTCTCTCTCTATATATATATATATATATATATCTTTTAAAATTTCCTAGAAATTGGTGGATGAGTGGATCTTTCTGAAACTTGGCAGAAATTATGCCTGTTCTCTTGTGGTGGAGAAATTCCAGGGAGTACCTCTTTTGATTTTTTAAAAAAACGTTTATTTGTAGAAACTTTAAACATTTCCTTAAAATGAGTGGATGACCTCAACAAATGTGATCTCCAAATGTGGCAGATTTGGTCCCAGTTTCCAACAAAATGACAGAGAAGCCTCTAAATTTCCCCCATTGTCACCAATGGGCCAAATCTTCCTGGAACAAAAATGGAACTCCGGATCCTGAATTATGGATCTGGAAAACCCCTTTCTAGACATTCTCCCAGCCACAAAGGAAGCAAATATAAATTTTGAAATATAAAATATTGTGATAAGTTTACCATAAACTGGAAATAATATGAAACCACAACAAAGTACACTGTGAGGTTGGATTTGTATAAAGTTATCAAGTTTTGTTTGAGATCTGACAGAAATAAATAATCCATGTAATTGAATAAAACTATCATGGTAAACATCACAAATGTAACATCGGAATGCAAGCTGTAAGTATAATTTGTAATCTGAGAATTGCCAGATCATCAGGTGCTAGTATCCCTGAATACCCAAGGCATGTCCAAGTCCAATCTTGGAAGCTTAGCAAGATCTGACCTGATCAGTAGGGGTGGTTGATCCATAAAAAAATTGTTTCTAAACTTGTGTGTGTGGGGGGGGGGGAGGGGATTTCCATTGGTGGGTCGTTAGAGAAAGTGTTCCGAAAAATTTTAAATAAATTTCGTAATTGAAATGTAATTAATAACCATTTTTTGTTATTAGGTCCTTACTGCTTCAGCGCATGCGCAAAGCAGAAAAATAGAACTGACACTGTTAAAAGCACAGGCAAATCAATCCAACCATGTAATCATGACAAGAACATATCAGCATCTAAGAGAAATGTATATATTTATTTATTTATTTATTTATAAATTCGATTTGGTAGACCGCTCTCTCTGGAGCCCAGAGCGGTTTACAACATAAAATCAATAAAACATCAATAAAACCAATAAAAGACGTATACCCAACAACCCCACTCCCCACAACTGATCCCGGCAAGCAACAGTATGCAGAAGCAATACATGGCAGGACGGTATGTTGGCAGCTGGCAAGCTATAGGAGGCATCAGTTGGGACCAAATGCCTCCTATATAACCAAGTCTTCACAGACTTGCGGAAAGCCAACAAACCCCGTAGTGCTCGTATCTCCTCCGGCAAAGAGTTCCAGAGGGTCGGAGCGGCCACTGTAAATGCTCTCTGCCAGGTGCTCGACAGCCTACTGATCTTAATACTAGGGACCTCTAGTAGATTAAGCCCCTCTGAACGCAGTGATCTTCTGGGTTTGTATGGGGTAAGACGCTCCCTCAGGTACACTGGCCCCAAACCATATAAGGCCTTGAAAGTTAGAACTAACACCTTGAAGGAGACCCGGAATTCAATAGAAAGCCAGTGCAGTGCACGCAGGAGTGGGGTCACATGCGCAGATCTTGGGGCTCCTGACAGCAGGCGCGCTGCTGCGTTCTGCACCAGCTTAAGCTTCCGGATCGCCGACAGGGGTAGGCCAATGTACAGCGCATTACAGTAATCGAGCCTCGAGATGACCATGGCTTGGATCACCGTGGCCAGGTCGCAGCGGTAAGGAGCCAGACGTTTCGCCTGCCGCAGATGGTAGAACGCTGTCTTGCAAGCGCAGGCAATCTGCGCTTCCATCGACAGTTGGGTGTCCAGCTGGACCCCAAGGCTCTTAACTAGGGGCTGTGGGCGAAGTGCCACACCATCAAACGTCGGCAACTGGGTCTCTACCCCCCGGGCGGCCCAGCCACAAGATCTCCGTCTTCGTTGGGTTCACCTTCAACTTACTGGCTCGCAGCCATCCAGTTATGGCTTCTAGGCAGAGATGGAAATTATCGGGTACAGATTCCACCCCGGGGTCCATCCTCAGAATGAGCTGGGTGTCATCAGCGTACTGATGGCACTCCAGCCCAAAACTCCATACCAATTGGGCGAGTGGTCGCATGTAGATGTTATATAACAGCGGGGAGAGAATGGCCCCCTGAGGAACTCCACAATGTAGAGGGGAGCCCTCGGAGACCACCCCTCCCCACTTCACTCGCTGCCGGCGGTTTTGGAGGAAGGAGGACATCCAGTTGAGGGCTGTCCCCCTCACCCCCGCTATCACCAGGCGGTGTGTCAAAAGTTGGTAATCGACCGTATCAAACGCTGCCGTGAGGTCCAATAACACGAGCAGCGCCGATCCGCCTCGGTCCAAGTGGCATCGGAGTAGGTCTGGGATGGAGACCAGGACGGTCTCTGTCCCATGGCCCGAACGGAAGCTGGACTGGAAGGGGTCAAGCCAGGTTGCATCATCCAGGAATGTCTGTAGCTGGTCCATTGCTGCCCTCTCAATTACCTTGCCCAGGTACGGTAAATTGGACACTGGGCGGTAATTGGAGGGAGCCGCGGGATCTAACCCGGGCTTCTCCAGCAATGGACTAACCACCGCCTCTTTTAACTCCTCTGGAAAAGCTCCTTGCTCAAGGGAGCAGTTGACTATCTTCAACAGAGGGCCTCGTCACCCCTCCACGCAAGCTCGAATCAGCGCAGAGGGGCACGGGTCGAGGGAGCAGGTTGTTGGTCGAAGGGCTGCGACAATCTTGTCAACATCCTCTGCGTCCAGTGGCTGAAACCGGTCGAAGGTGGACCCGGCGGAGGGCCACGGAGTCTCAAGTTTCTGTACTGTATCAACCGTGGCAGGGAGGTCCCGGCGGAGCGTCGCAATCTTGTCTGCAAAATGATTCTGAAAAGCCTCGGCGGAAAGGGCCCGATCATCATTGTTTGGGATGGTAGGGACCATCGTCAACTGCCGAATTATCCTGAACAATTGGGCCGGGCGTGAATCTGCAGACGCTATCAAGGAGGCATAATGGGAATTTTTCACCTCCTTGACAGCATGCTCATAAGCCTCACTAAAGAGCTCATAAGCTGATTGCGAAGGCCCGTCACGGAGCTTCCTCCACCTGCGCTCCAGCCGTCTCTTCTCCCGCTTCATGGCTCTGAGATCTTTGGTGAACCATGGAGAGCAATGCTTGCGGGGTTTGAGAGGGCGCTTAGGGGCAATCTCGTCGAGAGCAGTGGATAACTTACAGTTCCAGGTGGTGACTAGCTCCTCGAGCGAGACGCTGACCGGCTCCAAGTCCCTCAGGGCATTCAGGAACCTAGCTGGTTCCATAAGTCCCTTTGGGCGAACCCAAATTGGTTTGGCACCCTTGCCGGGGGGGGGGGGGTGGCGTCTCGACCCAGGCTCTTAGGGCACAGTGATCTTGGCTTCGGTATTGAATCGTCACCTATATTGACCCTCGGTTGGACACCGAGGGTCAATATAGGGTCAAAATAATTTCAAATACGAAAAAATAATGGAAATCAAAAGTATTACGACCGTAGATATTCACCCCTACTGATTAGTACTCAGATGGGAGATCGCCAATGAATACAAGGTGCTATAGGTTACATTTTAGAGTAGTGGTTCTCAACCTGTGGGCCCCCAGATGTTTTGACCTTCAGATTCCAGAAATGCTAACAACTAGTAAACTGGCTGGGATTTCTGGGAGTTGTAGGCCAAAACAGCTGGGAACCAATAAGTTGAGAACCACTGTTTTAGAGGAAGGAACTGGCCAAACCACTTTTGAGCATTTCTTGTTTCAGAACACCCTAGAAAATAAAGCAAGTCCCCATCCATTGACAGGAAAGACTGGGGTAAAAGAGAGAGACCAATCACTTATAAGCAATTGCTTACATTTCTGGAGACTCTAACATTGCGGGAGAATCTAACATATTGTTTAGATGGTAACTGAAGTTATTAACAATGAAAAAACGAGCAGGCTGGTCTGTAAACTAGCACAAACAACAGTGTGAGGGTGCCAAATGGTTATCAGACTGTATCCCCTGAAGGTTAAATGAAAACACAACCCCAAATTATGCAAAATATAGCTATCTGTAATAGTGGGAAGCATCAAACACATATAAAGAAGATACAATATCTCAATGCAATTGAGAGGCGCGAGTTACTCCCCCCCAAAAAAGGGGTTACAACATAGTACTTGCGATGGAGCTGTGAATCTGCTGATGAGAATCAAATTCTTGCTGTGTGTGAACAGCAAGGCCGTCACGGCTCGGCGTGAGCCGGCGTGGGCGAGGATGGCGCCGGGTGATGACGTAGAACGGCGCCGGCAATGCTGTCGTGCGTGCTTTGTTGTGATGACGACGATGCGTAATGGGCGGGGAGAAGGATAGCCCGAGATGAGCAAATGGCAGTGTCAGGGAAATCCCTGAGGTGGAGATCCCGGGGAATCCTCAGCGTCCTTCTCAATGGTAGCCAATGATTTCGGACCCCTCCCTTGCCGGGTGAGCGGCAAGGCCCGTCAGTAGCGCTCCTCAGGAACGATCCAGGGAACCAAGACGAGGGAGGGGATGGTGGGATGTCCGATAGGGTGGGTTGGATCACAAAACATTCAGTAGTCTAATATAGAGCGCCAATGCTCCGTGTAGGGGAAATCCCCCAGGACTGGTGTAAGAGAAGAGGCGGTGTGGCTCCTTCTTCAAACAAAGGCTCGGTGGTTAGCAGAGCCGACGGCCAGCATGATGCTAAATATATCCGCGGCTTTGTTCAACCGTTTCGGGCTTATTTTGTAGGCTCCTTTATCAAGGCTCTATGGCTAGTACCAAGCAGTAGTCTCTATAATATAACAATGCATGGAATCAATATCCACAAAATGTGAAAACACTAAAACACAGCCATTAGAAGTAATTAAAGGTCAATACATACCATATCAAGTGTTGATAACACATAACCCCGCTCTGTGTGGAGTAGGGTGACCCAAAGGTAATGATAATGGGGAACATGATTAATTTATAGTAAAATTGAGCTGATACAGATGGGATCATTGAGGCCAGCTGGCCATTCTGTGTTTAACCTTAGGATCCATAGATTTTCTAATCTCAGTAATTGCTCACTTGTATCCTTTTGAGTACAAGAGGTGACCTTTTCTAGTACCCTTACTCTTAAGGAGGCCGCAGTATGTTTCAATTGGGTGCAATGGGAATAAAAGGCTGAATCCAGACTTTTTTTTGTTAATTTTGGAACGATGTTCCACAAATCTAGTTTTGAGTTCTCTTTTGGACTGGCCCACATAAATTAAATCACAGCTGCACTGGATGGCATATACAATCATTTTGGTACTGCAGGTGCCAAAGGATTTGACCCAGAAGTGTTGTTTTTTGCAGGACTAAAAATCTGTTTGTCAGAACATATATTTCCACATATGGAACAATGGGTACACGCCACTGTCCCAGGGTGAGGGTGCTTCTGATATTGGTCTGTCTCTGTTCTGTGTGGACCAAATAGTTTTTAAGGTTCTTCGTCCTTCTATAGTCAACCATGGGTCTGTTGGCAAGGCCCTCAATGTTATCTAATAGTGGCCAGTACTTATTGACTATAGATTTGAGTGTGTTGCTGTGAGGTGAGTATGTAAGGGGCCAAATAATCCTATCAGGCCTATCCCTGGTTTTTTGGGTAAATAGACCCTCTCTTACACCAGTCCTGGGGGATTTCCCCTACACGGAGCATTGGCGCTCTATATTAGACTACTGAATGTTTTGTGATCCAACCCACCCTATCGGACATCCCACCATCCCCTCCCTCGTCTTGGTTCCCTGGATCGTTCCTGAGGAGCGCTACTGACGGGCCTTGCCGCTCACCCGGCAAGGGAGGGGTCCGAAATCATTGGCTACCATTGAGAAGGACGCTGAGGATTCCCCGGGATCTCCACCTCAGGGATTTCCCTGACACTGCCATTTGCTCATCTCGGGCTATCCTTCTCCCCGCCCATTACGCATCGTCGTCATCACAACAAAGCACGCACGACGGCATTGCCGGCGCCGTTCTACGTCATCACCTGGCGCCATCCTCGCCCACGCCGGCTCACGCCGAGCCGTGACGGCCTTGCTGTTCACACACAGCAAGAATTTGATTCTCATCAGCAGATTCACAGCTCCATCGCAAGTACTATGTTGTAACCCTTTTTGGGGGGGAGTAACTCGCGCCTCTCAATTGCATTGAGATATTGTATCTTCTTTATATGTGTTTGATGCTTCCCACTATTACAGATAGCTATATTTTGCATAATTTGGGGTTGTGTTTTCATTTAACCTTCAGGGGATACAGTCTGATAACCATTTGGCACCCTCACACTGTTGTTTGTGCTAACTGAAGTTATTACAAATATCAGACTGCTAATGATACATGCACCTTGCCTTTAGATTTTATTACATTATCATATAAGAGTTATCGTCTATGATGGTTGGAGCATGTAACTTTAAAAACTTACAGGTTTTTGTATTGATTAACAATAAATCATATTATTAATACCAGAAAGAGAGAGGATCCTGCCAATTCTGCAATGGAATTACAGACATGAAATTGTACTCAGCCGTGCATTTCCCACATTAGCTTACTTGGATTACAGTCATAGTCTCTCACTTCTTTAGTTAATCATATTCTTGCAAGCACGGGGAACCTATAGCCTTTCAGAGGTTATTGATCTCCAACTGCCATTAGCCCTAGCAAACATAGCTAATGGTTAGTCCCTTTACTGTCTTTCCATTAACAGACAAAGACTTTTCTATTATTTTTTTCTGACAGGCATTTATAACTAAAGCTTTTATGAAGTGCCATTGCAATGGTACAATTTTAAGTGCTTTTATCATTTTAACTGTTTTACATTGCATTTCTACTGTTAGTGGCTAATGTTCTTGGCATGCCCATTTTCATTGTTCAGCTGCCTTGTTTCTATTTTTCATGAAAAGCGGGGTATAAATAAAGATGAGGACGTGGAGAAGATGATACTTGTAGTCCAGAAAGATCTGAAAAGTTGCACTATTACTTTTAAATTTGTAGATCAATGGTTTATATTATTGCAACAACATTTTATTACCTGGCAGAGGAGACACCATGATCATGAAGATCAATTGGAAATAAGGCAACCAACTTTACTGGGCTATTTGCCCTCACTGCTTTGTTCCTCTTGTCCACCTCCAATTGTATCCAATTATTTGGCATATAGAGGATCTGTCTATTCAATACTTCAAGAAAATGAAGGATTGATAGAATGGAAGGGGAAACAGTCTGGAAAAGTCCTTGACACCTTGCTTTTTTTGCCTACAGCAGGAGTTCTCATACAAATAAAAGGGTGGGGGAAATTACAGTTGCTCTTGCCAATATTATTTGATTTCAATAAAGTACAAGAAAGTTAGAGTGAACAGCACACTTTGGAATCTTCATGAGAAATATATATTTGAGGCATTTTCTTGCACATGTGTTTGGGTTGATCTGTCAATAACAACCTGTTTAGGTTGTTGTGTGTTTTCCAGACTGTCATGTTCCAGAAGCATTCTCTCCTGACATTTCACCTGCACCTTCATCCCCGCCCTTTTATTTTTATGAGAACTCCTGCTGTGGGCAAAATAAAACAAGGTGTCAAGGACTTTTCCAGACTGTTTCCCCTTCCATTCTATCAATCCTTCATTTTCTTGAAGGCATCCTCAGAGGTTGTGAGGTCTGTTGGAAACTAGGAAAATGGGGGGGGGGGGGGACGATCGACAGCAACCTGTTTGCTCAAATGTATTGCTGTATTAGAACCAAAGCATCTGTTCTTCTGATTCTCACTTCCTAAAACTGGCCAAAGATATATATCTCTTACTTTGATATATATCTTAGATATATATCTCTTACTTTGTCATCAAAATGAATCTAGATATTTTTCCCATTCAAAGCAATGAGCTATATTTGTAACTAATCAGTGGTATTTTAACTGAAAGAAGAACCCTGATTTTTCTGCTAACTGGATCAAGTTTTTAAGAATTTGTCAGGAAGTTGAACAAGTCAAAGAATATTATATCCAAGTAGTTTTAATTGAGACTGAAGTAAAATGACTTTGGAAAGTCATTGTTTGCTGGCCATATTGTTGTTTGTTTATATATTATTCTCATTAATTAAATAGCATCAGACGGTTCTCATCAATTTCAATATGAGGCAGAGGGGAGATTTTGCAGAGGTAATGTCATAGGAGGCAATGACATCATGATTTGATTGTAAATCTTTGCCTTTAACTCCCGTCATTTGCAGACGGCGTCGGCAATTATATATGTGAGCACCTAATAGATTATACAAATTAAAAACCAGCCCATTTGTTTCATTATGTGTCATTTTTATTGTCCATGACACCTGACTCCCTTACAAGAAGCCAGCTAAGGATGGTATATACGACATAAAATCTCTTTTGTGCTACATTTAAATTTCAGGACATGTTTGCCTTTATGCTGCAATAAAACACACACTTTAACCTAAACTAGCTACACATTCAAATTAATTTGTCAGCTCATCACCATATCCACAAGACTTTCATTTCTATGGTTATTCATACAATCTGTGTATAAAAGCCCATTACTAGCCACCAAGTTGCTCCATACATCTGAGAAAATAGGCTAAGTCCATGAAAGTTTATACTACAATTTATTTATTTCAGTTAGGGCACTTCCACATAGCCCAAGAATCCATGCTAAAGCTTGCTTTGGGGTAGATTTTTGTCTCCACTCCCATCAAAAGACCCGGGTATTGGGCCTATCTGGATGAACTCTTAGTCTCAAGGGTGATAAAAAAATCTTTTTGCATAGTGATATTCCAGATTCATGTGGTTATGTCTTTGAATTCTTTCACTGTAGCCTTACAAACAGAGTGCCCCCATCACCAATATGTATATACAGCTTTCAGCAGCTAGTAGTAGCTTTGGTGATTATTTGAAGGCTAGGTAAACATGAGTATATTTAAATTTAAAAATAAATGTTATAGGATGATTTATTCAGGGTTACAATTTTTACCTTAAAAGACAATTTTATGTAAGGTGTTCAAATTAGCGTCCCTGCTCAGCAATGCACTTTTCACATTGTTGAAGCACAGAGTTGTAAATATCACTGAAAGTTTTTCTCGTAATTTTGCATCAGTTTTCTACAATTGTAATCTTTAATACTGTTAGATGTGTATCCATTTGAGGGGGAGTGGGATAAAAAACCCCCATAATCCATAATTATAAACTGTGTACATATTTTGGAGGTACATCCTGTATATCTACTGATATACAGGATGTACCTCCAGTAAGATTGCATAGTACAAATGGGAAGCAGAGAGCCTCCTGCACCCATTTTGTAATCCCAATGCACACACCCTCATTGACAGAGGAGGGTCATGCTGAATACACATGCCCAGTGTGGAATTCATCATCCCACATTAAAACAGTGGATGTGGCTCTTAATGAGACATGCCACATTATCACAGGATTTCTATGCCCTACACCACAGGAGAAATTACACTGTTTAGCTGGTATTGCACCACCTGATATCTGTCAGGAATTAGCAACCAGTAAAGAAAGGACTAAGGCATTGACATCTCTGGCCCATCCTCTGTTTGGATATCAGCCAGTATGCCAACATCTTAAATCAAAAAATAGCTTCCTAAGATCTACAGGGATGCTGACAGGAACACCTCACCAAGCAAAGTGCCCTGGTACCACAAGATGCAGAGCCCATCTTAAGAAATGGGGCTATAAAGTGGAGTCCATGACATGTGCGTGTGGAGGAGAGCAAACCACAGACCACTTACTACAATGCAGTCTGAGCCCTGACACATGCACAATGGAGGACTTTCTTACAGCAACACCAGAGGCACTCAAAGTGGCCAGTTTCTGTTCAAAGAAAATTTAGTATAATGGCAAGTTTTTAACTTTGTTAGTGGTTCTTTATACATTATGACTGTATTCTCAATTCACTTCTGACACAATAAATAAAGAAATACTTATAGCGGAAGGATTCCTCTTCAAAGCAATGAGCATCAGGATCCTGAGAGCAGAGATGCTTAACCCTGAAATGAGTAGACAACAACTTGCCCAAGGCCACTAAGTGACATTCAAGATTCATCATAGGCCAATCTCTGCATTCCCTGTGCCCTCAACATTTCCACTATAATTAACAAACTGTCCTTAAGTACATTTATTCAGGAATTGGCTCCAGTGGGTTGATTGGGTCTTCCTCCTAAGAGGCAATGCAAAGAATTGCCTCCTTCCAAAGAAATGCTATACATCGAGTTTGAGCAGGCAACGTACAGCCCATTGTGAACTTTCAGTATAGTCCTTACCACCCATACCTCCCCACAAATGGTTTTTATTGAAGAAACCTTTTGCTCCTTCTAGGAACACAAGGGACAATCTTTGCCATGTTTTTGGGAATACCATTTTTTCAATACTAGAAATAAGGTCAGTCTAAACCACTCGTTCTCAAACCTTTTTGGCCTACCACCCCCTTTCCCAAAAAAATTTGCTCACCGCCCCCCTAGAAATTATTTTTTTAAAATTTTAATAGCAATTAAACAGAAAGATATATGTATCGGTTTTGTTGTTGTTGTTAATGAATTGGTTATCGCACTGAATCCAAGTTCCACTAAATATGTTGAAGGGAATGCAATTAAGAACTTTTGAATTACTGCCCATATTTCAGGATAAGCCATAGGGATCTCCTTTTGCAGCCAGAATTATTGGTAGCCGCTTTTGAATTTAAATTTCAATTCATCATTTGTAGTTGCAAGTGACCTCCAAGGGCCATCCAGTCCAACCTCCTTCTGCCAAAAGGCAAATGCACAATCAAAGCACTCCTGACAGATGGTCATCCAGACTCTCAATAATAATAATAATAATAATAATAATAATACAACCTCCTTCTGCCATAAGGGAAAAGCACAATCAAACCACTTCCTGTTAGATGGTCATTTAGCCTTTGCAGGCTGAATGTCGTGTTGTTGCTGCTGCAGCCATCACTGCTGCTTTGAAAGACAAGGAAGGAGAGGAAGAGGAGGAGGACAGTGGGTGGGCTCCTAAAGTCCTTCCTCTGCCCGCCTGCCCCCAGGAGCCAGCAAAAGCAGCACTGTTGGAGAAGAAGCAGCAGCCTTCCTCCTCTCGGCTGCCCACCGGCCTCCCTCTCCTCCCTCCTCCTCCTCCTCCTCTTCTTCTTCCTGAAAGCTGCCTCGGCAGAGGCACCAGAGACAGAAGGAGGGAGGGAGAAAAGGAAGGGGTTGAGGAGAGCAAGGGGGCACTGCCTGGAAACCCAGTGCCCGCCCCTTGCTCTGTTCAACTCCGCCTACAGTGCACATATACACACGGCCCTTTCCTCCCCCCCCTTAATGACCTTCAGTGCCCCCCAAATTCACCGGAGGCTCTCAGCGCCCCCTTGGAACTCCTCACCGACCACCAGGGGGTGGTACCCCCCACTTTGAGAACCACTGATCTAAACATTAAGGAGTGGGTGAAGGGAGCTTGTAGCCCTCTGAGGCTTGATGGGGGTATGTGGTTCACAAACCTCAGGAAATTAGACAATGGTAGTACATGTGTTTTATCAAAAGCAAGTAAAAAATAGCCAATACCATCTGATCTTGGAAGCTAAGCAGGGTTAGACCTGGTTAGCACTTGGATGGAAAACTGGAAACGAGCACCAGGTGCTGTGGGCTATATTACAGAGGAAGGAACTGACAAAACAACTTCTGCATATTCTTTGCAAAAGAAAGCCTATGACATTCATGAGGTTGCTATAAGTCAACAGGCAACTTGGCAGCACAAACATATACAAACAAACCCTGTTGTGTTCTGCTGGCATCACTTCTAAACTGGACACAAGTTTATGAATAGACTATTCTCAAGAGTATTTTTTTAAAAATGATCTCCTCACTGTGGGTTTTCTTTAAATAGATAAAGCAGACAGCTTTATCATCTTTCAATGTATGAAAAGAGAAATGTGGAGGAGGTGAGTCCAATCTTTAATAGAGAACAAAGCACAAATGTATTCTGGAAGGATGGAAAGCTTTCAAAAACTGGAATTAAATATATGAAAAGTAAATCTATGGGCCTTTTAACAATAACCTATTCATGGGAGTGAAGGATGAGGGTAAGAACAAGGACTTAAATATGTGCACGCTAATATCCGATGAAGAAAAGACATGGCTTTCTTTATTTCTTTGGTTTCAGCTGACAGTTTCTTAATTATGCTATCCATTGTTTGAGTCTTCCTCCTCTTCCTCCTCTTCACAACTCCCACATTTGATGTCATGGCAAGGAAACTACAGAAGAGCAGAATGCTAAGGCACAATTTATTTTGCAAAAGAGACTTTCAAGATGTGCATAATACAAAGGAAAGAAAGGCAAAAGATCTAAGCAATAATTTTTATTTCCTGCTGAAAAATTAATCAATGTGGGTTCAGAAAGCTGAGATTCTTTGTTTGTTTTGTGCCTGGTGTAAGATTTACAACCTGGTAATATTACATGTGTTCCACAATGAAAAGAAAAGAGAATCAACAGGCTGCAACACAGCAAGTGCTAATGTAGAAGATGAAAAAAAAGGTAGAGGCAGAATAAGAATTCTCTAAAGGGGGTAGTTGAAAGAGATGGGGGCACTCATTTTGATGCCTGGATGGCAATGTGTTTCAGTGAAATATCTTCCACAAGGTTAACTGTAAATACCTATAAAAGCTAAATCAATAAGAAAATAAAAATGCCTTCTAATAAAATACACAGATAACACTCATAAAAAGAAGCCCAGCTTGGCTTACAAGGAATAAAATGTAGAAATAACATCAGGGAGCATGTAACTACCTTAATAAAAATGTCAAGATAACATATAACAGAAACAGAAGTCAAGATGCTGAAAACCTGGGTCATCTATAGCTTTCAGTGCAGTCAACTGACCCCAACTTTACTATTTAGAAGTCACAAGAGTGCAAATATGAAAAATGGACATACCATTACTGACCAATATCACCATTAAAAGTTGTGACAGAAATGCATAATCATTAAGGGTGTGTGAAATTATGTAGGTTAATTCAGATTTTGAGTAATTCTGGTGATTCGGCAGCCAAACTGCCAAAAATGATCTGAGAGGGGGCCCCTCCTTAACCTTACTGGAACAAAAATCAGCTGAATTTTTAGGCTAAATTTGGGAAAGATTCTTTGTTTTGGATTTATTTTTCATCATTATTCTGACCGTTCATTTGTTTTGCGAGCACAAGCAGCAATCTCAATGGTGGGGGCGATGAGGCTGAGTAGCGAGTGCAGTCATACTTGCCACATCATGTTTGTCAGCCAATCAGTGGGTTAATCCTCCACTCTTGTGGTGAACGCTGTTTTGGACTTAAAATCCCAGAAATCCCTGTTGTAGTTTTTTTATTTAAAAAAATTGTTATAGGTAAAAACTTCAAAAATTTCCCAAAAAATCAGTGAATTAGCAAAACGTTCTTAAACTTATGGTCGTTAATGGGTCCTACAAGTGTAGCAACTTTCATTCTGATAGCCCTAAACATGATGAAGAAACAAGCTTCTAAAGTTTGTATTGGTACCAATAGTCCAAATCTTTCCAAAACAAAAATGGAATTTAGGGTTCCAAATTACGAATCTGAACAGCCCCCCTCCTAATCTCCTGAAATATTCCTGAAAACAGAATGGCAGGAGGGGGGAAAATCAAACTTTAAAGAATGTATAACTCTGTGAAGCCAATACCTTCCTCTCCTTTGGATGACTAAAAATTCCACTGAAATTACTCCCAATCCTTGTCATCTTGTTGCTACCCACTGTCCAATGCTAACAGCTGATGTATTAAAACCAAAGTGTAATCTATCTCACTAGCAATTTTTCTTGGATGAACAAAACTGCAAAAAAAAACCTCTTCTGAAAGTGAATCAGCATTATCTCTTTTTAATTCAAATTTCTTAGTGATGTGTCAAAAAAGTCCTATCAATTACATCAGTTCCAAGTCAGTAAACCAGACCAATAATTGTACCAGAATTCAAGTCTTGGGGTGAATCTACACTGAGCTTGTTGTTGTTTATTCATTGTCACTTCCAACTCTTCGTGACCTCATGGACCAGCCCATACCAGAGCTCCCTGTCGGCCGTCACCTCCCCCAGCTCCTTCAGGGTCAAGCCAGTCACTTCAAGGATACCATCCATCCATCTTGCCCTGGGTCAGCCCCTCTTCCTTTTTCCTTCCTTTTCCCCCAGCATAATTGTCTTCTCTAAGCTTTCCTATCTTCTCATAATGTGACCAATGTACTTCATCTATGCCTCTAATATCCTTCCCTCCAATGAGCAGTTGGGCTTTGTTTCCAGAAGTATGGACTGGTTGGATCTTCTCGCAGTCCAAGGCACTCTCAGAACTTTCCTCCAACATCACAGTTCAAAAGCATCTATCTTCTTTCGCTCAGCCTTTCCTAAGGTCTAGCTCTCACATCCGTAGGTTACTAGGGGGAATACCATTGCTTTTACTATGCAGATCTTTATTACCAGTGTGATGTCCCTACTCTTCACTATTTTATCGAGATTGGTCATTGCTCTCCTCCCAAGAGTAAACGTCTTCTGATTTCCTGGCTGCAGTCTGCGTCTGCAGTAATCTTTTAACCAGGAAATACAAAGTCTGTCACTGCCTCCACATTTTCTTCCTCTATTTGCTAGTTATCAATAATTCTTGTTGCCATAATCTTGTTTTTTTATGTTTAGCTGCAACCCAGTTTTTGCACTTTCTGCCTTCACCTTGATTAGAAGACTCCTCAGCTCTTCCTCGCTGTCAGCCATCAAAGTGGTATCATCTACATATCTAATGTTTCTTCCAGCAATTTTAACTCCAGCCTTGCATTCATCAAGCCCCGCACGTTGCATGATGTGTTCTGCATACAGTTGAATAGTTTGGGTGACAGTATACAACCCCGCCATCTGCCTTTGCCAATCCTGAACCAGTCTGTTGTTCTTGGACAGTTCTTACTGTTGCCTCTTGGTCCTTATACAGATTAAAGTAGCTTTCCATGTTACCCTGGATCAGCTTTGTGTGATGCTAGCTGATCTGGGGCCCATCCAACCTAAGTAGTCAGTGTAGATGTGCCCTTGGTTCCCTGGGGCCAGGTCTGATCAGCTGTCCAGTGCATCAGAGGCTCACTGCTGTTTCATAGAGCCTTCCTTCTCACAAAGGCCATGTTTACACTATACAAATATTGTGCTATGATTTCACTTTTGTGGTTCCATCCTATGGAATCCTGGGATTTGTAGTTTATGGAGCGGGATTTTCAATTCTAAGTCACACTATTTTCCTTGCTATTTCATAACTGTACCTCCCCAACCCACAAACCTCAGGATCCCAGAGATTATAGCTATGGCACTTGAAATGAAATCATAGAGCTACAATTTTGTAGTGTTAAATAGTCCTATGAAAAGAACAGATAGCCAAATAAGCCAAACAAGAAAGAGCTCACTAGAACTAAACCTGGCACTTGTGATCTTTCTAAACTGTAGGGAGGAAAAAAACATTTGATTTTTTTTAAAAATGAGAATTTTTTGGGGGGATTATTTAGAAATCTAAACAATAAGCATGGATGCACAAGAATCTTCACAATTCAGAAGTAATTTAGTACATGGTTATTTTGCACAAAAAACAACATTTTATTTGCAGCAAAAGTATTTTCTGAACAGAAAAACAGCATTTTATATATACAAAATTTATGTGCAAAAATATTATTGCCCATACAGAAAAAGCTGTTTTCTGCACAGATAATACTATAATTGGTGTCTTAATATGTGTCTTAATATGTGTAAAACTCACATAAGGTTAATATGCATAGAAAATGGCCTTTTCTATGCATCAAATGCTATTTCTTATGCAACATTTTTTCCCTAGACAGCATTCATAAATGAATTTTGCACAAAATTAGTCCCGAATTCCACATAGGCTTCAAAAAAATCTAGTTTTGAAATGCTTTTTAGAGTAGTGAAAACATTGCTAAAATATGGGACACTTCCTTTGAGAAACCCAGTGAAGAATTTCATCTCAATTCAATTGAGATGCGGAAGATGAGACCAAGTGGTACCCATAACCCGATCTGTACTGATGACCTTTTCAGAGAATTGTCACTTCTTGAAAGAAAACACTCTGGAAGGGTGACATGAGAGTGTTTAATTTTCATTTAATTGTATTTTATTATTCCCTTTGTATATTTTTTCTATATTGTTCTTTTAAAAAAAGGAAACTGCCTTGAGTTCTGTTAACAGGAGCTTAGGCAAGTCTAATGTGACCCAAAGCACAGAAATTGGGAGCTGTGTGTAGAAGAGGAGTGCTCAAGCAGAAATACTCCTTTTTTCCAATCTGAAGCTTTTATTTTATTGTAGTTTTGACATATTCAGTATTTAAACATTGTTCTACTTAACACTTCCCCTTAACAAATTGTACAGGACATATATTTAAGCAGAAATACTCATAAATAAACACCAATGACCCATATAATATATGGAAAACTTCCCCTGCAGATGTTTAGGATTACAGCAATCATCACAATCCCTTACCATTGGTCATACTAAATGGGACTGATGGAATCCGTAGGCTAAAACATCTGGAGGGCCAGAAGTTCTCCAGCTCTGATATAAGTATACTAGTTGGTGAATAAGTCAAATGACATTAGATCAGATAATCTGAAACCTCTGTTTAACAAGCATCACATATTCCTTCAAACATGACAGTACAGGGGTAGAGGGAAAGGCTTCTGTCCTGTTCCATTTATGAATGGCAATAGAAACATATCTGCCCTCTAGCTGACAGCTAATTTTGCCCTAAGATTCATGTATGTGGCTTGCTAATGCAGTGGGAATGGGGGCTAAGGAGAAACTTAGCTGACTTAAATTAGCACAGCCTAATAAGATGCCGAGTCAGGATTATAAGAACCATATAAACACAAGAGAAGTAGGCATGAAATATAAATCTATTATATCATATAAACATACATCAAAATAAAGGCTGCGATCGCACACAATACCATGAAAGGAGTGATACCGGGAAAGGAGTAATCCATCTCTAGATATCATAAACACAATGTTCAAATAGAGTATCGCCAAAGTTTTTCAGTATCTAACTCCAAAGGCTCCATGGTCTATAATATTCCATCAAATAAAGATGAAAATATTTGTAATCCAAAAGGGTGCGAAGATATCAGGCAGTCCATCAAAGTCTCTTAAAGAACTAAGAACAAGAGCACAAATATCGAGTCTCTGGGAAAAATCCAAAATAGTAGCCTGTTCCCCAGCTTTCATTGTTAGGGAAGCCACTAGATACCTCACTGCCCCCATGGCATACCTAATGGACCTGGAGGTGCCCAAATACCGAAGGGCTTTTACCCTGGCAAGATGCCATGCCCTCCCATCGGCTGTATTGGAGGGGAGGTATCAGAAGACCCCCTTCAAGCAGAGACTATGCCCCTGTGAGTCTGGTCATGTGAAAACAACTGAGCATGTGCTTCTTCAATGCATGTTCTACAGAGATCTTAGATCTAATCTCATTAGACCATGGCTTTTAAAATACCAAGGGCGCAGTGAAAAATATTATTCCACCCTGCTGCTTTTGGATTCTAACACAACAATAACTTACAGTGTTGCTAAGCTCTGTGCTGCTGCACTTACAATTAGACGGAGAATAATTGACACCGTAAGGCAACACCCTGCTGGGAATGCAGTTAGAGCAACATGTTACAGTTGAAAAGCTACTAGACTCGCAGTGTGCCCCTCCCTTCCTCTTTAGTGCCCCCCACCAGTGTTTTCGACCTCTCTCATCAATCTCTCCCCTCCCCCTTCGGTTCCATACCTGTTACAATATCCTGTCTTTTGAATTATATTGTTATACTGATTTCTAACCTAATTTTAAATAACTGCTTACTGGGGAGTTGTCCTTCCCTTCTCAGGGCGCTTGTGCCCACTTTGTGCTGGTCAGTGACCATAATAAAATTTTGTTGTTGTTGAAATAGTAGCAATCCAACGGGTAGGTAATCCTCAAATACCGAGCCTGGCCCCTGCATTTAACCACTGAATATTTTAATCTAGTTTTAAATACTCTATTTTAATTGTGGAATTTGTTGTGTGTAAGTCACCCGGAGCACTAACGTGGAGGGCGACTCAGAAATAATAAAGTCAGTCAGTCAGTCAGTCAGTCAAGCATCGGGGCCACTGAAAATCCATTTCGGAGTCTTTATCAAGGCTTAATTCAAATATATCAACGTTCTTGTTCAGAGTCAAATGATCCTCGAACATAACCTCATCCAACCTCACTCCTCAGTTTGTCTGGTTCTAATTCACTCACCACACCATCAAAGCTATCCTCAATATTATTATCATCATTCCTATAGAAATCTTTCTCATGAGCTCTTCAGTTTCTGTTAGGTCCTTGCCATCTTTGCTTTTGATCACACACATTTTTGCCTGAAATTTACCTTTGATGTTTCTAATTTTCTGAAAGAAGTCTATTGTCCTTCCTATTCTATTGTCTTCTTAGATTTCCATGCATTGCTTGTTTAAATATAGTTCCTTATCTCTTCTGGCTAACCTCTGAAATTGTGCATTTAACTGGCATATCTCCCCTTATCATTGTTTCCTTTTGCTTTCCTCTTTTCTTGGGCTACTTCCAGTGTCTCAGCAGACAACCATCTTGCCTTTTTGGTTTTCTTTTTCTTTGGGATGTACTTTGTTGCCACCTTCTGAACAATGTTGCAAACTTCTATCCATAGTTCTTCTGGGACTGTATTTATTAAATCTAGTCCCTTAAATCGATTCTTCACCTCCACTACATATTCACTAGGAATATTTGTGAGATCATATCTAACTGGTCTGTATGTTTTCCCTAATCTCTTTAGTCTGATTCTAAATTGTGCAATAAGAAGTTAGTGATCTGAACTACAGATAAGAAGTTAGTGATCTGAACTACAGTCAGCTCGAGGTCTTGTTTTCACTGACTGGATGGATGTCCATCACCTTTGGCTGCAAAGAATTTTTGATGTTTATTCATTCAGTTGCTTCCAACCCTTCGTGACCTCATGAACCAGCCCACACCAGAGCTGCCTGGCAGCCATAGCCACCCCCAGCTCCTTGATGCAGTCAACCTGATTTCAGTGTTGACCATCTGGTCAAGTCCATGTATAAAGCTGTCTTTTAGGTTATTGGAAGAGAGTGTTTGTTATGCGCAGTGGTTTCCTGGCAAAATTCTATCAGCTTACATCCTGCTCCATTTTGTTGTCCCAAACCATGCTTGCCTGTGATCCCAGTTGGCATTTGACTACTCACCTTAGCATTCCAATCTGCTGTAATGAAAATAATGTCTCTTTTTGGTGTATTATCCAGTAGCTGCTGTAGATCCTCAAAGAAATGATCTACTTCTGCTTTTTCAGCAGCCGTGGTTGGGGCGTATATTTGGATCACTGTGATGTTAAATGGATTACCTTGAACTTGAACTGAGATCATTTTATCATTTTTAGATTGTATCCAAGCACCACTTTAGTGACTTTATTATTAATTATGAAGGCTACTCCAGTTCTTCGGTGTTCTTCTTGTCCACAGTAGTAAATCTGGTGGTCATCTGTAGTGAAGTGGCCTGTTCCAGTCCATTTTATTTCACTGACCCCCAGAATGTCTTTCTTTAATTTTGGCATCTCACCAATACCCACATCCAATTTGCCCTGGCTCATCGATCTTACATTCCAGGTTCCTATAGTGTGTTGATCTTTAGAACATCAGATTTGTTGTTCACCTCCACTACCATGGGCATTTTGGCTTTGAGTTAACTGTGCTGTCACATCTGGGGCTAGGTGAACTTATCCTCAGTTCCTCCCCAGTAGCATTTTGACCTTCTTTGACCTGGGAGTCCCATCCTCCGATGGTATATGGTATATTGACATACTGATCCATTTAGTTTTCATGGCAAGAATACTGGGGTAGGTTGCCATTACCTTCCCTAAGGATTGTATTTAGTTGGACCTTTCTGCCATGACCTTCCCATCTTGGGTGTCCCTTCACGGTTTTGCTCATGGCATCATTGATGCACTCAAGCTCCTTTACATCCATTGAAGAACTTAAACCTAGAGAAGAAGGGTAAAAATCCCAGGACAAAAAACTAATCTAGCATTAGGGATCTGCTATCGCCCTCCCAACCAAACTCCAGAGGCAGACTGCTATCTGGAAAATGAAATTAAGCAGGCCTCAAAAAGCAATAAATTAGTCATAATGGGTGACTTCAACTATCCCCGAATAGATTGGCTAAATTCTTGTTCTACGCATGAAAGAGAGACAAGGTTCCTCGACATGCTAGCTGATTATTCCCTTGAGCAGATGGTCATGGAACCAACCAGGGGAAAGGGGATCCTGGACTTGGTGCTAACTAATGAACAAGATCTCGTTCAAGATGTCCTTGTAACTGAGCCCATAGGTGCCAGTGACTACAACACAATAACCTTCAACTTAAGTTTGGACAGCAAACTGTCAGTGAAAACTAACACAGAGACTTTAAATTTTCAAAAAGGGAATTACACCAAAATGAGAAAAATAGTAAAGAACAAACTAAAAGGAACAGTAAAAAAAATCAAATCCCTCCAAAATGCTTGGAAACTGTTTAAAAATACTTTAAAACAAGCCGAACTAAAATGCATTCCTAAAATATGAAAGAGGCCGGGAAAGTCCAAGAGGACATCGGCATGGCTTACAAATGAAGTAAAAGATGTGATTGGAAAGAAGAAAAACTCATTTAAGAAATGGAAGGCTCTTCCTACTGAGGAGAACAGAAAGGAACACAAGCTCTGGCAAACTAAATGCAAAGCAACCGTCAGGAAAGCCAAGAGAGATTTCAAGGCACATATAGCTAAGAATATTAAAAAAAATAGCAAAAACTTCTTTAAGTACATCAGAAGCAGAAACCCAACTAGAAAAGCAGTTGGGCCACTTGACGAAAATGGTAAGAAAGGGATAATAAGTGAAGACAAGGAGATTGCTGAGCGGCTAAACGACTTCTTTGCCTCCGTTTTCACACAGGAGGACAGACAACATATGCCTGCAGCTGAGTCAGTTTTTTCAGGGAGGGAATTAAATGAATTAAACCAGATAGAGATAAACAAGGAAGATGTTCTCACATGCCTTACTAAACTAAATGTCAACAAATCACCAGGGCCAGACGGCATCCACCCCAGAGTTCTTAAGGAACTCAAGTGTGAAATTGCTGAAATTCTAGCCAAAATATATAACCTTTCTCTAAGATCAGGCACCATACCCGAGGACTGGAGGGAGGCAAATGTAACTCTGATCTTCAAGAAAGGATCCAGGGGTGATCCAGGAAATTATAGGCCAGTTAGTCTAACCTCAGTTCCAGGCAAAGTGATGGAAACCATTATTAAAGAAAAAATTACCAAGCACATAGAAGAACAGGCATTGCTGAAGGAAAATCAACATGGTTTCTGCAAAGGCAAATCATGTCTTACTAACTATTTTAATTGTGGAATTTGTTGTGTGTAAGTCGCCCGGAGCACTAACGTGGAGGGCGACTCAGAAATAATAAAGTCAGTCAATCAGTCAGTCAGTAACTTGATAGAATTCTTTGAGGGTGTAAATAAACACATAGATAAAGGGGACCCAGTCGATATTGTTTACCTTGACTTTCAAAAGGCTTTTGACAAAGTCCTCACCAAAGGCTCCTAAATAAGCTCTTCAGCCATGGAATCAGGGGACAGGTCTTGTCCTGGATTGGAACCTGGCTAAACTGTAGGAAACAAAGGGTGGTAATAAACGGACATTTCTCTGGGTGGAAAGAGGTGAGAAGTGGCATACCCCAAGGTTCAGTTTTGGGTCCGTTACTTTTTAATTTATTCATTAATGACCTGGATGTAGGAGTAAATTCTGAGGTAGCAAAGTTTGCAGACGACACTAAATTGTTCAGGGTAGTTAAAAATGAAACTGATTGTAAAGAGCTCCAGAAAGATCTCTCGAAATTGAGTGAATGGGCAACAAAGTGGCAAATGCATTTTAACCTAAACAAGTGTAAAGTCATGCACATCGGGGCAAAGAACCCCAACTACACCTACAAATTGATGGGGTCAAAGCTTTCCGAGACAAACCAGGAAAGGGATCTTGGGGTTTTGGTGGACAGCTCAATGAAGATTTCAACCCAGTGTGCAGCAGCAGTAAAAAAAAAAGCAAATTCTATGCTTGGCATGATCAGGAAGGGAATCGAAAATAGGTCGGCAAATGTTGTATTGCCTCTCTACAAATCTATGGTGAGGCCACATCTGGAGTACTGTGTACAATTCTGGTCTCCGCACCTTAAGAAGGATATAACGGAACTGGAAAAGGTACAAAGAAGGGCAACAAATATGATCCAAGGGATGGAGCAGCTCCCTTATGAAATCAGGTTGCAACGCCTTGGTCTTTTCAGCCTTGAAAGACGGCGTTTAAGAGGTGACTTGATCGAAGTGTATAAAATCATGCATGGGATAGAAAAGGTGAATAAAGAAAAATATTTTCTCTGTCACACAACACTAGGACTAGGGAGCACTCCCTAAAGCTCCAAGGTAGGAAAGTTAGGACTAATAAAGGGAAATATTTCTTCACCCAGAGGGTCATTGGGTTATGGAACTCACTTCCAGAGGAGGTTGTGACAGCTGTCAGCCTGGACAGCTTCAAGGCAGGATTAGACAGATTCATGGATACCAAAGGAATCAGTAGTTACTGAAATGGACATCCAAGTGCCACCTCTGTGTTTATGGAGGCAGGCAGGATTTTCCCCGGGTACTGGTTGTGGGGGGTCGGGAGCAGGTGAGGGTTTTGCCCCCCTTTCTGCTAGAGATCCCTGTGTACAACTAGTGGGCCACTGTGTGACACAGAATGCTGGACTAGATGGGCTGAGGCCCGATTCAGCATGGCTCTTCTTATGTTCTTATGTTCTTAAGGCAGATGAAGTCCAAATGCATTCAATCTGTTGTCTCCTCACTGCATTCTGCTTTTATGTTATGTTTTTTCTCACAATCACCTACAATTGCCTTGAACTTCTATGGTTAAAGGCTTAAGTTATCAAATACGTTCACAATGATTTTATATCACATTCCTTGCTCTTCTGTAAGATTATTGGACTGTATTTTGGAATAAGGACAGTTTTCTTGTTTTTTGTTTTGCACAGTGAACCTTGAATCTGGATTTCCAAAAGGGCAGGCCTGGTGTTTGTGGGCCTCATGGCCTGCCCTTCTCTCATCTGGTTATCAACACTACTGTGTTGGCATTGTTGAAGCAGGATTGAAGTGCTTCTCCATCTAGTTTGGGGAGGGGGCAATGTCTCATCCTTTGCCACAACTGTCTTGGTTGACCTTCTTTAAATGCCATCCCCATGGCATCTATGAAATGTGCAAAAAAATATGAGTGATTGAAGATCTGCAGGTGAGACGTGTTCATTTTAAGAATTTCACTGAATCTATCAGAGTATGTGTGTATGTTTTAAAAATGTAGGAAAGAACTTGAAAAAACCCAGAAATGATTAAATTGGATTGTTATGAGATTGGTGAGTCACTGTGCTGTTTCCCCTCAAGGCCAAAAATATTCTCCAAAAAGGATTTCTTGGGCCAGCTTTTCCAGTTTCTGGAATGATACTTCACAGATAAAAAAAAACAACAATGAAAATTGCATCATCTATCAAAGGACATGGATATGTGAGGGTGACAGCTGGCCTGCAGTAATGAGGTCTTGGGCAATAGCTACTTTGAAAACCCAAGTTTTACCCTCAGAAGCATGAAGCAGGAAGGACAGCAACATTCTTTTAAGACTGGGTCACAACAATAAAAAGGCTTCAAGACATAAAGTATTTCAATCACTACTTTAAAAGATAAGGATGCCACTCTACCAACCCGGATGACTTTTCAGAGTTTTTGATTTCAAGAGCTGCCAAATTGGGGGAGCCTTGAGAATTTTGTAAGTGAAAAGCAGCCTCTCCCTCTCACCCCTCCCCCCTCCAAAATGCCTCAATTTTTCTAGTCTGTAAGAATGGTGGAGAAATTAATTCAGCTCTCAATTTAATGTGAATATATCTAAATGGCATTGACTTAACTGACTGACTGACTGACTGACTGACTTTATTATTTCTGAGTCGCCCTCCACGTTAGTGCTCCGGGCGACTTACACACAACAAATTCCACAATTAAAATAGAGTATTTAAAACTAGATTAAAATATTCAGTGGTTAAATGCAGGGGCCAGGCTCAGTATTTGAGTTCCTGGTTCTGCATTAACCATGGGCTTTCCTAAATAGCCAGGTCTTCAGAGCGGTCAGGAACTGGGGCAGGTCGAGGGAGGCTCTCTGGTCCGGTGGCATCGAGTTCCAAAGAACGGGGGCCACAACGGAGAACGATCTCCGTCTCGTGGTCTCCAGGTGGGCCTCTTTCAAGCCTGGTACGTGAAGAAGGTTCTTGTTTGCTGGCCGCGGGGTCCTTGAGTAAGCAGGCATCAGCAAGCGGTCTTTTAGGTATGTTGGGCCCCGGCCCCGTAGGGCTTTGAAAGCCAAGGTCAAGGTCTTGTGTAAGGCTCTATACTCAACGGGCAGCCAGTGCAGGCGCTGCAGAGATGGTGTAATGTGGCATCTCATCGATGTTCCTGTGAGAAGCCTGGCGGCCGCGTTCTACACAATCTGAGCCTGCGGGTTAGTGACCGGGGTAGGCCTACATACAAAGCGTTACAGTAATCCAGCCTTGATGTAACCGTGGCATGGATTACTGTAGCTAGCGCTTCCGTTGGAAGATAGGGCGCCAATTGTCTCGCTTGGCGCAGGTGGAAGAAGGCCCTTTTGCTCGTGGAGGCAACCTGGGCCTCCATCGACAATTTGGAGTCCAGGATAACACCAAGGCTTTTTACTGAGGGGACGGAATCAGCGGTTCCCCTTCAAAGGGGGCAGCGAGAAAGGTGGTTCTGGTGGCCCGGCCATAAGATCTCCGTCTTTGATGGATTTATTTTAAGTTTGTGGGCAGAGCCATTTTGTCACTGCTTCTAGGCCTCGAGTGAAGTTTTCGGGCACCGAAGTTGCGCCAGGCTCCAGTTTCAGTAGGAGCTGGGTGTCATCGGCATATTGGTAGCACCCTAGGCCGAAACTCCGGGCTATACCAGCCAACGGCCAAACATAGATGTTAAACAACGTTGGTGATAATATGGCGCCTTGGGGCACTCCGCACTCGAGGAGAGATTTCCTAGATGTTTGGCCTAGCCATTCAACTCGCTGACTACGTCCGCGCAGGAAGGAGTTAAGCCAAGCTAAAGCTGTTCCTTGTATCCCTATGGCGGCAAGTTGTCATATCAGCAGATCATGGTCCATCCAATTTTAATTGAATTTAAAATATACCAAGCTGTACACATGTTTATAAAGAATGTATTGCAGTGGAAAAAACCATTTAACCCAAAGTTATAGAGATTGGTTTGTAATCAGTAACACTACCAGGCACAATTGTGATACTATTGCCATCATTATCAATCCACCCAACCTATTTTAACAGTCAACCACAGCCAGATTGAAGTAAGGAGGTTTTTTCAGCTGCCAACAGGGCTGCAAGGAGAAATATGTTTCCAGTGCCCTTCTGCCAGCCAGAGAGGCTGCAACAATCAGCCTGAATTCCTTTCTTGCAGCCTCACTTGTTGGTGGAAAGATACAGGAAAACCTTATTCTCATTGCACCCTGATAAGCAGCTGAAAGCATCAGTGGTGTTGCTGGTTTTATGGTGAGATTACAGAGTCAGGCCAGGATATATTATATAATTAAGTATCTGATTTAAAACACTGGTAGTGCTCATTATTTTTCTTGCTCAACTTGTGGCATTTCAAAACCTCAATTATTGCCTTAATCATTTTTTTGAAAAAATCTAAGGCCTGACTGACATCTCTTAGAGGCAGTAAAGACTCAGAAATATAATTATGTGTCATAGTTTAACTATTTTACCATTATGTTTATTATAATAGAAAATTGATAGGACCAATTCCTGCCATATTTTTGAGAATTTCAGGAAAATATTATATCTGTGTTATCTGATTAATTAGTAACTTCATTATAGACAAAATGAGGTCTGGAAAGAACCAGTATTGAGTTCTATTACATTGTAACATATGCAAAATTGCCACTTGTTTTTTTAATTTCTACAATAGAAGTGTCCTCCTAACCCCAGCACATTCAGAATTGTTTCCTCTTTTACTAGACAACCATCCTTTATATATAACATTATACTACAAAATGTAGCAGTGTATGGAATGCCCCCATTGATTGTTTTACCATGCTCTTCTCCATGATATTCCATCCCATTCTCTCTTTTGTCTTTTTCCAGCTTTTTTTCCTGTCAGCAATCTGTCACTATTTGTTTTCTCTTAAAACACACACACACACACACACACACACATTTATTTTGTACTTCTGTAGTACCACAACCACTGAAAACTCTCTCTTGTTCACTGATGCATTTAACTCTGAACATTTCCACATTCACCTCTGGGGGTGGGAAATACAAGACATAATTTTATATAGATTTTTTACTGTATGTATTGAACAGCTATTGGAAGGTTATTCTTCCCAAGAGAGAGAGAGAGAGAGAAAATATCTGAAAGAATGTCAAAGGAACTATGAACATTTGAGGTATGAGGTATGCCACCGTTATAATTTAACAATCTTGTTCTTGTGTTAACATTTTGGTTTGTGTAGATAAGCTATTTTCATTTCTGGAACTGAGTTATTTTCTGGTTAGTTTCAGGCCAACTTGTGCATCATTGTGGCATGGAAACCTGTGATTATATCAGTCCTATGGCCAGTCTTCTAGGGCACTGTGTGATTGAGATTTTCTTGCAACATTGACTCTTGGCCAACGAAAGAGTTTCCACAAAGAAACTGGCCTCTGCTGTGGGTAGGTGGCATTGATACAAGTATCCACCACTATTTGTAGCTACTAACTCAGTTCTTCTTTGTTGCTATAGGTTTTGGCTTGATCTCTATATGTCCATGGAATGTCCACTTACCTTCTCCGCCCACTCATGGAGGACAATTCCCTACATATTCAGTTGGTTCCATAATATTTGCATTAGTTCAAACTAGCCCCCACATGAGTAGAGCTGAATCTAATGTATACTAATGAAACAATTCCCAACACTTTATGAGAGTATCTCATACAAAAAGCAAGGTGGTAAACAACATTTACATTAGAAAATAAAATGCCAATGCAGTTCATTAACAAAAATACAAACCTATCATTGCTACTCTTATAACAGCAAAGAAAGTAAATTTACTTTATAGTTTGAAGGCAGCCAAGATTACTAAATTAGAGGTTTTCTCAAAATTCTAGGTTATCTGAATTCATTCCATGCCACCCAGTTAGGTACATTTCATTGTAACCCTGTGTAAATAAGACTTGCTCTCTCATTCGGTTTCCCTCAATGTGACTCAAGATTTTATCAGTTCATTCTGATATAAAAAGCAAATTTCATATGCCCAATCTACACACAGAGCTGCCAGATCAGGCTTCTAAAAGCTTACTCCATGGATTGACTACATTCAGTGCCCTGAAAGTGTCCAGGCAATTTAATGCTCAACTATATATTGGAATGTTTGTATTCTGTGTTATACTAGTTTACCCACAAGCACAAATTCTTGCTCATAGAATACTTCTGCTGCTCTTGCTGTGCTCTTGCTTACCTTTAAATCTCTGGAAAGTGAGCAGGAAATAACTTGCATTTGGTTTTTCTTTCTCACTGAATCAATACAGTTAGACATTTTGGTATTTGCTAATTGTTGTAAGTGGAGTATCAATTTTTCAAGTGTGGAAGGCAATCCACAACTGTAATATTACCATTTGGTACCTGGCAGTTCTTTGCAACCAATTATTGTTAATGGTGTTTGATGGGCTATTTGATGAGTTTATTTGATGCTTTCAAGTTGATAAAATGATCTCATTCAATAAAGAGTATTAAATCCATTCTGGGGTGTGTGTGTGTGTGTGTGTGTGTGTGTATCCGATTTATTCATATAGGTGTGTGTGTGTGGATGGATGGATGGATGGATGGATGGCTGACAGATAATATTAATAGGCATGCCTATCAGCCAGCATTACTTCAGTGATAATGAAATATATTATGTGAAGTAACTGAAACCGATGAGCAATACAGAGATTTTTATGAAGTCACTGAAAGTTCTCTTTTCATAACAATCATTGGATTCAAATTCTAAAAGTGCTCAGATTTCATGCCAATCATATTAACTCATCCCATTCAAAGCTGTCCCTCTGATTCATATTAATGTCACAAAAGTTAGGTTAGTCTTGAGTAGCAGATAATCAAATGAAATATCTTTGCTGTGGCAAGAAATCATTACTCATATCCCTCTTACTATCTTTTATACATTTTCTTTCCTTCATCTTTTTTTTTCTTTTTTGAACAGCAGTTGGAATCGAAACATCAGCTATGATTCTTCCAGGAAGCCTAGGGCTTAGTACAAGCGCTTCGAAATAACTGCACTTTGAATATAGGAATCAAACAACATCTGCATAGAAACAATGTTGAAGTTTTTCATTTCTCTCATTGAATTAATGCCACCGTTACTTTAATTGAAATCTTAGGCATGCAGCAGTATATCTTCCGTAGCCGTGATGGTTGATTCATGCAATCCGGCAACAAAACATAATCACTGAAGCTGATTTATGGCAATACTGAGAATGTATATTACTTTGGACAAATAGAAAATTTCCTTTTAGAGAACATGAAATGTTAGAATCCTTTACTGATGTCATTATTACAATAAATTATAGTGTATCTTCATACAACAGTGCCTCATAAGACCTGCTTCCCCATTCCATTCATTTCATTTCACCCTGGACATCTGAAAAGCAACCCAAAGGAAGCAATGGACTTCCATGCCAAGGTGCAATGAATCAGCTCTTGGTTTTATTCCAGTAGAGCTATCCAAGCAACTAAACCTATTTTGGGGATATTGCTGATAACTTTGGATAGCTTTGACTAATAGTTACATTCACAGTTATTATAGTCAAGTCCTAGATGAAGGCAAGAGAATGTGTGCTCTTCAGATGTTGTTGGACTCTCCTTCCTATGATCCCTAACCCTTGGCTATACAAACTAGGGCTGCTGGGAGGTGTAGTGAATTCCTTCTTCAGAGGCATGCCTTTGGATTACATGGACTTTTGGGGGGCCTTTTTTCTTTAGATAATATCCTCTTTGCTGGATAGATACATCAACCATAGTAATCTCTTGCATGTGTCCCTGTGGTTTTTCAGTCTTTTGCAAGTTTCAATGTTGCAGCTGTGTCACATGTAGAAACTAACAGTATGCAGCTCTGTCAGACCTGTCTCCACCAGCTTCCTCTACTGAGACCCTCTGTGGCAAATCCCCAGAGCAAAGCTTAGTAGGCTTCACTTGAGCCCAGATGATTGCTAACAGCAAGAGCTCAGTGGTGTTATCCATAGCAGATGGTTCCTTTCCAGCCTGGAGTCAAGCAGCTTTGCTGGGTACATAATTTGCTGCCTCTGAACAACCTGCTGATCCCTCCACTTCAACAGCCAGGAGAGTCACTAATGCTAACAATGTCTATGTACATTTGTCTATTCACTTTTTCCTCTCTTAAGCAGCCTTTCCTTTTAAACCCATAAACAATATCAGAAGTGTTCAAACACTATAGAATTTAGAGGTTGAAATGTAAACAGAAGACCACAGAAAGAACAAGCAAAGGATGAAATACCAAAAAGAAATTTAGAGGAACCTCTTACTGAGTTATATCCAATATTGTCTTCCCATACAAGGAATTTAATTTATTTGACTTTATGTCAAATCAACAGATGCTGGTGAGAAAAAGAAGAATGAATCTGGAAGCTCCCGATCCCCCTTTCCTTCTGTAGCCTCTTGTTCTCACCTGCTGGTGCATATCTACTTGACAAGATTGTAGAACCTTTCAGAAACTCCCAGTGTAAGAAATGGAAAGGAAATCTGTAAGAGAAAGGAAAAGTGTTGAAAGCTCCCTTTCTTTCTGATATAAAAACAAAACAATATGAAACAAACAGCTTGCCATGAAGGGAAGCTCAGCTCTGAATACAATCCAACATTTACAGTTTTTAAGATGACATCAAACAGTCTCTTACATGACTGTAATTTGATGACATATTTACTAAATAGCATCTGGCTTACTTTTATAACTATATCCATGGATAATTGGTCATCACTCACTCACTTATTGGTGAATATAAATTTGGTAATGATACTTCTACAGAAAGGAGAAGGTTCAAGAACAGAAGTCTATGAAGAAACAATTTTGTGTATCAGCTTGCCAGGTTGATTATGAAATAGGCTTTATGTATGCTTAATAGTTAACGAATTCTGAATCTAGGAGCAGGAAGGCATAACATAAAGTTTAACCAAGCAGAAGTACATGATGTCTTATCTCTCAAACCTCCAACTTTTGGCTGCTAGATGCTCTGCCCCACACCCACCGATACAGACATTTACTGACCACAGGAAAGCAGGAGGTGGCAGAATAGAGTCCAATTTGATTCCTTTTGCTGGACATAAAGCATTGAAAGATGACATCAGAACTACACATCTAGCCATAGGAATATAGCTGGACCTATGCATTAGCTTAAAGGTGAGTTCACTGATATGAGGGAGGAGATGTCATATGATTCTGCTTGGCAGAACTTTATACGTTCCTCCTTCAGGATCTGTTAACAATTAAAGATACAAAAATCCTGCCTCATATTCAGTCTAAGAAACCTGGCTGGTCACCAAAACTATGTGTGCACACATGTGTGTACATGTGTATATATGAGAGTGAGGGAAAGAGTAAAGTACTGAGAATAATTCTAAATGTGTCACTGGTAAATGCATCAATGTCACTGCAATAATTTATGAAAGTGGAGGAAAGGCAACAGGGAAGGAAAACTCCTCCATTCCCTATTCTGTTGGTTTATTTAACATGTTTACACCAAATAGATTTCGAAGAAAAAGTGGCTTTTCTGTGGCTCCTGGGAAGGACAGCCAAAGTATTGGAGGCTTACAACAATTGTCACTAAGTGTTCAAATATTTATACCCAAGTCCATTTTAACTCATTAAAAATCAAGTAAAAAGGAATATTAGTTGGAAGAGGGAATGTTTCCCTTGGTTTGACTCAGGCTGGTTTACCTGGTTTATTTTGTTACAGAGCAAGTGAGGCAATCTATATGTCGGTTTTCCACATCTATTGCAGTATTTATTTGATTTACTTTTGTTGAATGTATGCAGCCTTTTGGTGTTCTGTTCATCAGAAGTTGTCCAAAAAAGGTCGTAACACAAAGAGAGAAATACCATCAAATTGATTTTTTTTACTTATTACAGCTTGGTGAGTGAGAGACTTCCAAGTCAACCTGCTATCAACAGTCTTGCAGACTCAGGGCTGTGGCTTCTGTGATTTAATCTAGTCATTTGGAATGTAGTCTCCCTCTTTTTCTACTACCTTCTAATTTTCCAAGAATTATAGTGAAAACTTGGTATTTACTGGGTTTGGTTCCAGGAACCCTGTGGATACCAACATTCATGGATGCTCAAGCTTCATACAATTTTAGAGCAAAATGTGTCCCTTATATCAATGTTTGTTGTTTTGGATTTTTTAAATGAAAAAATACCTATTTTCAAGCCATGGATGACTGAATCCATGAATGTGGAATCCGTGGGCATGGATGGCCAACTGTATTGATTCTTCTAGTGAGTCATGCCATCTCATCATATGTCCAAAGTGAGAGAGTCTCAGGCTTGGCTTCTAGAGAAAGTGTAGGGTTGATTAGCTCCAACACCAATTTCTTTCTCTTTTTAGCAGTCCATGGTATCTGCAGATCTCTTTTCTAGCATCATGTTTCAAATAAGTTGGTTTCATCCTATCCATTTTTCTCAGTGACCATAGATGCAAAGAAATGGGAAATACATCTTAATTTTAGTATTAAATGAAATATATTGATACTTCAGGATCTTGTCTAGTTGCTCCATAGCTACTAGGCATGAGAAAAAAGTTATGAAAATTAAATGATTCGGAAGAAATTCGTAAGAAATGCTACTTTTGAGTATTTCCGCATCTGGAACGCCAACCAGGAAGTGGACTTTCTTTATAGAACTTCGGGGGCCAGGATTTTCTTAAGTATTGTTATTAGGTCGTAAGGGGGGGGCACCCTCCTTCTCTCTCACCACCCTCCCGCCTCCCTTGCCAATAAGTATTATGGCAAGGCAAGCCCTAAACTCGCTCCTTCTTTCGGCTGGAAGCCTTGAAAAATGTAAACAGAGAGGTTTACTCAGAAGTAAATCTGCAAAGGAAGTAAACAGAAAGGTTTACTCATGAGTAAATCCGCAAAGGAGGGCACTTTGGATGAAGTGCCCTCCTTTGTGGATTTACTTCTGAGTAAACCTCTCTGTTTACATTTTTCCAGGCTTCCCTGCCCCTCCTGCCTGCCAGGATCTAAAGCATCAAAGAGTATTGGGGTAGTTGCACACAACACGTGAGAAACCAACCTAATGTATAATAGAACTTATAGAACCCTAACTTATAGAGCAAGTGCCTAATATAAGTAATCCAACTGGTCATATAA
Organism: Anolis apletophallus; assembly: GCA_030556195.1. Lineage (NCBI taxonomy): Eukaryota > Metazoa > Chordata > Lepidosauria > Squamata > Anolidae > Anolis > Anolis apletophallus. Next base: position 88,018,399 of record JARBWK010000001.1, on the reverse strand, counting down.
CTACATTCCATGCACATGCAATAATACAGCAGTAATAACAATGGGTATAAGAAGAGGTAAAATTCAAACTGAAGTATTCTGACTGTGGTCCCTCCTCAAGCGGTGCAAACTGCAAACGGCTCTTCTCTATGAGCCCGGGAGGCAGCCTCTCCCGGGAAAAGCCAAAAGCCCGGGCACAGCATTTGCTGCCTGGGTGCACATACATATTCTTTGGGGGGGGGGGGATTTGCTGCAGAATCCCGGGCTCATAGAGAAGAGCCCGTTTGCACCGCTTGAGGAGGGACCAGTCAGAATACTTCGGTTTGAATTTTACCTCTTCTTATACCCATTGTTATTACTGCTGTATTATTGCATGTGCATGGAATGTAGGTATATGACCAGTTGGATTACTTATAATATTTAGGCACTTACTCTATAAGTTAGCATTCATTCTATTATACATTAGGTTGGTTTCTCACAGGATCTAAAGCGTGCCAAGCCTTGATGCGCTTTAGATCCTGGCAGGGCAGGAGGAGTGGACGGGCCCTCCCTGCCCCTTCTGCCTGCCAGGATCTAAAGCCTTGAAGAGGCTTCATGACGGGCCAACTTCAGCCCTCCAGGTGTTTTGGACTTCAACTCCCACCATTCCTCACAGCCTCAGGCCTCTTCCTTTTCCTCTCAGCCTGGGCAAACTTGGGCCCTCGCTCCCTCAGGATCTGGGTGAGAGAGAGGCAGCGAGGAGCGAGGGGGGGCCTCCTCCTCATTTTTTTGCTGCTTCCAAGAATAGAATACCCCCCTCCCTCCTTCCCTCCCTCCTTCCTATTTGGAGAGTCCCATCTAAAATTCAGTGTGATTTATTCAAGTTTTGGCCTACAACTCCCAGAAATCCCAGCCAATTTACCAGCTGTTAGGATTTCTGGGAGTTGTAGGCCAAAACCATCTGGAATGCGCATGCGCTGGCATACGAACTACTAACGAATTTCGTTAGAAATTACGTTACATTTTAGAAATTTCTGGAAAATTTTTTGTAAGTCTTTCTATTACTAATAAAAAAAAATCCCCCCCCCATTAGATTTTCGATTCCCTATTTTTGGGTTCTAAACCATGCCTAATAGCTACTATTCCAAGTCCTAATTTTCTTCTGATTTCTTGTGTGCGGTCTCAATTCTGATAAATGTCTGTATGGAAAATCTTGAACTATTTCAATATCTCCAATGCTTTCTTTGGAGTTATGTAAATCATGTATGGTTTTAATTTTTGTTTTCTTAATGTAGAGCTCTAAACCTGCCTTTGTATTTTCTTCCTTGACTTTATTCAGTTAACTCTATGCTGTTTTCTACTAGAACTATGGTGTCATCTGCACATCTTAAATTGTTGATATTCCAACTTCCAGTTTTCATGCTTCCTTTGTCTGAGTCCATTCACACTTGACATGATGCTTTCTATGTACAAGTTAAACTAAGACCATGATAAAATGCAGCTTGCTTGACCTCATTGTCAATTGTAAATGATTCAGTTTCTTCATATTCTGTCCTGACAAGAGCCTCTTATCTTGAGTACAAGTTATGCATTTGAACAAAAATGTTGTGGCATTTCTTTACGAGCAATCCATAGTTTTTCATAATCTGCACAATCAAAAGCTTTGCTATAATATATAAAGCACTGACTGATTTTCTTCTTTGGTGTAATATGATCCCTCAGAATTTTCATTTTCTATACACAGGTTGGATCTCTGGCATTTCTCACTTCATATATGAATTGCAGTCTTCTGTTGCGTACTGCCATCTTGTATATCCTCTGTTGTCACTGTTGTTTTAATGCGCGGCCTAGTGCCCCTTTTTATCTGTTGTTTTAATTGTGATTTTAACTTTGATGTATTTGGTTGTTTTTATGAATGTGTTGTGAGCCGCCCCGAGCCATTGGGAAGGGCGTCGAACAAATACGAATAAATAAATAAATAAATATATGATAAAAGCCTTTGTTGTAGAATTTTGAGCATCACTTGGCAATTATTCTATGGTTACTGCAAGGAGATATATTGATCCCCCCCCCCAGTCTGTGGGTTATTATTTTGTCTTCCATACTTGGTGCTAAATTTTAGTTAGAATGAGAGTAGATTCTGTCGCTATAACTTGAAGCCATCTGGTATACCATCTATTCTGGTGATTTATTTCTTCTAAGTGTTCTGGGTACAGCTTCACTTTCTAATATTTTAAGTTCATCATCAAATGGTTCTAGCTTTTACAATAGGCAGTTCTTCTAACTTTAATGATCATAGTATAAAATCAATTGTTGGTCCCAACTATACTGAAGCCAATGAATCAGTAAGAAGTAGATTAATCAGCACTGACATAAGTCTTATTGAATCAATTGTTAAGACCTGTGCAGCACTCCTGCCAAGATGTACATTTGTGTATTCTAAAATATATATATATTCTGATGAAGAGCACAGAAGGGTTAACTAAAAAAAACATATGGCCAAATCCTAGGCAGCTGTGATGGTGACATGCAATATCAATCATCATTAAGTTTGCTAAATGTGTTGATTACACTATTAAAATACTGAATACAGCCCCCCAAAACCGCAATGTTCTATCTCTCTTAGTCTTTAGTTTTGGTTTAAAAGTTATCTAATTAATTCTTCTGTGGAGCCTTTCTAAGACGTAGCTACATTTTGATGAACCAAGAACAAAAATGTGTCTTCATCCAAGAGAACATTTAAGAAAAGAACAAAGGTGAATATGCAGGTTAGGTGATGAAGAAACATTTATTTATACAGTATCCCAATAATCTGTTACCTGGGAGCCAATTCCAACGGAGTAGAGTGAATCTGTACCAAAAATCTCCACAGTAGTTCCAACATGTAAAAGTGATCTAAACTATATTTAGCCAATGTATTTTTGCTTTTTAACTGAGATATGGATGATCATCTTACCCATCATTTGTCTGTTATGACAAATGCATTCCACTATCAAGCCCCTTGGGTTCCATGGGAAGAGAAAGACAATCTATATATTCTGTAAATATAGAATAAAATATAGAATAAAACATAGTTCAGCTACCTTCGATATAAAAGAATGCATGTTGTATTTCAAGTACTTAGAAGTGCACAATCTAAACCTTGCTAAACCATATTCATATGGACATTTTCAGATATTAACAGCAGCAACGAGAATAATTTGTGTTTGTATTTCTTCAAATACCTCATGTGCAAATTCATCTGAAATTGATATAATGGGTGAGAAAAGTTTGCAGAATGAACATGACTTGAAATATAGCCAAGGCAGCTCCCCCCCCCCCCCCCCTTACATCGGGCCAGCCAGGTTTGTGCTATATTATTATTCTCCTTGGAACTTTTCATCAGAGGGGCTTGAGTTTTCACATCTGGTAGGCCTTTCATTGACAAACAAATAGAATCTATAGATAAGGTCAACCATATTGTTACACTACCAATTCATATTTCCTATCTACGAGGGCAGGTCAATAAGTCTGTGACTTTTTGAATGAAACACAGGTTTTTGGATAAAAAAATCATTTTATTTTTCAACGTAGTCTCCTTTGAGCTCTATGCACTTTGCCCAACGTTTCTCCAGTTTTTTTATCCCTTCCAAAAATTAAGATTTGTTGAGGTCATCAAAATAGGTATTTGACTCCAACAATGAGATGATTTCATTGTTGGAGTCAAATCTCTTTCTGCCAAGCCATTTATTCAGGTTTGGAAACAAGAAATAGTCACTCAGGGCTAAATCTGGAGAATAGGGCAGACGAGGGAGCAATTTGTATCCCAATTCATGGATTGTTGCTATGGCAACTGGACATGTGTGCACCTTTGCATTGTCCTGGTGCAAAATAACATTTTTCTTGACCAAATGCGGTCATTTTTTTTTCAAATCCTCATTAAATCGACCCAATAAGTTGGCATAATATTCGCCATTGATTGTTTTACCCTTTTGAAGGTAGTCAATGTGGATTATACCGCGTGCATCCCAAAAAACGGTTGCCATGACTTTATTGGCTGACAAACCCACCTTGGCCTTCTTTAGCGCCGATTCATCCCAAGAAACCCACTGTTTTGACTGCTGTTTGGTCTCTAGTGTGTTGTAGTGGATCCACGTTTCGTCCACGGTTACGAAACGGTGCAAAAACCTGTCCATACTGTGGTTGAACAACACCAAACACTCCTGCAAAATTGTCACATGATTGCATTTGTGATCGATTGTGAACAAACGCGGCACCCATCTTGCGGAAAGCTTTCTCATACCCAAGTGATCATTTAAAATTGAAAACACTGAACCATGTGAGATGCTTATGGCTTCCACAATCTTTTGCACTTTCAATATTCGATCGGCCAACACCATATCGTGAATTTTTTCAATTGTTTCAGGTGTAGAGACCTCAACTGGGCATCCAGAACATTCGGCATCTTCCGTGCTTGTACGGCCACAACGAAATGCAGTAAACCACTTTTTTACCATTGAAATTGATGGTGCAGAGTCCCCATAGTATTTATCAAGCTTAGCCTTGGTTTGAGTGATGGTTTCTTTCCACAAAAAATAAAGCTTAATGAGGACTCGAAATTCACTTTTTTCCATTTTCTCCTGAAATCACACAGTAGTCTGCTATCAATGGCTGTCAAACACAAACTAAATGATGCAGCTTGTTCAAATGTTGACAGGAGCCAACTGACAGATGCCTGTTGACAGGAGAAGTGTTGCCCTTTCAGTTAAGAGGCAGGAAATTCAAAAAGACATGGACTTATTGACCCACCTTCGTATTATGCATTTTAAATTTGTAAAGAGAAACATACGAGCACCAAAACAATTAAGTTCTTAAAACTTAAAACAGGGCTTATATGATCAAACCATTAAAATACAAACCATACCACAATTATCTGTATCCCCAAATCTTATTCAGTTATTTGGAAAACAGGTATCAGAGATCTTCAATGAACTCTGCTTGGCAGCACTCTAGTGTGATCAAAGTAACTTTTTGGAACTGAAAGGAGTTTAATGATGCTCAAGAATCCAAAGGACAACTACAATGCATTTGAAAATTCATTATTCAAAGCCTGCAGTTGGTGGTTAGCACATCTGCAAGATGAAGCCTCTTTCTTTCCAGATGGCATTTCGCCGGCCTTACTTTGAGTTCCATCTGGAAGAGTTGGAAGCATCTGCCTCCAGACCTTAAAGCCAATGCTGCTCCATTTATCCATCAGTGACATGAGGCAGCCAAGCCATCTTAGTGGAAGAGAGCCATTGCTTTGCTAAAGGCATCCTGCTTTCTAACAGATCTGGATTTTGTAGTTACCACCAAAGCCAAAGCCATTACCCTCCCAGGTCAATTGCGGTATTACTTATCTTGTCTCATTCAACACCAGGCAAAATCAAATTAGACGAAATGAAAAATCAACTCTTCTTTGAACAGACAGGCAAATAAATTAGATGTCGATTTGGCTTCATATCTATGGTATATCTAGGTCTCGTCTTTTCCCGAAGCAGTCTCTCTGGACTAAATTTAAATCAACCAGTTCAATCAAGGGATTTAATTTATATCAATTGACCAGTGACAGTTATCATAACTTAGACCCTAAGCGGGGAAGGTTTAGGTCTTCTGATGTTTGCTGAATATATTTCCTTTTTTATTTTATTTTAATTTTATTGTATACAAGTGATAAACAAAATTTACAATAACTAGGGAAACATTCAAAAAAAATTCCCTCGTTCCTCTCACTCGTGAACCCACCACCTATGACTTCCATCACTACTCACTGTAAATCTTACATTTAATAAAAGCTACTTTAGTAGATTCCCCTTACAGGTACTTTAAAATCTACATTTGTCTTTCTTTTTGTCCCACCAAAGAAGTCAATACATTGTGCGAAGACATGGAAGAGTGCATTCTCGACTATGGCACCCCAGATGTGGCATGCTTTCTCCACCTAGGCCCAATTGGCAAATAACATTGCTTCCACTTAGGTAAGAAGTAAAACTTGGATATATTTCAAAGCCTTTGATTCTCATTGATTTCTATCAAATGCTAATGTGTAATTTTTCAAGCTATTTCAATCTGGCTCAAGACAAGCACAACATACAGTAGTTACAATACATAAATATAAAGCAAAGGTCCATAAAATACATATATTGAAAACATAGAACAAAGATTAAAACATCAATACCAATAAAATTTAAAATTCATAGTTTAAAATTGATTGGGCAGGCCTGCCAGAAGAAATAGGTCTTTAACTGTGTTTCAAATTTTGACAGTTGGTTTAGCTATCAAATCTCTTCTGGGGTTTATTTCACAATTTTGGGGAGGCCAAAGAAAAGATTATCTGGGGGACAGTTGCCAGTCTGGTCCTGGCTGGTTGAAGTTAACATCCCCCAGTGGATCTGAGTGTACAGGGTGGATTATACAGGGAAATGTGACCCATGTAGGGGTTTCAGGGTAATAACCAACACTTTGTACTTTGCATGGAAACTACGTGACAACCAGTGGAATGACTTTATTATAGATGTGATATGCCAACACTGCAGACAGACTTTTTGCTTCCCCAAAGGGTCATGTTTTCTGACCACTCGAGAACTAAGCTAGGACTCAGCATTGATTCTGGGGAATTAATTCAATTATCACCTTAGTTTGGAACAACCACTGCTTTTCAAATACTACTCAGAATATATTTTCATTGCTACACAATCTGTTTTATTGATATGGACTTCAGGATAATGAAGCAAGATCAGTTGAAGCCTTAGCAAACAAAAAAAACCCATCTCACAGTAAAGTCTATGTTCATACTTCCAGTCCAGCATCTCCCTTTGATTTTCCCCCATCAGAAGTGCCTTTTGAGTGGGAAATGATTCAATTTGTTTGAGCTACTGAAAGAAGAACAGTGTCCTTCATTAAAAGTGGAAAAAGAGTTGAGACAACTTGTTATAAGGAATGGGGTGCATGAGAATCAGAGTTTAAATTTAGATTTGTTTTGAAAACATGCTAATTAATATACCCGTAGCCTTTCACTTGAGCTTGAGAAGCAGTTGAGGGAAATGCTTGAGGGAAATTAGGAGATTCCAATGAGTTGTAACAGATGAGTATGAATGCTTTGAGATTTCATGCCAAGTGAGCATCTCTCAAAAATGAAGAACAGGTGACGCAACATCTATCATTGGGCTCTTGCACTAGAATTAATGACAGAGGTATTAGAAATGTTAGGCTACTACTCATATCCATAATAAAAGTGGTTCATAATATTGTTGAATTTGGAGAAATGTTGAGACATAGTGTTATATAAGAGTAGGGGTTTTCTTTAAAGTTATATCACTTCTTTTTTTAAAAAATTGTTGAAATAGGAAAGTGGGTTGAAACTTAATGAAGGGAGGCAGATGGGCAAACTGAAGTACTGTCCTTCAGGAGGCTAGACGAAAATCTCACGATGGAGGCCCAGATCCAGGCTGCAGCTAAGGGCGCCTTTTTCCATCTCCGTAGGGCCCGTCGGCTGGCTCCCTACCTTCCACCAGAGGCCTTGAGAACAGTGGTCCATGCCACTGTCGTCTCACGCCTCGACTACTGCAACGCCCTATATGTGGGCCTCCCCAGACAACAACTAAGAGGCTGAAACGTATCCATAACGCCGCAGCCAGACTCATTACTGGGTCATCAGTGAGGATCACATTTCCCCATTCTTAAAAACTTCACTGGCTGCCCCTAGAGTTCAGAGCCCTTTACAAACTCCTGGTGCTCACCTTTAAAGCCCGGCACAACATTGGGCCTTCCTATCTGAGTGACCGGCTGACGGCCCAATGCAGCGAGAGGCCAGTACGCTCCATCAACGGTGACCGCCTGACTACCCCTGGAGTGCGGGAGGCTAGACTGGCGGAAACTCGGCGGAGAGCCTTCTCCGTCGCGGCCCCTTCGACTTGGAACTCACTGCCGCCCACCCTCAGAGCCTCTCCGACTCTATCTGGATTCCGGCCAGCCTTGAAGACCTGGCTCTTCCGCCTAGCGTTCGGGACTGGCTCGGTACCCTGGACTACCTGAGCCACCCCTCCTGTTCATATTCCATGTTTTTAAACTGTTGTACATTGTTCACCCTAGGGTTTTAACTGTTGTAAGTCGCCCGGAGCACCGCCGGTGGAGGGCGACTCACAAATATTAAAGTATTATTATTATTATTATTATTATTGTTACCAGGCCTATACATTTTAAATGTTTTCTCCTCTCATCTGATCTTAATTCATTTTGTTTTCTAAATTTTGAGCATGGCCATTTGGGAAATGATGATTAAATGATGATTAAAATTCATCATTAAAAATATCTAGGTAGGCCTGCCAGAAGAGATAGGCCTCTACTTGTGTCTTAAATTCCAACAGCTCTTCTGGCAGGTTGTTCCACAGTCGTGGGACAGCCAATTAAAAGGTCCTCTGGGTAACGGTTGCCAGTCGGGTTCTGGCAGGCTGGAGCAGATCCCCCGCAGAGGACCTGTGTTTGGGGTGGATTATATGGAAGATCCTGTAGGTAACCCAAACCATGTAGGCCTTTAAAATTCAGTACCAACACCTTATAATTTGCCCATAAACTAATTGGCAGCCAGTGGAGTGACTTTAGAATAGGTGTAATATGTTCACTCCTGATGTATTTTAAACCAGCTGGAGTTTCAGAATATGGTACAAAGGTAGCCCTATGTAAAGCACATTGCAGATGTCCAACCTTGAGGTTACCAGCACATGAACTACCATCTTTAGGTCCTCCAAATCTAGAAAGGGACGCAACTGGCATATCAGTCAAAGCTGGTAGTAAACACAATTTCTCTGATTAAAATGAACATGTCATTTCTTCTCAAATATTATATCACTCCTTATTAGTTCTGAAACAAAGCGTTGAAGTGTGAGTGCACAAGTTGGTAGTATGGGTGAAAGGGGGGGAGAGGCAAAGAGGGACAAAAAATAAGTGTGTAATACTATCCTACAGTAGTAGGACTTACATTTCTAACCTGACTCATATCACTGATGTCCCACCATCCCCAGCCAAAAATTATATTGTGAGATTTGTATTTCATGTAGTGAAAGTACCTAGGTAAATTTAAGACAACTAAAGCACATTTGAAGGATCATATAATAAAATGGACTCATAAGGGTCAATTGTGACAACACTCATGTCATTCTCTGTAAATCCCGAGGGCCATTTTGAAAGCTAACAATGCATATAATGAATTAAGTACTGTGATACAGCAAATTAAACCATTAACATTAATGGCAACAAATTAATCTCTGAAATTTGAATGCACTGCATTAATGATTTAATTTTCAAACTCAGTGTTCCATGGTTTGAGTAGCATGAGTATTTATTTCCAGAGAATCCATAAACAAATAGAACTGGGACCCCTTGAAATTAATAGGATGCAGGCATCACTAGTTATTTTGCATCAAAATACTGTGGGCTGGGGAACAAAAGATCCAAAGTATTGGTTAATATTTCAAAAAAAAAGAAGAGTAAGCATGCCCATTTAGAGATTAAAAGAACTGAGACTGGGAATAAAACTATAACTAGTAATTAATTGTATTATTCAAAAATCTGTGAGATTCTTCATGCTTTAGGAAAACAAATCCAAACAGAGCTGGAAGAACTTTTTTTATGGTAGCCATTACAGAGACCATAAGCCTCTCACCAATCCCAGGATTCCATAGCAGTGAACCATCACAGTTGGTGTCAAACTGCATTTGTTATACAGAGTGGTTGCAACCTTGAAAAGAGATAGATTTGAAGGTTGGGCACAATTTTGTCCTGTCTCCCTCAGCCTGTACCCTTGTGCCTGTGACTTGTGTATACAGGAAGGGGGCATTTCAATCTTTTTTGAGTGCATCCTACAGCAAGCTTGAGAGTAATCATAAATTAGTGCAACAAGGGCTGTTTAATTAACATTCTTGGAACTGGTACAAAACTTGCAAAATAATATTTTCAACAAGATATGGGCACACTTTCAGAAAACATCTTATCCATTGATCACTCAAAGATGAATCAATCAGTTTTTTCCATTTCACGAACATGCAATTAGTTATGTTAAGACTCCTTGGTCTCAATCAAATAAATTATTTGGCTCTAGTTGAGGTACATCTAGAAGAAGCATTCCCACATTTGTGTGTGTGGGCAAAGCATCTGCTGAAACATTCTGGCTGTGTTCAGTACAAGCATAACCCTTAACTAATTAAGTGTTAAATCCACCATCCCCAGATGGCTTTGGGCTTCTTGTATACTAGCATAAAATTTTGTATTGGTGGCAGAATGCAAGACAAATTCTGCCTAATGTTTCATTTTAAAAACTGCTTAATTACATTTTCAAGAAATTTCCCTGTTTAATGAAATGCCTATAATTTTAGCATACGTTTTTGTACCAAACTATGTTTTCTTCATCTCATTTGTTTCATAAGGCCATTCTTTGGCCCCTAAGAGTTCAAAGTTCTGCAAGAAAACACCTGCACTGCAAAACCCTGTGATTAATGCACTATATATACAGCTGTCCGTGAACAATTGACATTTGTATGGGAGTTGATGGGGTAAAGAACCTGGAACTCTAGGATGAGCCATACCAGAGAGAAATTTATTTTATCTGTTTGATTGGGTGATGTTTAAAAAGGGAGTAAAACTTCATCTGATAGATTTCTACATTGCATATATGTACATGAGATATCTTTGAGATGGGGCCCAAGTCTAAACATGAAATTAATTGATGTTTCATATACAGACAGTCCCCAAATTACAAACAAGGTAGATTCTGAAGGTTTGTTGAAGGTTTAAGTTGAATTTGTTTGTAAATCAAAACTGTAACTCCAACCATATATATATATATATATATACACTGTATATATATATATATATATATATATATATATATATATACTGTATATATATATATACACACACACAGAGAGAGAGGCAGTCTTCAAGTTATGAACAAGATAGGTTCTGTAGGTTTGATTTCAAGTTGAATTTGTAAACTGGAACAGGTACATTTTTCAGGCTTACACCAGCTTGTAAGCTTTGGATAACATATGAAAGGGTTAACCCCCCTCCTCCCCTGTGGTGTTTATATTGCTGTCTGTTCCCCTGTTCAGAAGATTTCACTTCACTTTCTGTCCCTGTGATAATTGAATTTTGAAAAAATTGGCTTGTTGTGAAAACAAAGATTGATGAGGAAGCCTGAAGGGAGATACCTTAATAACTCTTTGCCCCTTAATAACTCTTCCAAGAGTGAATTTCCCCTTCTAGGAGAAGATTTATCTCACTTCCTGTTGTCTCACTCTCATTCTTAACAATGAGTAATTTGCAAGCCGGATGTGTGTAACTCTGGGACTCCCTGTACATCTTATACACATAGCCTGGAGGTAATTTTAGACACAATATTGTAATCATGTGAATGAAACAAAGTTTGCATACCTTAAACAAGTGTCACTATCTCAGTCATGCATGCAGACAATTCTGGATTTTGGAGTGTTTTGAATTTCAGAATTCCAGATAAGCCATGCCCAAGCTGTATCCTCTTTCTACCTTCTTCAATAGGTATAAAGATAGTTCTATTTCCTGACACTTCTTTTATTTTTGCCTTCTTGCACAATGCTATGATTCCCATGAAGCAAAGTGTTTGTTTATTTTGCTTCTCTTTGTTCTAATTACTCCAGCTACCTAGCTCAGGAGACAGTAAAACTATACTAGTTAGACCAGAAGAAGGACAGACACCATTTTATAAGCAGTGGCAACTCCTCCTCCATCCATGCAACTGTTCAGAAAGGGCAGTTGAAGATACCAGCCTGACATATCATCACTTACCTGACAGGGGGAAAATGTGGCCAATTGCGTTCAGCCAGATCAAACACTTTTAGATGCCAGGGTGACTGCTTTACAAAACTCCCTATGCATCTTGTTAAGATGAGTGGATCTTACATGTGCAAAAGAGAGAATCTATTAAGGTAAGGTCTTCTTCCTTCAGTAACAAATTTCTGTCTGTTGCACAGCCATTTGGGGTCCAGGGACTCTGTGATTCTAGTCAATGTAGCAGCTGATAGAATCTCATATTTCCAAGAAGGAATAATTCATAAATAATACGGTCCAACAGAATTTGGAAATTTTTATTTGAATAATTAGCATTGTCTGACTAATGAGCAAAACAACAGAACACGCCAAGCATAACACAGAACACATCTGCTAATTAAAGTTCTGTTTCCTTTTCGCTTTTGCAATCATGTCACCTGGTACCCAATTAGCATTGCTACTAATTGCACCTTAAAACCATAATGAGTTTCTTCCCTACCCCTTGAATATTAATCTTCTCATATAGAGCAATTTTGGGGACACTCAAAAGTTGAATGCTATTGCAATTTCCAGAGAGTTTCTTTCCTATTAAATTGTTTTATACCCAATATTTATTAACAAATGTTACAGAGACTTAATGGTCTCCAAAGCATATCAACAACCAACTAGGGATTTTGTGCAAAGACTTTTTAATAGGCTTGGTTTTTGTTTTAAGTAAAACAGTTATACAATTCAGCACATATGGGCCTTTTTTAAAAAAAGAGTGTTTAAATTTGCATCTCCTTAAAGCTATGGGACTGAAAAAATCATGCTGAAAAAATCATCCAATGGAAAATATAGCAGAAGGAGGATAATGATTGTGAATATGCATGACAAAATCATGATCGGATGGAGGGGTGAAATAGGGTGCAGATCTTATTTCACACTTCAAAAATGCACTTACATGTCTGTGTATTTATTCATCCAGTATTTCAGTATTGTTTCCAGCATTCATTTCTAAGGCAATGTACTGATAACATTGTAAAATACAACATTATAAAACACAGAAAACCATATCAAAAGAAATACCCAAACTAGGAAAACAGAGATTAAAAGCAATGTGATCCTAACCTTCTCTGAAAATGATATGGCCAAGGAATTCCACATACAATCTAGGTACAACTATGTATTTATTTACTGTATTTATGATTTACTCGTATTTATGATTTTCAAAGATGTGTTTGAGACTGGTGTGTAATGGGTTGCTATTCCTAGCAGTAGTTTACTACTTATAAAACAGTATTACTTTTCCCCCCCAAAATAGCTTTTATTATGGCCTGAAGAACCCTTCATAGAAGCTCATCACAAAGCTGTGGCTCGCTACCAAAAGCCCTTTTCTTCATATTTGCTTCATAAATCCCCTTGGTAATACACAACCGTTCACAAGCTCATAGTAACTGAAGGCAGACCTTCAAGCAATTTAATCCCTAATAGCTCTAGCTTTAGAATTTAAAATGAGGAAATTAAATTAGGCCCAGAAACACAGCCAATAACTGAACTGTTGTATCCTCTGCCAGCCAATGTTTACAGTAGCATAAAAGCAGACCACTATGGAGTAAATTATGATAGTTCAGCCATGTGAACATTATTGACAGAGGCATGATCAGACTTCACCAGAGAGGTTTGCAGCTAGCATACTAGCCAAGGCTGTTGAGAGGTGCTCCTGATCTCCACCATAACAGAAGATTCCGGCAATATATGTCAAAGAGTGCTACCCGACTCATCATGTGGCTCTACATGAGGAATCCAACCCTCACTAAGATATAAATTAGTTAACTTTCCAGCCTTTGTCCCACAAGACTCCAGTATTTTTCGATTAAATGTCAGTTTGCGCTTGTTCTAAGAAAATATTGATATATGCCTGGAGCAGTGGTGGAAAACTTCTATATATTGATAGGGTCACAATTCCCATCAGTGAACAACAAAACCTAAAGAACTAAAATAGGATTAAACATTGGAAATATTAAAATAAATAAAGCCATTACAAATATATTAACATACCTAAAGTTTCTGTAGAAGGTGACTATGGAAGACGAATTAAGATTTATAGAATGGTGTTGTCAGAGCTGGGAACTCTTAGCCTGGAAGAGGCTTAGAGTCCCAGTCTGCCTTGACCTGCTTTGACACTGGACACTGGGAAATCCCCAGGATGATGCAATCCTCTGGGGAAAGTGCTGGAACAGAACGGAAGTGATGTAACCTCCTCTGGACATTGGACACTGAATGGGAATATGCTGACTCAGAGGGGGATGAGGTCATATCCCTTGGACAGTGGGATTGCTGAGTCAGCAGGACATGATGCAACCTTCCCAGGATGTTGCAAGGGAAGGGAAGGAGGGGGTCAGGGTATATAAGGTGTGTTTGGGTGAAGGGTCACTGCTTTGGCTTTATAGGTGTTATACCTGCAATAAATCTGGTTGGATCGAGCCCTGCCTGAGCGTGATCTTTACAGAGAATTGAAGCGTTCTCACAGGTGTTCTCTCAGGTGAAAAACATAGTGGGCCTGTTTTCTGCAGTTTTTTCCAGTTCAGCAGGAGTCCTGCAGCCCTAACTTCAGTTTTTATGGAGGGCCTATTGTACTCTACTATTTACTGGCCAGAAAATTGTTTTCTTGATACTTGGGGAAACCTAATTAGGAAGAGTAACAGAGCAAAGAGATTTCTGCAGTTGTCTTCGAGCATTCACATATTCCAAAGGGTCCCAGGGAAACTTTTGGCACAAAAAAAATTCCTATTCAAAACCACAGTACTGAAAAAAATTGTATATGTGTGCAAAAACACACACAAAACCAATAAACCCTGCATGTCTCTGTGTTCCAAAAAAAATTCAGCATCACTTTTATATGCTCAAATGCAGAAAAAAGAGAGCTCATAAAATTCATTTTCCATCGCAACAGAGAGAAAACTATAGTAATTATTCATCTTTGTATGTTAGTATGAAATAGTTGAGAATTTTCCTCTCCATTCAATATCACGTTAATTGATCTACCCTACAGCCTCAGCGTTGGTGAATGTACCCTACATATTTTTTTTTGGTGTTCACAAATGAACGGTCTTGACATTTCCATATTTCAAAGGTGGCACACTGTATTTTAATGCATTGTTAAAACAATGTTTTGGCACATTTGGAGGATTGGAGAGCCATTTGAGGCTCCTCCTGAATCTTGGCAGGCATAACAACTATCATTTCCCAGAACTGGGAATGATATTACACACACTTCTTGTCTTATTCAGGTGATATTTATATCACCTTATGGTTGCTTAAGGATCAGCTCTCCCCCCCCATTATTTTCTAGTAAAATGGAACCCCTGCCAGCCATTGTTAAGCTGAAAAGTTGTGTTATATACCTCCAAAAATGGAAATCTGTGCTTTGGGATAGTCAGTGGGGGTCTAGCAGCCTAAGGACACATGCCTCCCATTCCTGTCACTGCCATAAGAAAATGATAACCAAATCAAAGCACTTTTAGAGAACAGCAACAAAGATGACCAGAGCATATAGAAGGGCAACTAGTAAAAGCAAACCTTGAATAAAAATAACATGCAATAAGTTCTGAGTGACTGAACCTCTATAGGAGCAATACTATAATCTCTATATGAAGGTGGAAGCTAGATATCCACGTGATTCATTAGAATGAAACACATAGTAAATATCATAAGTAAATAAGGAGAAGCCCACTAGATATTATACAAAACGTTTATCAAAAAACACACTTGAATACAAATGCAGTGAGGGTGTAACCTGAGTGCAACACTGGAGCACTCTATATTGCACAAGGTTAGAAGCAAGAGCTGCTAATATACATGCAGGGCACGAAATATACAGTCACACAAACATGTAAGCATAGGATATATACATATATAATAGATAACACATCAAATCAACATATCCATGGCAAATATCACATTTAAATGCACATATACGTGTCCCTGGGTGTGTTAGTGAGTGCAAACCGCCGGGTGATTTGCCTGGGGATGCAAAGCGGCCAAGCCGCGGCTTCTCCTGCTCCGGTTGAGGGAAGTTTATTTACCTTCCGCAGGAGGTGGGACACAGTCTTTTGTTGCGTCCAGGGTCTCTAAACGAACTGGGGGGTCCAGGTTTCACTGTGAATCCTCACTCAGAGTGCGGGATACACGGAAAAGGAGCCGCGAGGTCCCGGGATTCAGCAGGCTGAGTAGCCGTAAAATAAAACAGAAGTCGCAAGCTGCTGCAAACGAAAATCTCGTTGCAAGAATGGCGCGGGGTTCCCTCGTAATCGCAGGGAACCTCTGCCAGGAAGTGTAGCGGAGCACACGGGGCAACTGGGCTTCACACCATTGGGAAGAGCCTTGCCAACGGCTTAGAGTGTCTTGGCACCATAGTGTTTCGCCGTTTCGCGGGTTTCGCTTCTTCAGGGCTGTGATGGGGTTGCTACACGAATGTCAAGCAGCGGGGCGTTCCAAGGTAGAATTGCAACAGGGCTTCACAATAGAAGATCATCTGAGGCTGGAATCAGGGTTTGCTTTTACTAGTTGCCCTTGTATATTGTGCAAGCACCCCCGCCTTGTGCTTCAGAGCATATAGAATGCAGTTCCTTTGAGGAAATGCTAAAAGCATTAGGCATTTTTAACATAAAAAGGGAAAGGTTGGAGATAAGCAGATATGTAGACATGACATTACTATCCCAGCACCTGAAGGAATTTTGCCTAAAAATAAGTAATGATTTGTGCTCTAGTGCATCAGAGGACAGAATTTAATTCAATGGGCTTACTTACAGGGAAACAGATTTCAGCTGAACTGCAAGGAAAAGTTGGAATCTCCCCTCTGAACCAATCTCACCAAGAAAAGCCTATGATAAGATCACATTACGGTCGCCATAGGTTGGAAATGACTTGAAGGCACACAACAATAACAACTCCAAACTGCATAGCCACTGTGAGTCAAATCTCATAGAAGTAACTTTTCTGGATTTCAGAAAAAACCTGGTAAGAGTAAAGACCATCCAGGAGAAAGCAATAGCCTTGGAAGTGTTGGCTTGTCCTTTGCTAGAGCTTTTCATATAAAACAGGGGTGGAGAATGCCCAGTCTGTGGGCCAAGATCATTTGGTCTGGCCCTTTGTCTCCCACCCAAATATAAACCATGTTATGAGTCAGATCTGGTGCAATCCTTGCAAAATCTTAATATTAAGATGTCAACTGTTCAGAAATGAACAGTGTGTATATCTTGTTATAGGAATCTCCAAAACAGCAAAGAATTTAAAATACAAAACAGGACAGCTCACAGCAAGCAGAAAGTGTAATGCTGTGGCTGTAAAAGAATTCTTGAGCTAAGGAGGCAAAGATGCAGAGTTCAATCCTTAAAGTTTCAAAAGACTTATTTTTAAAATATAGAAGAAATGTCATTTTATGTCCTCAATTAGGATAGGAGGAGAAAGAGAGAGAGAGAGAAACCAGATACATCAACATTCAGGAGGGATGGTGGGATTTCCTCAGCCTAGTCTAATGCTAGTTGCTTCTTATTGAGAACTGCAGACTTGAGCAGTGTGTGGTTGAATTCCAACATATCTGCTGAGAGAGGTCACATGGGGTGGGATGAGATGTTTTATAAGTCCCAGTTGCCCTCCTGTCTCTTTTTGAGAATCAGCAGGAGTGCTGCATTGCTCCACAAGGATCCCAAAACGTTACTTGTGTGAAACCTTTTTGCCATGTTTGTTGAAGTTGTGGGGTTGGCATGAGGATGAAGGTGGGCTGGTGTATTGGCAGTGCTGTAGGAGGTAAGGGGCAGGTTGCTATTATTAAACCAGGCCTTTCCCTTCCTTGCTCTCTCTCCTTCTCTGTCCCAGTGGATAATAGGATTCTAATTACTATGCCTTTGATTCTCAGGTATTTACCCTACAATTTGGATTGTTTCTGCCTGTGGCAATTTTGGCATGAATTTCCCAGCAGAGCATAATGCAGGGATTGGTAATGTCTGACCCTCAGGCCATATAAGGCCTGTGAAATCGTTTGCTGTGCCTAGACTGAGGGAAGAATGCTTGCCTCAGTCAGATCTCTTTGGCTCCTAATGCACATACTCTTCTGTGGACTCGATGCTGCTTCCTATTCATATTTGAGCCACTTATGGGTTGCTTTCCTCATGCAAACACATTCTGCTTCTTCTGCACATGTTTTTCCAGCTGAGCCAAAGCTGGCAAGCATGTGTCTTTATGGCTTTCATTTGATTTTAATATATAATTTTATAATTTATAATCATATAATATTTATTTATTTATAATATAAATAAATAGCCCACAAATGATGTTATACATATCCAAATGGTCCTTGGCAGAAAAATGGTTCCTAACCCTTGATATAAATGTTTAGTAACATCTCTTAGTTTGGGAATTTTTTTTGCATCAAGCCAATCAATAGTCTGGAAAGCCTATAAGATTCTCCTCCAACTCCATGATTCAATGAATAAGTATCACACTGATTAGATAGGCTCATGGTATCTATTTCTTTGGAGAAGTAAAGTGCATTTCTCTAATCTTGTGGCACTCATATTATGGAGCTTCAGTCTGTGACATGTGCAAAGCCAATATATATTTTATGTTCCATGTTAAGTTAGTGAGCAATTCCATTCTCTTAAAAATGGCAAAGTTGTTTGGCTCACTCAGCCAAAAAAAAGCCTAGAGGATTGGAAAAGAAAGACCATACTGTAGTGAAGGCGATCTCGACACATTATTAGAGTTTAAAAAAACATCTGAGCTGCTCAAGCATTAAATGGCTGTCAGAAGCTCACAAGTGAGGTATTTGGAAAAGATTAAAAGTATGTTAACCAACCTATGTGATGTTCACAGGCTACACTAGGTGAAATGCTTAGCATGTTGCTAAAAGTTTCTTTCTTGATTTCAAGGCAGTTTTGGGAATCATGCAGCCGATCAGATGGAATGGGTTTGCTAGAGCCAGTACAGCAAAGGAAACACAGCCCAATAACATTTGGATTCTCAACACTGCTTTTGATTAAAAATCTGGAGGCCCAGTCCAGACTTTGCACACGTCCATTGTTGTTCCAGTCATGTTCAACTTAAGGTTACCCTGGCTTGAGTCAAGTTTACTATTTACAAGGGAGGGAGAGTGGGGAGGAAGTTTAGCATTTCCTCCATGCACAGGGTATCCCCCTACACCAGGGGTGCTCACACTTTTTCAGCATGGGAGCTACTGATTAAAAAACCAAGTCCCAAAGATCACCTACCCAGAAATGTAAAACGTATAACTATTTTCTTATTTATTTATTTATTTATATTTCTTATTCATTTTTATGTACCGCTCCTTCCAGCAGGCTCGGGGCAGTTTACATAAAATGAAGTTAGAAAACATCAACATTTCAATTTAATAACAACAATATAAAACAGAGCATAAAAATGCATCCAACCACCCCATTTCTCCCACACTGCCATATTACCACACATATTATCAGCCAGAATGTAAGAAGAGAGGCTTTTGAACTGCAAGGCCATTTAATACTCTGCAAGGTAAACAAAGGGGCATGCAAAAATACATCCAACCACCCCATTTCTCCCACATTTCCATATTCCCCAACATATATTTCTCAAGGAACAAAGCAAGCAGAGAGGCTTTGGAGCTAAAAGGCCATTTTTAAACATTAAAAATAAACAAAGAGACATGCCACAGAACAATCAAGCACCCACCCCAAAGTAAAAAGACCGACCTTTGAGATGTGGTAAGGAAATGACCCCAAAACGTCCTTCTTCTCCTCCGTCGTTGCTTCTATTTCCACGCCGCCAGCATGCATGCCGCCTCCAAGAGCTCATGAGAAGTCCGAGAGACAGAATGGGCGCTTCTGCGCATGCACGCAGGGCCAGCCATGCATCGCGTCATCCAGGCCCGCCCCCTTTGGTCTCCTACGACTCTGAGTGGCTGGAGAAGGACGGAGGGAGGAGGAGGAATCCAAAAGAGGGGGCCCATTCTGCTTCTTGGACTCTGGAGCTTTTGGAGGCGGCGCGCGAGCAGGGAGCAGGGAGGAGCAACGACAGAGGACTTCTTTGCAGCGTGCAGGGGCGCGTGAAGAGGACCAACAGCAAAAAACCTGGTCTGGGGCCTGAAGATCACCAGGATGAGGCCCGAAGATCACCCTGGTGATCGAGATCACCATTCTGAGCACCCCTGCTCTACACATATTTCAAGATACACATTCAGCTCTAAATAAGACAATATAGGGTGGTGAGCTTTCAAATCCTCTTTGAGTGTATCATCACTGAAGAATTAATGCAGTTGGACATCATTTTAACTGCCTTGGTTCAATGGTAGAATTGTGGGAATTCTAGTTTGGTGAGGCACTAGCATTCTTTGCCAGAGAAGGCTAAAGACCTTGTACAACTACAACCCCCATGATTCCATAGCATTGCGCCATAGCAGTTTAAGTGGTGTTGAAGTATATTAATTCTACAGTGTAGATGAACCCCATACTGTTGTTGTCTCTGCAACATTCTGTTGTTGTCTCTGCAACAACAACAGTATCTGAGATCCAATCATACTGTCCTTTTCTTAGGCCCCAATTCACAGGAATATAATTTACAAGAATACAATCCCAACTCACAGGGATAATTTACAAGAGGACAATATATAAATATCAAAGATTTTACCAGTATAAAATTGATATACTGAACTGATACAAACAGCTAGTTCTGTCCCATATCAAACAAATTTGAACTAGCCAACTACATCTGTAAATCATATTGGGGTGTCCAATACACTCCAACATCAATCTTGCAGTGGTGTATTTAGCTATAGGAGCTAAGGTTATTTCCCATTGAATAAATTGTATATGACATTTTCATTCATTATTCCCTTCAGTTCTGAATTCATTAACATTAAATCTCATATTTTGCACACAAAAAACATTTACAAACAGCAATTTTGATTTCTCTACAGAAATGCAATTACATCTGGCAAAATGAAGTTGCTGAAGCAATCAAAGCTCATTGCACCAATGTGGATCCCCACTCCACCCCACCCCAACATTGTGATTGCATGTTTTTGTCACACAGCCCCAAAAGGCAAATGATATCTTGATTACAATGCTGAAAATGAAAAAAAAACCTTCCAACTGATCCTATTAAATGATCTGACACATAAAATTCATGTTCAACCTTCTTTTATAACAACAAAAGGGAATGTTGCTGTACGTATGGGAGTCAGAATTCTTTGGAACTTTATGCCAAATACCCCAATATTTCACATAATATTTTGGTTACACTTCCAGTTGCACGGTGAAATTTCAGGATGAAATTTCAAGTTGGGGGTTTGCAAAAAAAATGAAAAAGAAAAAAGGAGCAGCCATCCATGACTCATAATGAAATCATGGTAAACTTTTCTAAATTCAATAAAAGTGTTTTTGGTTACAGGAAACAAAAAAACAGGAGGGCCTCTCATAAAGATGGCAAACACATGCTAGTAATCTCAGGCTTGGACTTCTGCAATATGTTTTACATTGGGCTGCCTCTGTACCAAGTTTGGAAATTCCATATATTCATATGAAGGAGAAAGAAAGAGAAAGAAACAAAAAGTACAAGCATAGATGAAAACACACTGACACCCTCAAAATGCTAAGCTGTCCGTTCGCACATTTGTTTACTTGTGTTCACTTTGCTCTTCAAAATAAGTGCATTAAGCTAACATTGCTATAACAGCTTTTAGGTATGGGCAAGAGAACTACTTTATATGTGTTAACTGTACTGCATTTATTTTAGTTTGTACACTAACTTGAGTTCTGGTTTTGAGGTAAAGGCAGGATATAAATAAAGTGACAATATTATCACATAGCGATCTGAATTCCTCTGCTGTGGAAATCCACTGGATAATTCAGGGAACGTCAATTTTTTCAGCCTTAGAAGCAATATCAAAATCCTTGAGGTAATACTTGCCAAGAAAACCCAAGTATAAGTTCGCCATAAGTCAAAGTCACATTGAGCGCATTTAAGAACAGTTAACAATTAAAGATGGTGATAATGATCATCACTGTCATTGCTGCTGCTACAACCTCCAATGCCCCAACATTGTCATCATCATCATCATTGCAAAAGCATTGGCAGGTAGGGCTGTCCTTACATCAGCTGCTGGTTCCCATATAAGCAGTGTGATGAACCTACTCTTGATTTTATTTTTTTAAGGAGCTGTCCAATGCGGTGAACGCCAAATAGCTCCAGCACTTTGTATAGTTCCTTTAGAGTTAAAATAAAAGTCAGAGCACATACCCTAGCTACTGACATGGAAGCCAGAATTATTCCATCTCCAGTGATGGCTTAGAATTCATTTTTCAATTTAGTAAGACTTGCAGTTAAATTTGGAAGGGTGTCTCTGTGCAAAATAAAAAGACCCATGGGTTTTTATATTATTTTTACACTGAATTGTCAGAATTCTTTCAGGAACATACACACAAATAAGTTTCCCTTACTTGTACAGATGTCTTGTTTTGGGTATTGTGGGGGCAGCACCCCCCTCTCCTCAACTTACTGAAGATCCACTGAATAAATCCTACAAGGACATTCCACATTGAGCAGGCAAAAACAGAAATGTTTGTCTATGTCCCTGCATCCAAATACAAATTAATGACTTCAGGGCTGAGATCTTCTTATATCTGTGCTGATGGATTAGTTTGACTATGGGGATATAGCTAGATGTTCCTTCAATTCTGTCTGCTACAGAATAATTGTGCAAAGATACTTTAGAGGCTTTTCAGTAAGTTGTGCAGGGATCCATAGATTAGAGTAATGTAGGTCTGCATACAAATATTTCTTCTATACTGAAGGTATGTTGGGTTGCAGCCCATAATTGCCTAGAACCCTTTGGGACATGTGAGCACCAGGAGAAAACAGCTTTAAAATGTTATTCATACATTATTCCTATTCACATTTTTAAAAATATTGTGAAACTCTTTTATTAAAGGAAAAACTAATAACAAAATATAATCTTTCCATCCTACTGAAGCTAGAATTTGGGCAAGAGAGAGGTAATTGGAATTTTCTGGGCTTTGGTCATGATTTCCTACAATAATTATTTGTATTCTTCTTCAGTCCAGATGCCATAAGAAAAGCCTGAAGCATTTAAGCAATGTTGGCTTCTTGTGCTTTTTTTTCTTTCTTTCTTTTAAAAAAATAGCAAACATGAAGAAAGCTTTGAGGCTGTTCTAATTGTATGAAAATGAGTTTGTGTCCCTTAAGCAAGGATGTTGCTTGCTTTCCAAATCATCAGTCTAATTGTGAAGAGACAGTCTGCGAATAGAGAATGGCAAATGTTCAAAGCAAATCTCAAATTGAATAAATTGCATTGGTGCTATTGGTGTGAATGTGAATATTCATTCAAGTAAATAACTGCTTAGATTCTATCGCCGTATTTTAAACAATTATTATGCATTTCTGCTCTATGGAAATTCATCCAAGATTTACATTTCTCTAACATAGAGTAAAGCAGACAGTGGATGTCTGATGTTCCACTTCCCTGCCATATCTATCTATCTGTCTGACTGTCTATTGATCTATCTATCCATCCACACACAAACAAACAAAAAAGAAAAAGAAAATTACCAGTACAAGAACAATAGCTGGTCTTTCACTGTCAGGAATACCATATGGTCAAGATGCAGCACAAAGCAGGACTAAGTAATTGGAAATAATTATACTGCCCACAATCTCTATAATATGACTTGCAATGTAACAAGGGAATATCACTTTATTCCCTTTGCAGAGTAACTGTAATCTACTATTTTTTTATAGTCATGGTAGTATACTCTCACTAACTGATGAAAGAAGCATGCAGATTTACTCCATTGTAGATGTTACGATGCCCCCAAGAAAAGTTTTACACTACTTCCTGTGGCTTGCCTAAATTGAGTGAGTGGGGAGGAGAAGAACGCAAGTGAGGTCTTGGTGTTGAAGAACAGGATTTCCTTGCCCTGCTTAAAAGGCAAGGGGAAGGTGTTGGGTTTCATCCCTGACTGCACAATTCTCCAGTCCTCAATGAGGAGAGTTAGCATAGACAGGTTAAAGTGAGGGATTCCTTTCCCATTTCCTATAGCAAGCTTACCTCAAGAAGGGGTTTAGAAGGAGGGTTGTCCTATTCACCTTGCATGGCTAAAGCTCCACCCCTTTGAGTACCTATGAAATGTGATCCCTTTAGAAAAAGGTAACTTCCTGATACAAGGCTTTTGTCCTATTGTTTTAGGCTGGCCATGAGGCTATCTCCATTTTGGCCAGTTCTCCTTTTGCATCACTAGAGTGAGGAGGCATCGTGCCTTTGTCTAAGGCAAGATTTAATAGATAGTAACTTTTGTTATTTTGCCTTTTTTTTCTTTTCCCTTAGTGGATAGCTTAATGAAGCTAGTTAGCTCCAAGAAACCTTTCCTATCCTGATTGGATTTCTTTTATCTATAATAAACATGTTGTTTTGGTTCTATGACTTGTGGATCTGCAATCCTGTTCAATCCTCTTGAATGGAAGTCAATCCTGGCTCACTGCATGTAAGTTTCTGTTGCTTATGAATCGTGCATTCTGCACTCTGCTATATTTTTGGTGGAATCACCCCCAAAGAGGGTTATTTTTGAGCCTAACAGCTCTTGATTCCCAACAGAAGGGAAGAAACTTGAACCTTGGTGTTTTAGTAGGCTGAAAGAAAAGATTCTTCTGTTTGCTAAGGTCATGATGTAAAAAGAGCAAGCAGGTAATACTAATAATAATGCCAAAGGCATGGCTCTACCAAGAACACTCTAGTTAAAAAAGGGCAAAGAATCTTGTGGAATCAAGGACTGAGGGCCCTACCACACAGCCCTGTATCCCAGAATATGAAGGCAGGAAATCCCACATTATCTGAGTGTGGACTCAGATAACCCCGTTCAAAGCAGATATTGTGGTATTTTCTGCCTTAATAGTCTGGGATATAGGGCTGTGTGGAAGGGCCCTGAGTGGGAAGAGAGAATCAGGGGATATTTAGCACAAGGTTGTTTTAGTGGAGCTGGTTACTATTCAGGAAAAAATGCTGCTTTACCTCATGTTGTAGACTTTGCACTAGCTGCAGAAGAAACATCAAAAGATGTGCTGCCCGTCTCTCATTTAAGATGTGCTTTCTCCACCTGAGAAACCTGCTAGAGAAGGCACAATTGTTGTTGTTGTTGTTATTGTGTGCCTTCAAAATATTTTAAACTTATGACAACCCTAAATTGAACCTATCATGAAATTTTCTGAAGCCTAAAGTATGCGAGTTGCCCAAGGTAATCCAGTGGGTTTCAATGGCCAATCAGGGAACTGAATCCTGTTCTCCAGGGTAATCGTAACCACTATATCACACTGGCTCCATAGAAGGCACAGTAGAAGAACATAATTCTTATCAACTACTCTCTGTGTATTTCTCTGAAGAAGAGTTATTGTCTAATAGCAAGCCAGCTCAACCTGGGGCCAAACTTCCTTGGGATCTACATTTAGTGTCTTCTGGTACCTCTGGAAAGCATGTGCCTGGGAAAAATATTCTCTGAAACTTTATGATTTACTTTTTTAAACTGGTGGTGAGTTGAGTAAAACTGCTAACATTGTGTCAACTTAGCTGTCAGAATATATCCCACTGGTATCCAGGATTTTCAATTAAACTGGGTCCACCCATTTACAGTTACTTTGCAAATGAATCTACTCTGATGTAAATGTAGACCTTCGGTTTATGAAACCTCTATGAACAAATAATCTTTTTAGGAAGGGTTTTGGCCACATGTGGCTAAAAATATGCTTCTTCCTATTCTTTCCGATCAATGAGAAAGGAATAAACAGTGACAGCAGTACACCCAACCATATAGGGAAGCTGTAGTGATGAATCATTTCCCTATGTGTACTGACTGATCAGACAGAAGACTTCTCTTTAGGTTGCTAACAAATCTTTTATGGTGAACTAAAGTATAGATGTTTACAGCATATTTACTCTCATTTGTCCATGAGGGAGAGAGCGATAGAGTCAGAAAATGAATGTAGGGGATTTTCCAAAGCTCTCCACAGGAAGCTCAATAGGTTG
The DNA here is from genome assembly GCA_030556195.1 of Anolis apletophallus. Lineage (NCBI taxonomy): Eukaryota > Metazoa > Chordata > Lepidosauria > Squamata > Anolidae > Anolis > Anolis apletophallus. Next base: position 87,992,559 of record JARBWK010000001.1, on the reverse strand, counting down.
GTAACCTTTTTGTCTTCAATGACTAATATGTGCACATTTGAATTACTACAATGAGAATCTGTCTGATGAAATGAAAAGAGCAAGGCAGCTATCCTTGCATTTTGGCATAAGCTTTCAAATGATATCTAAATAGTTTGAAATGTTTTTATTTACTTACACAAAACAGACGTGACCTGGTAATTCCAATGCACTTGTGCTCAGTGTGGAATACATCTCACAATGTTAAAACAGTGGATGTGGCTCTTAATGAGACATGTCACATTATCACAGGATGTCTATGCCCAACACCACTGAAAAAATTATATTGCTTAGCTGGCGATGTGGTTTTATGGGCTTTTTATGTATTTTAATATGTTGTTGTAAATGTTTTAAATTGTATAGCATTGAATCTTGCTGTAAGCTGATCTGAGTCCCACTATGGAGGTGAGAAGGTCGGGGTACAAAAGTTTTAAATAAATAAATAAATAAATATTGCATCACCTGGCATCTGCCAAGAAGTAGCAGCTTGTAATGAAAGGACCAAGGCATTGACATCTCCAGGTATCCTCTGTTCAGATATCAGCCAGCAAGCTAATGCCGTAAATCAAGAAATAGCTTCCTGAAATCTACAGAGATGCTTGCAGGAACACCTCAACAAGCGAGAGTCCAAAAATGGCAGGCTAAAACCTGGAACCTCAATCAGTGGCTGAGACCAGATGAGAAACTCCCTCCTCAGCACACAGATGACTGGTCGGCTTGGAAGGCACTGAACAAACTGCACTCTGGCACCACAAGATGCAGAGACAACCTTAAGAAATGGGGCTACAAAGTGGAATCCATGGCATTCGAGTGTGTAGACGAGCAAAGCACAGACCACCTACTACAATGCAGCCTGAGCCCTGCCACATGCAGAATGGAGTACCTTCTCACAGCGACACCAGAGGCACCCCAAGTGGCCAGCTTCTGGACAAAGGAAATCCAGCATAATGCCAAGTTTTTAACTTTGTGTCTTTTAAAATACATTATAATTGTACTGCTTCTGACATGAGAAATGCATATTGTTAGTGGGTTGTTGTGAGTTTTCTGGGCTGTATGGCCATGTTCCAGAAGCATTCTCTCCTGACATTTCACCTCAACCTCCAATACCCCCCCCTCCCAATGTATTTTCTCTTGGTTATGAGAGTTCTGTGTGGGAAGTTTGATTCCATTCCATCATTGGTCGAGTTCAGAATGCTCTTTGATTGCGGGTGAACTATAACTCCCAGCAACTACAACTCCCAAATGACATTTTGTGTCATTTTGGTTGGTGGTATGCCCCAGGATTTTGTATATGTAAAAAATGTGCCGCGGCTCAAAAAAGGTTAAAAAAAACACTGTCTTAACATACACTGAGTTGCTTTTCTCTTTTGAAGTGTAGGAACCTACCCATATTCTTATCATGTTATCCTGTCACTGATACTACACTTATTGTTAAAGAAATGTTACTCAGTAACACATATGCTTCATTAACACTTGTATAGCTGTAATGACTTTGGAAGTTCTTGGACCTATAGCTGATTATCATTTAAAACTCACATACCAAGCTCTTGTGAAATGGCAGATATTCCACATTTTAACTTTCATTTTTATTTATGATATTTTGTTCCACCAAAGAGCTCAGAGTGGAAGTATATATGCCCTCCTTTTCTGCTCCATACTTTTCTTCTCTTGCTATTTTGTTCCTCTGCATTCTACATCTTTTTTCCTGTTCTGTTATTACTCCCTCTGCTCTCCTCCCTCATTTTAAAACACAAGATTTATGGGATGGTCATTTATTCCTATGCAGAGCCTGCTCCATAAAGGGCAATGTCATTTTGAGGTAATATCTTACTGATAACAACATTGGTTGTAGTTTTTTCACATTTATGGTTATGCTTATTGAAGAGGGAGTGGGCATTTTAGCCCATGTGTGGTGCTCTCGTTCTTTGTTCCTTCTCCCAACGTGGGCAGAAGAAAGGCTGTTGTTTGTCGCTGAACCAATGGTCAGTTTCTGCATAACCAATGAATACTGGTATTCTTGCAAAGCACAAGGCACTAGCTAGATCTCAGTCTACTAATCCAGGAAAGCACTTTTTATGTATTTTAGCAAGAGCACATACTCAGGATCACTTAATGCAGATGACTTATTTATGCTTTCCCTGTTCAGAGAGTACTGAACAGGGAAAGTATGCATACTCTGTAAATTAAACATGCATCAATGAACCATAGGGATTTTAGCAGCAGCAATAACAACAAGAAATCAACAAAACTAGATCACTAAAAAGTGAAGCCCCTAGCCAGTTCTCATCTTACAAGAAAATCAGAAAAATACTAATCTTATACCATATTATGGTAAAATATCTCGAACACTTAGTATGGATTTCCTCATTGTATTTGGTTCAACACAATGGATGCCACAATGAAACAAAGAAGAGTGCTGCAGGACTAGAGGAAAAGACCAACTGGTTCAGGATTCTGTTCCCACAGTGGCCAAACAATTTTCCCTGGGAAGCCAGAAAGCACAGCATGATTAATAGAAAAATAGAACAAATAAACAACAACAAAGAGTTGGAAGAGATCTTGTGGTCCATCCTGTCCAATCCCCTGCCATTAGTATAATATCAATTTATTAATATAAAATATAAAAAACTAACATTGTGTTAATTTTAGTCCTTCACCCTGAATTTATTTCATGTTGGAAAATATTCCAAAGAGAAGTCTATGACCTACCCCAGACATAAGGTCAGGGCTCAAGAAGGAGCAACCTAACTTGCAAGGATTCATACATCTTCATTGCCAGCTCCTCTCATTTTTAGCCCCAAACTGGGTTTTTATTTACATCTGAAGTTTCCCATCTCTTTCTAAGTAAACTTGTTGTTGTTCATTCGTTCAGTTGTTTCCGACTCTTCGTGACCTCATAGACCATCACATGCCAGAGCTCATTGTTGGCCGTCACCTCCCCCAGCTCCATCAGAGTCAAGCCAGTCACTTCAAGGATACCATCCAACCATCTTGCCCTTGGTCGGCCCCTCTTCCTTTTTCCTTCCTTTCCCCCCAATATAATTGTCTTCTCTAAGCTTTTATTTCTTCTCATGATGTAGCCAAAGTACTTCATCTTTGCCTCTACTATCCTTCCCTCCAATGAGCAGTGGGGCTTTATTTCCAGAAGTATGGACTGGTTGGATCTTCTCGCAGTCCAAGGCACTCTCAGGACTTTTCTCCAACACCACAGTTCAAAAGTATCTATCTTCCTTCGCTCAGCCTTCCCTAAGGTCCAGCTCTCACATCCATAGATTACTATAGGGAATACCATTGCTTTGACTATGCAGATCTTCATTGCCAGTGTGATGTCTCTACTCTTCACTGTTTTATCAAGATTGGACGTTGCTCTCCTCCCAAGAAGTCAATGTCTTCTGATTTCCTGGCTGCAGTCTGTGTCTGCAGTAATCTTTGCACCTAGAAATACCAAGTCTGTCACTGCTTCCACGTTTCTCCCTCTATTTACCAGTTATCAATCAGTCCGGCTTCAATAATCTTGGGTTTTTTGATGTTTAACTGCAACCCAGCTTTTGCACTTTCTTCTTTCACCTTGATTAGAAGGATCCTTGGCTCCTCCTCATTTTGGCCATCAAAGTGATATCATCTGCATATCTAAGGTTGTTAATGTTTCTTCCAGCAATTTTAACTCCAGCCATTCTTGTTCAGATGTCGGTTACATTGGAGGCAATAAGTGAGGTTGAATGTTTAAAAGGAAAAAATCTGAAATGAAATCTATATGAACACATTTAATAATCAAACAATATAAAAATATAAAACATGTTGTACTCTGTAAAATGACTACAATGTCATTCTGTAGAATACACTATTTAGGGGAACCTGTAGCACAGCAGTTCTCGTTTGTGCCTGGGGGCCAGGGAACGGGAACGGGGGTGCCATTAGCATTAGGGCCTGCAGCAGCAGAGGTAGATTCTGAAGAGGATTTAGAAGGGTTACCAGAAGGAGCGTTTCCCATCTCTGGGCCCCTTTCTCCCACGGAAAGCTTGGCTTGGGATGAAGGTTGGCTTGTCCCTTATGCAGACATAGATGATAACCAGGTGCAAATGGAAAGCAGTGATAGCGAAAGTTATGAACACCCGGGTGGGAGAGGCTCACAGGAGCTTGTGAGTCAAAACATGGAAGAGAGCGGCTGGGAAGATTCTAGGGAGGAGAGCTCTCATGAAGATAGAGACCCAGGTGCTGGGAGACAAGGCCGAACCTTTGATAGGAGACGTAGCATCGAGTCCAGCAGAAGGGGATAGTACCATAGCCTAGACAGGCCGAGGTCCGTCAGCAGAGATTGGAGACGACAAAGCCTAGAGCGTCGGGGACCTCGGCCGAAAGATTAAGTATAGGATCCGTGGGAACTAATCCCCAGTGCTTCGGCCACGTCTCTTCTGGGTAGACGTGTAGCGAAGTGGGTCCACGGAGCTAAGTTGGCTAGTGGCTACCAAGTCTTGCCTTGTATTTCGTACCTTGTTTGTTCCTGATTCCGCATTGCCGTGCGGAGCTTTGCCAAGCCTTTTGGATTACTCATCAAGCTGTTTTTGGACAATTGATTGCTTAGCCTTTGAATTGCTTTTGCTATTTTTATGGACAATATTCCTTTTGAACTGTTTCTATATTCAATAAAGTAGTTAGCCTTCAGTCCGTCTCTGTGTGTGTGATTAAGGGGCCGGTCAAGTCCGTGCATCGTGACAGAACCATGCCTTGCAGTCCTATACATCTATTTGGTTGTTTATTCATTCAGTTGCTTCCCAGTCTTCATGACCTCATAGACCAGCCCATGCCAGAGCTCCCTGTCAGCCATAGCTACTACCCCCAGTTCCTTCAAGGTCAAGGCGGTCACTTCAAGAATAACATCCCTTCACCTTGTCTTTTATCGGCCCTTCTTACTTTTTCCTTCCATTTCATCCAGCATCATTATCTTCTCCAAGTTTTCATGTCTTCTCATTATGTAGCCAAAGTACTTCATCTTTGCCTCTAATATCCTTCCCTCCAGTGAGTAGTTAGGCTTTATTTCCTGGAGTATAGACTGGGTTGATCTTCTTGCAGGCCAAGGCATCTATCTTCCTTCGCTCAGCCTTCCCTATGGTCCAGTTCTCGCATCCATAGGTTACTACAGGGAATACCATTGCTTTAATTATGCAGACCTCCTCCCAATAAGTAAACGTCTTCTGATTTCCTGATTGCAGTCTGCGTCTGCAGTAATCTTCATGCCTAGAAATACAAAGTCTGTCATTGCCTCTATGTTTTCTCCCTCTATTTTCCAGTTATCAATTAGTCTGGATGCCACTATCTTGGTTTTTTGATGTTTAACTGCAACCCAGCTTTTGCACTTTCTTCTTTCGCCTTGGTTAAAGCCTCCTCAGCCCCTCTCACTTTCAGCTATCAAAGTGGTATCATCTGCATATCTAAGGTTGTTAATATTTCATCCAGCAATTTTAACTTTTTGGATTCATCAAGCCCTGCATGTTGCATGATTTGTTCTGCCTACAAGTTGAATAGGTAGGGTGAGAGTATACAGCCCTGCCATACCCCTTTCCCAGTCTTGACCTAGTCTAATGTTCCATGGTCTGTTTTTACAGTTGGAGGGGGCAATGTGATTTGGTATGCCCATACCACCAGGAACTTGCCACAATTTATTATGATGCACATAGTCAAAGGCTTTAGAATAGTCAAAAGGCAGAAATAGATGTTTTTCTGAAACTCCCTGCCTTTTCCCATTATCCAGCGGATAGTGGCAATTTGGTCTCTTGTTCTTCTGACTTTTCTAAACCCAGCTTGTACATCTGGCAACTCTCTCTCCCTGTATTGCTGGAGTCTACCTTGCAGGATCTTGAGCATTACCTTATTGGCATGAGAAATAAGTGCCACTGCATGAAAGTTTGAGCATTCTTTAGCATTTCCCTTTTTTGGTATGGGGATATAAGTTGATTTTTTCCAGTCTGGTGGCCATTCTTGTGTTTTCCATATTTGCTGGCATATGGCATGCATCACCTTGATAGCATCATCTTTCAAGATTTTGAACAGTTCAGCTGGGATCCTGTCATCTCTTGCTACCTTGTTGTTAGCAATACTTCTTAAGGCCCATTCAACCTCACTCCTCAGGATGTCTAATTCACTCACCACACTGTCAAAACTATCCTCAATATTATTGTCCTTCCTATACACATCTTCTGTATAGTCCCGCCACCTTCTCTTGATCCCTTCAGCTTCTGTTAGGTCCCCGCCATCTTTGTTTATGACCATGCTCATTTTTGCCTGAAATTTACCTCCAATTTTTCTAATTTTCTGGAAGAAGTCTCTTGTCCTTCCTATTCTATTGTCTTCTTCCACTTCCATGCATTGCTTGTTTAAAAATAGTTCCTTATCTCTTCTGGCTAACCTCTGGAATTGTACATTTAACTGGACATATCTCCCCTTATCGCTGTTTCCTTTTGCTTTCCTCCTTTCTTGGGCTACTTCCAGTATCTCAGCAGACAACCATTTTGCCTTCTTGGTTTTCTTTTTCTTTAGGACGTACTTTGTTGCCACCTCCAAAACAATACCGCGGACTTCTGTCCATAGTTCTTCTGGGGCTCTATTTATTAAATCGAGTCCCTTAAATCTGTTCTTCACTTCCACGACATATTCGCTGGAATGTTAGTGGGATCATATCTAACTGGTCTCTGTGTTTTCCCCAATTTCTTTAGTCTGATTCTAAATTGAGCAATAAAAAGTTTGTGTTCTGAACTACAGTCATCCCCAGGCCTTGTTTTCACTGACTGGATGGATGTCCGCCACCTTTGGCTGCAAAGGATGTAGTCAATCTAATTTCGGTGTTGCCCTTCCGTTGAAGTCCATGTATAGAGCTGTCATTTAAGTTGTTGGAAGAGAGTATTCGTTATACATAGTGAGTTTTCCTGGCAAAATTCTATCAGCCTACGTCCCGTTTCATTTTGTTGCCTCAGACCATGCTTGCCTGTGATCCCAGTTGTCATTTGACTATCCACCTTGGCATTCCAGTCTCCAGTAATGAAAATAATGTCTCTTTTTGATGTATTATCCAGAAGGTGCTGCAGATCCTCATATAACTGAACTACTTCAGCTTCTTCAGCAGCTGTGGTTGGGGCGTATATTTGGATCACTGTAATGTTAAAATGCTTGTCTTGAGATCATTCTGTCATTTTTTGGATTGCATCCAAGCACTGCTTTAGCGACTTTCTTATTAATTATGAAGGTTACTCCATTTCTTCGGTGTTTCTCTTGTCCACAGTAGTAGATCTGGCGGTCATCAGATGTGAAGTGGCCCATTCCAGTCCATTTCAGTTCGCTGACCCCAGAATGTTTATCTTTAGTCTTGACATCTCATCAAATAACAACATCCAGTTTGCCCTGGCTCACAGATCTTACATTCCAGGTTCCTATAGTATATTGATCTTTAGAGCATTGGCTTCGTCGTTCACCTCCAATACCATCAACCACTAGCCTTCCTTTCGGCTTTGAGCTAACTGCATCATCACATCTGGGGCTAGTTGAACTTATCCTCTGCTCCTCCCCAGTAGCATTTTGACCATCTTCTGACCTGGGAGTCCCATCTTTTGATGGCATACCAACATATCTCTGGTTGTACTGGTCCATTTAGTTTTCTTGGCAAGAATACTGGGGTGGTTTGCCATTGCCTTCCCCAGGGATTGCACTTGGTCTAAGTACACTTATCTCTTGAGAAAACCACTGGTGATAAAGTCTCATAGCAATCAATGGAACACAAATAGTGGCATGCTTGATCAAATGGATGACCTAGCCCTGTGTTCTACTTCCACTATTGTCTATGGAAAGCTTCCAAGCAGGATATGAGCTTTTTAGGATCTTCTGCCTGAATCCTCCAGCAGCTCGTATCTAGAACCCACTGACATCAACTCTAGGTTATCCATAGGTTCTTTGCCACTTTTGCTCTTAAAGTCATTGGGGGCATAGAGACTGAACTGGGGATCAAAGAAAACACAAATACATGGAACCTCTGAATTGAGAAAGAGCTATAGCAAATTCTTCCAGATCTTAGGTTGTACAAGAGTCCTACTAGGACCCTCATGATTCATCCTGAGTAAAGTTCCAGACAAAAGAATCCATGTTTTTCTGTTTTTTCCATATAGATGTTTTCCATTTTTGTAGTTGACTTTACTCAGTTTTGTGGAAGGTCAGGCTAAGTCTTTTTACCAAGTAGGAAGATATTTAAAGTTTCATCAGCTGAAAGTTTAGCCTCAATACCTAATTTCTTCAATGCCTTTATCATTTCCCAATAATCCTCTGTGGTAAATGAAGACAAGTTGCCATAGTGACCTTGAGACATTCACTTCTTCCAATATTTGAGTTAAATGTATGAATTGATCCATAGCCCATTATCCATTCTGCTAGAAGTCTTTATTTAAAACAAAAAAGATATAAGACTGTACAGCCACTTTTTAACTCAGTAGCTACTGAAATCAGTAGCTACTGAAATGGACATCCAAGTGCCACCTCTGTGTTGATGGAGGCAGGCAGGATTTCCCCGGGTACTGGTTGTGGGGGGTCGGGAGCAGGTGAGGGTTTTGCCCTCCTTTCTGCTAGAGATCCCTGTGTACAACTAGTGGGCCACTGTGTGACACAGAATGCTGGACTAGATGGGCTGAGGCCCGATTCAGCATGGCTCTTCTTATGTTCTTATGTTCTTATTAACTCCTTAGGGGCCTTCTACACTGTACCTAAATGAAAAAAATCATCATTCTGCAAAATCCAAAGTTCTCTGGCTATAATAAATGAATGGTACTGTAGAGTGTAAAGACTATATCAAATGCAGCAGAGGATAGACCCCGATGGAAGGGAACAGAGCCTGACAATTCCCTCTGCTGTCCCACAGTTTTCCCCTGCTGTCCCCCACTTTATCCCTGCCCATCTGATAAGTGTGATAGGAGGAGCCAAAAGTGTACTGTAGGTCTTGTATACAGACTTCTCGTGTTGATTTGTGGTCCCCAGCCTTTTACTGAACAACTTGCATCATATCTGACCATAGTGAGTTGGGTCTCTGTAACAAGGCAGATGGGATTTGGAATCATCTCATTACTATCATGCAAAATATTAAATGCTTCTCAATTCTCATCCTAATTTTGATTAGCATTTTTTATTTTGTTCTTGCTGCAGTTGGGAAAGTATACTTAGGACTTGTGAGGTCCTAAGGCTCAGAAGAGGTTGGGAACATTTATTTTCTTAGGTCACTCACCTATTTGCACAGTTCTCATGGAAGGGGGAGATAAGCTGTGCTTGTTCATTTTGCTTTGCTTTCCTTGCCTCTGCTCTATATAATCCTTGAGAGTTCATTTTCCATTGGCTTCACCTTGTAGAAAGTGCATCCAAATCCAGAGGCTTAATTTAGCCAGTGATGAGGAATAAATTGATTGGCAGCTATGGGTAGTCTGGGTAGAAGTCATTATTTAAGGGCCTAATTCTCCTGTTGGCTGTGATTGGAAGCTAGATCCAATCAACATAAAGGCAGGAATGATTCTTTACTGTGGACCATTTTTATTTCATGTGTCATTTACTTATATCCTTTGGGATCCAAAGCAGTTTGCCACATCATTTCCTTCCAGTAAAGATGATCTTGTAGCAGTAATGTGTTTCAGTACCCAGCACCAAATTATGTTAAAGGACCTTATCACATAGGCATATGGATTCACCATGCAACATGGAAAATCTGTAGGGTCTCGTATCGCCTGACTCACCTGTGACCCCATCTCACACGGGGAAGCATCCACCACCTGGCTTCCTCCCATTGTTTCAAAGGCAACGTGGGAAGTCTTCTTTTCATTATGCATTTCCCAATATTCTAATGCATTCATGGACAATGTAGACTCAAATGACCCAGTTCAAAGATGGTAATGTGGATTATCTGATTTGATAATCTGGACTATATTCCAAAAGGGGGTGTATGATGCCTGACTGGCACTATAGCAAAGGGAGTAGAGTCAAATCTATGTAGAAAATAATTCAATCCAAACGGTTCTTGATATCATAATTCATATTATTGTAAGTTCAACAAGTGCGTCCAAAATAATCCAAATATCACAACGATCAAAGCCTGCTAAATAACAATTGTTTGTCACAGAATACTCCCGAAGCGGCAAAAATAAATGGATAATCAATTGTAAATTATAATTCAATATTAAATGTTCTTGTCGCTTCGTTCCGGTCGACAGTCAAGGCAACAGGCAGTACTACCGTGTTTCCCCGAAAGTAAGACACCCCCGATTGTAAGACGTATCGGGGGTGTCTGGGGGGTCGGCTTATATAAGCCATACCCCGTATATAAGACGTACCTCGTCCCGCCGCTGCCAAATCGGAGGTGTGCCGCGCACACCTGCGCACACCTCCGCGCACACCTCTTCGCCAGGGCTCCAGGCAAGGGAGGGGAAAGGAGCCAGGGGCGGGAGGAGCAGCGACGCGTCACTGTGACGCTGCGATCGTCACCACGCCCCTGGCTCCTTCCCTCTCCCTTGCTTGAGGAAAGGAGAGGAAAGGAGCCAGGGGCGTGGTGATCGCAGCGTCACAGTGACGCGTCATCGTTGTCCGCCCCTGGCTCTCTTCTCCCACCCTTGGAAGGGAGGAGGAAGAGAGCCAGGGGCGGGGAGAGGACGACGACACTGTGACGCTGTGTGATCCTCACCACGCCCCCTGGCTCCTCCCCCTCCCTTGCTTGAGGAAAGGAGGAGGGAGCCAGGGCGTGGTGAGGATCGCAGCGTCACAGTGACGCAGCATCTGTCCGCGCCCTGGCTCTCTTCTCCCACCCTTGGAAGGGAGGAGGAAGAGAGCCAGGGGCGGAGAAGGGACGACGCCACTGTGACGCTGCGATCCTCACCACGCCCCTGGCTCCTTTCCCTCTCCCTTCTTTCCTCAAGCAAGGGAGGGGAAAGGAGCCAGGGCGGTGACGATCGCAGCGCCACAGTGACGCTGCCGCTGCTTCCTCCTCCCGCCCCTGGCTCTTTCCCCTCCCTTGCCTGGAGCCCTGGCGAAGAGGTGTGCCGCGGAGGTGTGCCGCAGGTGTGCGGCACACCTCCGGTTGCGGGCAAGGCAGGCGGCGGCGCGGCGGCGGTGGCGGCGGCGTGGCGTGGCGACGGGGCATCTTGGGTTATATAAGACGTACCCGAAAGTAAGACGAGGGGGACTTTTGGGGGAAAGAAAGTAAGACGCTGTCTTACTTTCGAGGAAACACGGTATATCATTAATCACATCATCAATCATTATTATCATAATAATAATGATTGATGATGTGATTAATGATACATAGTACTGCCTGTTGCCTTGACTGTATTTACTGTTATCTACTTGAAACAGTTTGCCCTATAATACTGTGTTTATAGAACATTATTGTTACAAAAAATACTTATAAAAATATATATATTTGGTTACACAGTGATCCGTAAACAGATGTTCCTGTATACTCCCGGTCCAGAAGAAGCTACTGCGAAACGGAGCTTGCGCTTGGGACTTTAAATCCGTTGACCGGAACGAAGCGACAAGAACATTTAATATTGAATTATAATTTACAATTGATTATCCATTTATTTTTGCCGCTTCGGGAGTATTCTGTGATGAACAATTGTTATTTAGCAGGCTTTGACCGCTGCGATATTTGGATTATTTTGGACGCACTTGTTGAACTTACAATAATATGAATTATGATATCAAGAACCGTTTGGATTGAATTATTTTCTACATAGATTTGGCTCTACTCTCTTTGCTAATCTGGACTATATTGCCATGTAGGAAGGCCCTTAGGGGCCTTTTACGCTGCACCTAAAATGCAGGAGTTACTGGGTTGAAAAGGGGGTGGTTAAATGACACTAGCGCTAAATTAGCATTCATTTGTATTAACACAGGAAAAACATGTGGTAGAAAGGTCACCTTATATCCTGATTTCAGACAGAAAATACACATTCGCATGACTGTAAAGCCCTGCAGTCATGCAAAAAAACCTCCCCTCCCCTCTGTGGAGACTGCTCTAGTGCAAGTCTACTTTTTAAAAGCCCAAACAGATGGTTTAAAGGAAGCACAAACTGAAAACAATTACTACTCTTTGAAACTTTTATTTCACAGTTTATAATATTAAACAGAGCTTGCCTTAAGAATTTGGGGAATAGAGAGATTTTTTTTCGTGTCAGGAGCAACTTGAGACACTGCAAGTCGCTTCAAATGTGAGAGAGCAGACCGTCTGCAGGGATGCCCAAATGTTTTACCACCCTGTGGGAGGCTTCTCTTATGTCCCTACATGGGAAGCTGGAGTTGACAGATGGGATCTCACCCCACTACCCGGATTCAAACTGGCAACCTTTCGGGCAGCATTCCTGCCAGCACAAGGGTTTAACCCATTGCACCACCGGGGGCTCCAATAGAGAGATAAAAAATGTGCTTGTGTGTACATTCAAAGATTTGCATGTGCACATATGAGCTATAGTGCATAACATAGTGATTTAAAAAAATGTTCTGCTGGATGCCCCCCCCCCCCCCACATCCACCCTCCATCTTGTTCCAATATAGAGGATGCCTGTGGGGGACCCAATCCCGGGACTAACAGGTATGTGGAACCTGCAGTCAGGTCCTGGGATTTTTACCATCAATTTAAAACCCAATTTAAAACCCATATGTCTAGATGAAGCACCCTTCGTTTTATTTACTGGTCTTTCTTTCTCTTCTTCTTGTTTCTTGTCCTCCTCCTCCGCTATCCTTTCATTTTTGGTCTTTTTCTACTAACTGTCCTTCCATTTCTTCCTCTTCTATATCTTTCTTAAATCTTTAATAAAATTCACTTGTTTTTTGTATGGTTATTATTCACACACACACACACACACACAGAGAGAGAGAGAGAGAGAGAGAGAGAGAGAGAGAGAGAGAAAGTCCTTCTAGTTTTCCCTATGTATATAGAATTCTTTTTTTTCAATTGTCTGTTAGGAAATAATATCATTTTCTTTTCTGGAGTATAAGTCCTCGGATGTACTTCAATATCACCAGTTGTATTCCTCCATGACCCACTTTTCTTCTGGTTTTAGTATTTTGTCACAGAAGGATTTTTTGACAAAATATATTATGGTATTCTGGAACTTTTCTTCACCTCTGCTTCCTCCTGCCTGCCCTCATTTTGATGTGAGTCAGTTGTGACAAAAAGTCCTCACTGATCTATGATGATTCATTTTTAAAGAACTTCGAATGCAATTTTCCTCTGACCTCTAATGGACAATCCCATTACAGATTAAATCATTTTATACCCCATTTTTATCATGTTTATGATCATTTCTCTTGAAACAAACTTTACAGTTAAATAATCAGCATGTAAACTGAACTGAATGATTTTTTCACTTTACTTTTCAATCCGTCACACTCCACAAGCATTTGCGATCAATTTTATTTGTTTGGTGTGTTTGTGAATTATTACAGGAAATTGTGGTCCATTTCTGATTTTTTTCAAGTGTTTTAAGTACACTTGTAAATCAAACAATTTTTATGTGCTGCTACTGTTGTCATCCACCAAATGAAGGACTGGGACAAAATATATTATAAGCAGTGGAATAAGATACATTAGTGTGGTGGCAATTCATTCACGCATATATTAACACCTCTTCCAAGAGGTGGATGTGTCAGAGGTATAGTTGGTCCACTGGGTGCCAAAACAGAAAGGCATGAAATGAGACAAAGTCAGTAAATATTTTGGCAAACATTTGTCATATTCATGTATATCTTGATGTCAGTTTTATAAAAATATATATTAAAACTATCACTGATATTCAAATGTTCTTCTTCATTTTAATCTACTACTTTCTTTCCTGGCACAATGTCCCTTAATGTCAGACTATCTGACACCATTTTTTCAAAGAACTTTTAAGGCCACAATTTTTTCCATTTTGCTCCAGATCATCAGGGTCATAATAAGGGCATGAGAGCATCATCTGGACCACAGCTTTCCTTTGTGTTTGCTGACACAAGAAAAGAAAGCTGCAAATAGAACACTGCAAAATGAAAGAAGAACGTCATTTTGTCACTGTTACACATAGTAGTCCTACACACTGCTCTGAAACTTTTAGAAACAATGTGATATGTGCTCTCTCACACACACACACACACACACATGCACAGTCACAAACACTCTCATTGTGTTTACATATACATTTAAACCTATTGTTGAATCTAATCACAGTAGATCAACTTAATTAATGAAACTTCCATAAGTATTGACTACATTCACATTGGTTGGGATGAACACATCAGATTTAAGACAATATGCACAAACAAAATTAGAATTGTAAGATGTATTTCTCAATGTTATTACTTAACTAATATACTGTGTTTTATTTTAAGAAAATCATTCTTAGACACACTGTAGATAATGTAAGTGCATTAAGATCATAGAGATGTGGAGTTATGTAATAATAAATTCTGCAGCAATCTGGAATTATATAAAGACATAAAATACCTGAACAGCTTTTATTTTCTCCTTCCCTACCCTTCTTTTCCCCCACTTCTTCTACACTTTTCAGTGACAAGACAAGAATGTAATTGAGCAGAATAAACTTTTACAATTTATTTTTTCTATTTTGAAAGTAAAATCGTGTGCATCTGAGAGTCCTACAGACTGAAAGCCTCAATTTATGTACCTAGAGAAAGCATCTCAAGAGAATATTTTAAAAAGCAAATTTCCATATTTTGTTTCATTTCATTTCTTTGCCTATCTGTGATCAATGTACATTTGTGTAACAAACTGTTGTTTATACCCCAACCATGAATAGTCCTCTGAGATTGTGCTATTTACATGGTGGAGTAGGGGTTCAAGCTGAACTCAATAGAAGAACACCTGGTTTGTGGTGCACAAACTACAATGTTCAAAGCCTGGTATCCCCAGTTATTGCTGGGTAAAGATGCTGTTCTTCAAACAGTAGTGTCATACCCTTCAACTGTTCTGATTTCACAAAATTAGTCCTTTGCCATTCCACTTTTTTCATCTGATTTTAAAAGGTCCCTCTTTCTCTTGCTTCAACCCATTTCCCACTTGTCCTCAGCTGTACTAAATGAACTCAGGAGTGGGGAGAAGAGAGCAATAGGCAGAGTCTTGCCCATCCCAATAACCTCTGACAAAAACAAATTGCTTCAGTCTCACCTAGCTTGTGTATTCATGCCCATTAATAACTTCCACCATCTTGCCTATACTCTTGGTTCATGAACCACAGTAATCCTGGTTTTCATCTGTGAATTGGCATATATGACTACCAGCATAACGTTTCTACTAGGCTTGTTTGATCAAGGGAAAAAATGGTTCAAAACTTGTTTTGGATGTAGAGGGTGCTGGTGATTCATTTCTTAAATGATTTCTGAAATTTCCTGAAACAGTCAGAATTTTCAGAAATTTCCAAAATTTCCAAATTGCTTTGTTAATGGCGGGTGCGATTGCACAATACGTGAAAACCTGCAAACGGGACAGGCAGAACTTGGGGGATTCTCTTTCCCTCAGTTTTAGACTGCTACTGACAAAACTTGCCACAGTGGTAGAAAAGATTCTCCTCTGTCAGCATACTAACTTTCAACATGTTTAGAAGATCCCTGGGTTCTTGACAATTTTAAAAGGAAGCCACTGTTCAACATTGCCCCTCCCAGATCAGGAGGGAGGAATCCCCAGAGTATGGCAGCATCCCACCACGGCCCTCCAAGTTGTGGCTGCCCACCGTTGGCTAGCATTCCACCCCACCGCCCCAACCTTCAAAGACCAGGAGGGACGAATCCCCCAGAGGACTGACCGTTTGCCTGCCCTGTGGATGCCAGCGGTCCTCCCCGACCCCCTTTTCCAACACCTCAAGGGGGGACAAATCCCCAAGTACAGACTGTTCACCTGCCCTGTGGATGGATGTCAGTGGTCCTCCCTGACCACCTCTCCCAACACCTCAAGGGGGATTAATCCCCCCGAGGAATGTCAGTTTGCCTGCCATGTGTATGCCAGCGGTCCTCCCTGACCACCTCCTCCAACACCTCAAAGGGGGAAGAATCCCCCCAAAGAATGTCCGTTCACCTGCCCTGTGGATAGATGCCAGCTGTCCTCCTCACCCACCTCCCTTTACACCTCGAGGGGGATGAATCCCCTGAGGAATGTCAGTTTGTCTGCCCTGTGGATGCCAGAGGTCCTCCTCAACCACCTCCTCCAACACCTCGAGGGGGGATGAATCACCAGAGGATTGACCATTTGCCTGCCCTGTGGATGGATGCCAGCTGTCCTCCCCATCCACCTCCCCCTACACCTTGAGGGGGATTAATCCCCTGAGGAATGTCAGTTTGCAACCCTGTGGATTCCAGCAGTGTTATTGTGTTGATTCCCAAGAAAAGGATTTGATTAGTAGATTTCTAGTATCCCAAAGTATCATGTGTAAGCCCAAGGAGAGGGAAGGGGCCTTCCACAGTTTTATTGTGTTTATTCCCAAGAAAAGGATTGGATTAGTAGATTTCTAGTTTCCCAAACTACCACGTGTAAGCCCAGGGAGAGGAAAGTGCTATTCCCAAAGTACCACGTGTAAGCCCGAGAATAGGAAAGGGGCGTTTTCCCTACTTTCAGAAGAGAATTATTATTAGCAAAGGGAAATTTGGGTTTTCCAAAGCACAGAAGTCAAACCCCAGGAGAGAAAATAATAATAATAATAATCTTTATTTGTACCCCGCCACCATCTCCCCAACGGGGAGTTCCCCCCTCACTTTATTTTTAGGGATAAATTGGGGGTTTTGGGGTGGCTGCATGCCATCTCAATTTCCCTTCCCTCCAGGTGTTTTGGACACCCTGGGGTCTGACATAGCTAGATGCCCTTCTGGTATGACCACCAAGGAAAGCCAGGGATTTGGGTCCTATGTATGACCTATATCACAAAAGGAATCAGGATTTTAAATTCTAGTTGCTATTGCAATTTGTTCCTCTCTGGAAGGGCCCTCAGCCTCCACACAGTGTTCCAAACTGATCCTGTGTACAAGAGCTTGTGGAAGATCCAAAATGCTGGTCAGGTTGCCAAGGTGTCTAATGCTATTGTCACTGGCAATGTTAGCAAAGAGGAAAGGGCCATTTGTGTTACTGCTACCAATATCTATCCTTAAGAAACTGTTACAGATTTTCTCCTCCCTTTGGAGAAATACAGCAATATTTCTTTGGTGACTGTAGTAAATAGCTTTGAGATCATAGTTGAATCAGACCATATCAGGCCATAGAAGCAGATCACACATATCAAAAAGTCCGCCTTGTTAAATGACATCAACATCCAAAGAGGAGACTTTGAAGGAACTACTGAATGCAACAGTGACTCTCAGTCATGGGTGAGTAAGACATTCTCATGAAACTGAAGCCAAAGGAAGTAGGGCGAAGGGGGAAGAATGAGTCAGAATTCTTACTGCGGGGGCATATCAATATTTATAGCAAATCTCTGTGGGTTTTCTAGTGACTCTGTAAAGCTGCACTCCATTGAGTTCTGCTGAAAAACAATTAAAACCTATTAAAATTGCCTGACAATAGTAGAGACCTGTTTATATTATTCTTTTGTGAAGGTTAAGTCATCCTGGCTGTAATGAATATGATAGTTTTCCTCATAGAACTTCATCAGATGGAAACTGGGGGAAAGTGGGGGACGTTGTCTTCTTGCATGTAGAATCATCTTCACTGCGAAGGATTCCGTCTTTAACAGAAAACAGAGAATTTGCTTATCCCACCTCAAACATCCGCTTAAAGGAGACCCATGGCATCATTCTTACGACACCACTACTGGGCTCCTTTACATTCCTGCTCAATCCTATTACTCTAGAGGAGACCCAAGGTACCATTCATCCCACAAGTTTAAAGCACTGTCTTCTGTTCCTCTCCAACTTCAGACCCCCCCCCCCCCCAACAAAACGCTACAGATGACTTCTGGCTGTCACTTCTGCCGGGGTGGGGGTGGGATTTGCATGAGATGAAGTCCATAGCACATGACGGCGGGTCTCTACCGTTGAGTTTCTCCCCTTTAAAATATTTCTGTTTTATATCTATCTCATCCAGAGTTTTTATCATTGTATTCTTACACATGCGGCCTGCCTTTTATGATTGTGTTTGATTTCCTGTTGTACTATCGTGCATTTTTATTGTATTTTATGCCTTATTTATTATGTTTTGTTTTTATTATTTATTATGTTTTGCTTTCGGTTTTATTTTATTGTAATGCTTCATGTAAGCCGCCCCGAGTCCCCATTGGGGAGATTTTTGGCAGGATAGAAATAAAGATGATGATGATGATGATGATGATGATTATTATTAGTATAGTAATCAGCATTTTTGTGTGTTCATTCTCACATTCGAACACATCCTGACCAAGTATTCATTACACCTTCTGTAGGTTAAGGCTGATGTGTATATTGAATACCAAATGAGTCCATGTAGTAAGTAAAAGAAGCTTGACAGTGTATTTTAAATTATTATTACCTGTAAGTTATTAATCTTGCCATGAAATACCATGGTACATTTTCCATAGAAAGCATGCAACAACAACATTAATGCCTTTCTCCAAAACAGAAGTTTTAAATCTGATACATGGTAAATGTAAACAGAGATTTTTGGGGAGGGAGGTGATAAAAGTGTAATTTTAGTTACTTTTATAATTACGCAAATAATTTTGCACTAAAGGAGAAGAGGAATAGTACAAAATTGGAATGATGGTTTGTGTTGCACCTTGTGCTACTCTTTCATGATTGAGGGTGTTGCATGGGTGTGTTTTATAATATATAGGTCACTGGCTTGCAGCATATAAACTTTTAAAGTAAATGTTAATGTTACTCTTGAGAAATAATAAATATTTCATTTTTGAAAATTTAAACTAGAGCAGTAACTAACTACCATTTCTCACTGGAACCATAGCTGTAACTAATTACAATTTTAAAGTTACCTTCCAAGTTTAAAATAAATTGGCCTTCTTACAAAGCTTTTTTTTATTTATTTATTTATTTATTTATTATTTACTATGCTTCTATACCGCCTCTCTCAGCCCGAAGGCAACTCGAGGCGGTAAACAAGCGGCACCAAGTGCCCACACACAACACATCGTAATAAGATAAACACAGCCATATTTAAAAACCATATAAATTAACAGTTAAAACTACAAAATACAAATCTCAGCACCTCAAAGATGTTGGCTGCTGAATCCAGATTATTACATATTTTATCTGGTTACCATGATGAAAAGTAGGCCTACTAACACACAACTGGGGATTGCTGCAAATAGACCTGGCGGATCACTGTGAGTTGCTTCTTCGCTATAGGAATATTACACGTCATTTTTTGTCCTGTGCACAAAGTTGAAGTGGGTGGGATTATTTATGTTATTATTTCAGACTAATGTTAACTGAGTTACCACCCTACCAGTGGTCTTTTGCAACAATACCACAGTGAATATTGTGAATTATAGTGTTCTGCTTTTGTAGTTGAATTACCATGATGAAAAGGACAGATCTTGTATTGGGACTAATACAAATGATTCTGTAAATGTATACCTCTTACTCAAAGAGTCATAATTCAGATTTCAATAGTAGCTCATTAAATATGCAGGCAAGCAAGCAGTTTACAGGTGCTAAAAAGCATGATAGTGCTTCTGGTGGTAGTAGTACAACACAATCTGGAGGACAACAGATTGAGGAAGAGTATAAAATATTAAGATAGAAAGGTGGCAAAAGGAAAGAAATTTTTGCTTAAAGAGAAGTAGAAATGCATCCATTCCTACTTTATACAACTCTTCTATATCTTTCATTGTTGTTGTGTGCCTTCAAGTCATTTCTGACTTATAGAAAACCTAAGGTCACTCTGTCATGGGAATAGTTGGGCAAAGAATGTTCGAGGTGGGGGTGCTTTTGACTTCCTCTGAAACTGAGAAAGTATGATTTGCCCAAGATTAAGAGGGCCATTTGCCCATGGTTGAAAGTGCATTTGAACCCTGATCTCCAGAGTCCAGCACTCAAACCATTACACCACACTGGTTCTCTTATCTTTTTTTATATTAGTGTTCCTGATACTAGCCCCAGAAATAGGTTGAACAATTACCCCAAAGCCAATGTATGGAAAATTGGGACAATCTAAAAGGTTCAGAGGTGGACTCTTCAGATTGCTTTAAACAAAGTACATCACACAACAAATGTTTTTTCTTCTTCTAGCCTGTTAAATTATCTGTGTGCTTAGTTCCATAAAAAAGAATGACAGGCACTGTGTCCTGGTTCTTGTCTCTTTCCCTTTCTAAGGGTTTCTTAATTCTGCTTCTTATTTGGGTATTTAATCAGTCATCATGGCTCAACTTTCAAAGGGCGTCATTTGATTATTTGTTTTAGATTTCACAGTATTTGCACCAGGAAATTGCCTCTGGGTATGTTGACAGGTTTGTGGAGCAGCCTGATGGGAGCCAGTTGGGGAACTATTGATTGGTCATGATATTTATATGCTGGGAGCATTTGGTGAGGGATATTTGTGCCAGTCTAACATTTTTGGAAACATTTATAGCAATACAATAACAAACAATTTATTGGGCAAAGGGAGAAGAGAACAAAAATAAAAAAAAGACTTTGAGTTCCTGATTTGACCCAGAGGACTTTAGTTTTATGGTGTTACTTTTAACTAGAGCGACTGGGACACTTTTGGCAAATTAAAAGCAATTCACATGATGGGACCGTTGACCCTTTTAATGATGTATTAGTATATAAATAGGAAAGCCGGAACCTATAAAATTTAAAAGCTGTAATCCTCAAATCATTTAGGGTTTGTTACTTTGCAAACCCTGAAATCAATGAAGCTACTCTTAGAGGTTCCAGTTATTCCACATGTGAATATGTGGCATCAAGCCTGCTTTTATTTTTCTTGCTGAACTTTTTAGCACCAATAAAATCATTTTAAGGCATCCAGAGCCAGTTTAGCCATTGCAGTTCAACTGAATTTAATATGAGAAAGAATTAGATAGAGAGAAAATTGGGTTGGTTCATTGTTTCTTATGCTGTTGAAGGCCTTAATTCCCCATTCCTTAGTGCTTAAGACCAGGGAATACCCTAGATTTATTGTGGAGATAATGTGGTCAAACTGTTTGGAGAAATATCTAATAAAACTTATCTTTTAATACTGAGCAAGCAAAGACTTTTTCAACAAAGGGCACATCAAATATTTGCAGGGAGGGCTCTCTTACAATAATACTGTTAATGGACAGGAAGCTTGACAACATTATCCAACATATCAAATGTTAAAATGAAAGAAGTGTTTACTATTGGTCACAGCTGATTAAAGAGCAACTTGTATCTCATCCAGGCCAATGGCAGAGTGTTGTGTAAACAGCTAATGCAGCATCAGATATGACCATTCAATTTGAATGTAAAGCTGAAATTATGAAACAGAAAAAGAAAAGTAAGATGAATGACATGGAGAAAATAAATCATTGGGTCAATTCACCTTTCAGAGGGTTTCCAAAACACATGGTTGCTGCTAACCTAGAGAAGTTCTTGACCAAGATCATTTTCTGTGTCAGACATGGCTAAGCGAATTATGAGAGCATTTGGGTAGTGGCTCAGCACCGAGTGATGGTGAATACATTTGCAATGTAGTTCGAGTTGCCTCAGTTGTTCTTGCTCTATAATTAGTCTAGAAAAAAGCCTAAAATGAAGTTCAAGTGCATATTATACTCTTAGTGGAAAATGCCCTTATGAGCTTTGATATTTACCTTGATCCTTGTGACATCTACCAAAGGATCCCACCTATTATTCCCAGGTGGCATGTCTTTACTGTGCTGTTGGGGGAAGCAATTAGTGATGGGAGGAGCTGGTTTGTGGGAAATTAGCATTACCAAGAACTGGTTGAATTTTTTAAAAGGTGGTTCATGTGTTCATAGCAGTATATTAGTATTAGTGCACCTCTGTTTAACAGAAGATACATTTATTCACATGCAGTGTGTCCATGGTTGTGTGCTGAAAATAATGCAAAGGATTGGAAATGCGTCCCTCTCCAGGACATCAATAGGGAGGTGAGTTCGTCAGGGCAAAATGTGCAGCTTTTTATGGCAATCTCACTATGATAAGTATTGTGTTAAGGTGGTCACTGCAGCGTTAATGTGGAACAGGAAAATGTGATGCCAGACAGATTTTTTTTCATTGTACACAAGCCCTCGCTTGCCTCTCTCTTGGAGTTCTATAAATGTTTAATACCAGTCCTCGAATAAAATCAGTTTTGTTTAGAGGGGCTTATATAGCCTCAGGTTAAAATAACATCATAAGATACAAACAATATGATAAGAAAAGACTAAGTAGACTAAGTAACACTTGGTTATATTGTTTATTATGTACTTTTCAGAGGCTCAAAACAATACAAAATTGAAATGAAGACAAGAGCATTCCTGTAGAATTCTACAGTTACTCTTTCCCACCTGCTACCAAGGAGGCTGTTCAGGTCCTGAACTGGTGCTCGGCTGTTGTGACGGTCTGGATGAGGGTGAAGAAATTTAAATTGAATCCATACAAGACAGAGGTATTCCTGGTCAGTTGTAAGGCCAAACAGGGCATAGAGTTACAGCCTGTGTTGGATGGGGTTACACTCTCCCTGAAGACGCAGGTTCACAGCTTGGGTGTGATCCTGGATTCATTGCTGAGCCTGGAACCCCAGGTTTCGGCGGTGACCAGGAGAGCATTTGCACAGTTAAAACTTGTGCGCCAACTGCGCCCATACGTTGGGAAGTCTGACTTGACCACGGTAGTCCACGCTCTGGTTACAGCCCGTATAGACTACTGCAACACACTCTGTATGGGGTTGCCTTTGAAGACTTTCAGAAGCTGCAAATGGTCCAACATGCAGCAGCCAGGTTGTTAACAAGAGTGGTGCTCAGGGAGCACACAACTCCTCTGCTGGCTGCCAGTTTGCTTCCGGGCACAATTCAAAGTGCTGGCTTTAGCCTATAAAGCCCTAAATTGTTTCGGTCCAACTTACCTATCTGAACATATCTCTGAACCACCTAGGATGTTAAAATCTTCTGGGGAGGCCCTGCTCTCGCTCCCGCCTTCCTCACAGATGATTTTGGTGGGGACAAGAGACAGGGCCTTGTTAGCGGTGGCCCCTTGACTATGGAACACCTTGCCTAGGGATATAAGATCGGCCCCCTCTCTCCTGACTTTTCGAAGAAAGGTGAAAAACTGGCTCTTTGAGCAGGCTTTTCCAAGTAGAGCATGGCTATACAAATTCACTGAATGACTTGATGATGAAACTGAATAATGACTTGACATGGAGATACCCACGATAATGTTTTTAAGGCTTGTATGGTTTTGATATTTTAATATTCTTATATTGTATGTTAAATTATTTTAATGCTATTTTATGGTTGTTATAATTTTAATAATTCTTGTGGCATTGAATTGTTGCCAATTGTGAACCGCCCTGAGCCTCCCCCGGGCTGAGAAAGGCAGTATATAAATGTCGTAAATAAATAAATAAATGATAAATATTTTAATGAATGCCAAAAATGAAACTGAAATGCAGGGCATGGGTGGTGCTATTGAAAGTTTCCTACCTTTATAAAACACGCACATACAATTCCTTTATGATGATGTGAGACTTGAAGGAAAGTCTTTTATGAGGAATTTATCCCATAGTGACATTGCCTGGAGTGCTGCACTCCACTGCACACCTCTATGCAATCACTATATAAACTGTGGCTCATCGCAAAATTGATTGCCTGATGAGGTCACAGAGATAATCTGAACTTTATTCTGTCTAAGGACCCCTTACTGTGTTTTCATTGGTTACAGAATAACATCAGAAGCCCTGTTTAAGTGTGTGTGTGTCTTTGCCTGTTAACCTATGACAACCCCATGCATTTCATCCAGTTTTCCTTGACAAGGGATTCTCCGATGATTTGCCATTCGCTTCCTCTGAAATATAGTCTACAGCATCCAGAGTATATCATAGCAATCCCCATCCAAGTACAAAGTATGCTTGCCTCTGCTTAGTTTTTAATGAGCAGGTGGGAATTATTGCCTTTAATATATTTAGCAACCAAATTTATTCAAGAAACTATTCAGATAATCCCATCTTTGAGCAGAGGGAAGGAAAGTGTAGTTTCATGAAACTATTGAACAGCATTGAGAATAAAATGACACCTTGTGGCCTTGTAATGATTACTTTTTGCTAATAAGTCAATTGATTGATCTTCCTAAATCATTTTGTAACCTCAGATAATTTACAATCAAGTCAGGTTTTTATGATTTAAGAAGAGAAGGGTGGCAAGGAGGTAATCGAGAAAAATTCATAAACTATTGTATTTGATTAGAAAGAAGGAAAATTATTGTTATTGTTTATTTCATTTCATTTTATTTTTAAATAAAAGTTCTGTGTTTTTTATGTTAAGAAGCATATAGAAGAAACCGGAATGGGTTCAGAAAAGAGCAGTAAGGATGATGACAGGTATGGAGACATGAGGTTGTGGCATGTTTGCCGCTGCTTCAGAGGTTAGGGCATGGATCAATGGAATCAAACTGCAGGAAAAGAAACACAACTTGAATATGAGGAGGAACTTCCTCTTGCTAAGAGATATTTGACAGTGGAATATGTTGCCTTGGAGAATGGTGGAGTCTCTTCCTTTGGAGGTTTTTAAACAGATGATAGATACTCATCTGTAAGGAGTGTTTCGCCGGTATATCCCTTCATGGTTGGATTGTATAGTCCTTGTGGTCTCTCAAGAATCTATTATAGGAAAGCATGAGGAAGTTGGTCATGTTCTGAAGGATTTCACTCTTTAAATATCTAAATATAACAGAAGGTAGAACAAGTCTAATGGTTATAGGGGGGTAAGTTTCAATCAAACAATAAAAGGAAGGCTTTCATTGTAGGAATACTTTAGCAATTGAACCAATTCCCTAGAGTAGTAGTAGACATTTTCTGAATGTCTTCAAAAGGAAATTAGGCAGAGAGCTGCTGAGGGTGCTTTAGCTTTAATTCTTGCATTGTGAGGGATTGTACTTGATGGGCCACTTCCAGCTCTATGGTTCTGTGTGACAGTGTCTGGCTCACATTCTGGCTTCAGGGGAAGATGGGACAAAGAAGGAGCCCCTCTTTTCCTACAAATCGTCTCTTGCCTCCAAAGAAACATTAACTCCTTTCAGGATCAGTTTAGAGAGAAATATGAAGTTGTGTGCCCTGCCCATCACTGACTAAAGACTACTGTCTCTTGCTACAGGTGGAAATGCCCTATTTAAACCTAGCACCAACCAGAAACGTTTCACTTTTTTACTGTCATTTAAAATCATTTGTATGGGAGTCCCCCATGGCACAATTGGTTTAAACCCTTGTGCCAGCTGATACTGCTGACTGAAAGGTTGGTGGTTTGAATCCAGGTGAGCTCCCATCTGTCAGCTCTAGCTCCCCATGTGGAAACATGAGAGAAGCCTCCCACAGGATGATAAAACATCAAACATCCAGGTATCCCCTGGTCAACATCCTTGCAGACGGCCAATTCTCTCACACCAAAAGTGACTTGAAGTTTCTCAAGTTGCTCCTGACAAAAAAATCCTTTGTATTATAATATAAAACATACTTTTCTTTATAAAATCAAATTGTTCTGTCTAAAAAAATGGGGATTCTATCATGTTCACACTTTTGCCCTTTGGGTCAAATTAGTAACAAAGAATATAGTGAGAGAAAATTAGCAGCAGATGGTAAGGTGCTACATCCTCAACTTGCCTTAATAAAATATATTAGAAATTAAATAGATTAAGAATTTCTCTAGCTGTCCTTCAGAATGCTTTAAAAAGAAACCTCCCCAAATCCCTTGAGAATTTTAAAAGAAAACTTTAAAAAAAAACACACACATTGTCTTTCACATTGTATTTCCTCCCCCCAATAACCTACATCCCAAGAAAACCTAGATCTTGGAGAACAGGGAATTTGTAGCTGTTGGTGAGATTGGTTAGAAATGCTTTGCCAGTTACTTCAAAGGCTAGAGTTTTTGCCAGGGAGCAAACTCCTGTGTTTATTACCTCAAATCCTATTCTTTAACTGAACTAGGAGTCAGATTAAAAAACTGCAATGACTAAATCCTTCTTCTTAAAACTTTGTATAGCAGGAGAACAACATTTGGTGGCTGCATTGCCTCAGATAATTTAGGAAGATCATTTGTGACAATAATGGGTTGGCTGGGGTAAAGTTGGCATATGCACCCCTCACAACGGCATATGTATCCCTCACAACTTCATGGCAGGTAAAAATATGACAGGTGCATCTTTTCTTGTCTTCAGTTAACTAAGATTCGGGGGCGAGTGAACCCATTTCATTCCTGCAAAAGCATCAGAGACTCTGTTGTTACTGTTTTTTATATGTCAATCAGCCTAAATTTAAACTGAAGCAACAATGATGTGCATCGAGAATGTTTGAATGTAATGAAGAACTTCCTTGGCAAGTGGAAATAAATTGTTGGGTTTTTAGAAGTGCTTTATGAAGTTAAACAAAGAGTATTTTTATTCTTCCATCTCATTTGTCCATTAAAAGTTGAAATACCATGGGCAAATGAGAAAATCTTCTCAATGGCAGCATCTCGATTGTAGAAAAGCTCACTTTGGTCTAAACGGTCTACCAGGAGCTAACATGATGTAGTGATTTTTAACACTGGACTTCCACTTTCATCCATAGTCCTCTGGGTGACTATGGGCAAGACATGTTCTCTCAGCCTTAGAGGAAGGCAATGGCAAATTTATTTTGCACATATCTTGGCAAAAAAGTCGTGCAATAGATTTGCCTTAGAGTCACCATACACTGGAAACAATATGTAAATTCACAACAACAAGCAGAATGTCAGGGTTTAGAAGCTAGAATCCGAAATGCCCACCCACCTACCCAGTCCTCACTTCACTGCTGCTGTTTCCACCCCAACAAGACTGACACTTATGGTTGCTCTTCAGTAATGTCACTTCTCCCACCCATGAATGTGGATGCTCTCATGTTCCACCCACTACCTCCCTACTGCTGGCACCTGACACAGAAAGAAAGGGAAGTAGTGAAGAGTCCAGCTGTCATACTGAATATTTGCTGAACCAAACAACTATAAAAAGTAGGAAAACACCTGCAATGCAACACAAGCGATTTTCCTTGTCCATTGTCCATTGGCTCCAGCAAGCATACAAAACAAGAGCTCCTAGTTGCCTCTGTCTCTTCTTTCTCAGCAGTATGCCATATTTACCATCCTCTCTTTTCTTCTATAGCTTCCCATGGAAGCCTTGACTGAACATAGTACACCAGCCTTCGCCATCTCTGCTTCCATAGTCCCCTAACTGAAACCTTTTGTCACTTTAACTGCTGTTTTTTACTCTTTTAAGATTCAATTGTGTTTATGATTTTTTACTTTATTATCACAGTAATTACTTTATTAGTACTCATTCTGACTACCATGTAGTACAAGAAAGTAGGATAAGAATGATTAAATATAGACTAAATGGGGGAATTGGCTTCACAGGGTAACAGAGTAGAGAGAACATTTCAGGTTGAAGAAGTCTGTGAATGAGGCCGTGAATAAAAGAATGAACGGCTACATTCTGTGTATTAATAATTTATGCTATAAACCAGAAGAAGCTTTTTAACTACCACAGATGTAATCCTGATATGGTCCTCCTGGTAGGGCAGTGACTGTGAGAGTAAAAAACAACATTGCCATCAAAACAAATTGATAAAAGACATTGTGTTCTAAAAAGTGAGAAAGGCGTTTGGCACTTATCTCTCAGATACCTGGAGTTGCCACAAAACAGCTCAGTAGGCCAATTGAAAGGTTATGGGCACCATCTAGCAGAATTGGTGAATCGTGCTTGGCTTTCACATAGAATACACGGCTAACAAAATGTTCAGTTTATTTTTCACTCGTTTGTTTTGTTCCCATTCATTTCAACTACATTTTATTTCAGCTTCATTCCATATTAGTTCATGTTTTACTTAGATCACTTATTCCATAGGGAGGCTTGATCAGTGTTGATCTGTTTGTAACTTTGCTGTTTTCCATCAAAACAGCATGAAATGTTCAGACATGAAATGACCAGAACATCTGTAATGCCAAAGAGGCCCTATCATATAAGCAATGGTAAGTTGCTTATAAGATCATATAAGGTTCACATCACTTTCAGTAGGAGAGCCAACTGCTTTTTTCCTGCTTTGACTTCTGGGCATTTTTCTAACATTTCAAACTCTGAAATGCTCATTGACAGATAAGTCAAGGGGTTCTCATTTTAAATAATAGGAAAGTTTAAAACATATATAACTGCCATGTAAACTAATAATGTTTATATTCAATTGCCTTTAGACATTATTATACCACTAAAGTTCTATTTTAACTGCTGTGGAAAAGTCCCATGGAATACTGAATCTGCAGTTTGGGGAGAGGGTGCTTTTGACAAACCGCAGGATTTTGTGGGATGTACAGTAGCCTCAACAGTTAAAGTTAAGGTGGAATCATAGCACTATAACTGTGGGCCCTTTCGGACATGGCAGAAACCAGGAGGAAACTTCCTCCTGGGTCTCTGTCTCCACACCTAACCCAAACCTTTCCCTTGAGGTGTGGCTAGATGCTATCCCCTTCCAGTCCCCCATTTCTCAAAAAAAAAACTTGCCAGAGGAGCCTGCTGGTCCCTCTGCATATACTTCTGTTGTGCGAAAATGATGTCCCTCCCCCCCCCCACACCCTTCTGGTACATTGGGGGGGAGGGCATGAGGGCTGGAGGGGAGGGGCTCTTCGGCTCCTTCAGGCTACAAGATCCCAAAGAACTGAGGTGGTTGTGAGGATTGATCCCCAGGACTGCAGAAGCAGTTCCAGGAGTCAATCCCCATAGACCCAGCCCATTGAAAGATCTGGACCTTAGCTTAAGTTCCAGATGTTTCCAGGTGTCAAATTAATGCAGAGCAAACTGGGAAAATCCATTTTGTCTGCATTAATTCATTTTTACCTCAGGCATTTTGCACTTCAAGTAAAAGCAAGACAGGTCCCAACTTTTGGGCTGTCTGGAAGGTCCCTGAATAGTGTGACGCAAGCACCACCTTCTTACAGCGAAATTTCAGCCTCTTATGAAATCCATCTTTATTTCTTTCAATGTGGTTAGAGTTGAAAAGACAAACTGGTTTTGCCCTTCAGATGATAACTATTAATGAATTTGACAGTTTAATCGGGGTACGTTAAGGCTGGATGAAGAATTTTTAAAACAAATTAGGATGCCATTAAAACTACTGAGAATATGATTGACAGTACTTGGTTAATTTCAATGCCTGGAATTAGCATGTTTTATTCTTGGGTTGTTCAGAAAGTCTCCTCCTCCTTCCTTGCCTTCCACATCCTGGCAGCTTCTGGTTGTTGAAAAATACCACCATTAAATTGCTGGCTGTCAGTGATGAGATGTGCAGTCCAATGCATTTAGAATAGGGGTCCCCAAACTGAGGACCACAGGTTGGATGCAGGCCTCCAGCTGAAACTTAAATCTGAAAACACGAAGGCACACAACAACAATAACAATTATAATTATCTTGACTATCTCATCAGTCGAAAGCAGGCTCATACTTACCATTGAAATACCTTATGTTGGATAAAACTGTTCTTCATTTTAAATATTGTATTGTTCTTTCATGTTTTTGCACTACAAGAAAGTATGTTCAGTGTGCATAGGAATTCAGCAGCCCCCCCATTCCTAGAGACAGAGACAGATCAGGCCACGGTGGTATGTACATGCCTTAGTGACATTCTGTCTGGATCATTGTAATGTGTGCCACATGGGGCTGCCACTGAAGAGTGTTCAGCTGGTCCAAGGAGCTTCAGCCAGGTTGCTCACTAGGGAGCCCCCTCCCTCGTTTTGTTCTGTTTCACTGGAAATCACCGAAAAAACAGAAGGCACACATGGCACCTTGTGGTGACTCACTCACTCTCCCCCCCTTTCTCAATCACATGAGGGCATAGGGGCAGATACATTGGCACCCTGTCCCCATCAGACATGGGAAAACTGTGGCAATGCACATTGTTGCATTGCTGTTTCCACGATCAGATGGTGGGAAATGCTGAAAACAGTGGGTAGATCCAAAACTCAATTCACTTACTATGATTGGCAAGGAGGCATCTTGCAATGCTTCCTCACCACTTCGGCCATCAATGAGACAGGACCACAGCCTGCATCATGTTATGGAGCTCAGCAGGACCCATAGCTGACGAGAAATGAGGGGCCAAAAACCCTTGTGTTATGATGTAGTGGGGCTGGCTGCAGGGAGTGGACAACCCCCTGTTGCAGCAGCTCCACTGGCTGTCAGTCTCATTCTGGGCACAATTCAAAGTGCTGGTTATGATGACCTTTAAAACTCTAGACAGTTCAGGTCAAGACAGTTCACATCCCCTTGTACAAACCTGCCCAGGCCCTGAGACCTTCAGGAAAGGCCCTTCTCTTGCTACCATCTCCATCTCAAGCTCAGTTGGTGAGAATGAGAGAGTGGGCCATCCTTCTTGGTGGCTGCCCCTCGACTACGGAATTCCCTGACCAGGGAAGGCAAAATGGCCTCCTCCCTGCTGTCCTTCCGGTGGCAGGCTAAAACCTTCTTATTCAGACAGGCTTTTACAGATTAAGGTTTTTAAGGTCAAGTCAGGGGGTGCTGTGGTCTTTAGCTTTGAATATGTTTTAATCAGTTTTAAATGTGGTTTTTAAAAAAAAAAAATACTGTTATGCTTAATTCTGTTATAATGTTTGCATATTTGTGTATTTTAAATTATGTAGTCATATTGTTAATGTGCATCACTTTGAGTCTCCTTCAGGAGAGATAAAGTGGGATATAAATAAACATAAGAAGGAGGAGGAGAAGGTGGGATTAATCAGGAATGTTCCTGCCAATTTTGAACAGCTGGGGGGTATGTAACTTGCTATAGGTAAACTATTCCTTTATTTCCTTTCTTCTGAGTGCTGTTCATTAGAGATATATTTCCTACACGTGAATAGAGTGCATAGAGTTCACCAGTACCTAGTGGGCATTGTGAATAGAGTGCATAGAGTTCACCAGTACCTAGTGGGCATTGAAAAATAAACACCAGAGATTCCCAGCATCCAAATGTAGATATGGCCCTGCAAAAACAGTAAGAAAAAAATATTTAAAACATATTCCAAATTACATAATTCTTAGGGGTTCTGGTGTATGGATATGGAAATTATAGTTCTATTACTGTACATTTATAATCAAAAATTGAGGGGGGTGTCAGTTACATCTATTCCAATTCCTTAAACTGCGGTAAGTCTTTGTGGTCAATATTGTTTATTGTTTGATTATTTCTATATCTTTATTTGTTATATTTATTAGTCATTTTATATAACACAATCTCTAAGTGATATATAAGTGATCATTCCAGCAGGAATGGGCAATAGTCATCCATGAGACCATACCGGGCCCAATCCCACTATCAAAATGTTTCTTTTACTTTTTGGAATTTTGTACATTGGCCATTTTTCACATTAGGAGGGTTACTTCGGAAAAACAAGAAAGAGAGATCCAACTATATGCCAACCAGAAGTAAACTCCCCATATATTTTTTTAAAAAAAACCTTTTAGGGTTTAAACTACCCAGGGAGGAGCAAATTATTTGGGGGAAGGGGGGGACCTGTAATTTGTATTCCGTTTTGTTCAGGGTAAATTTAACATTTCCAACAAACAAAGCCTATGTGTTGTTTTTGTTGTGGTTGTGTTTTGATAGCAAAATATGTAGCCCATGGCTATAGCCTGAAGCTTTGAACTACATCTGAGGCTGACTGAATTTTGTGAGAGATGTGAGATGTTTATTTGTTGGATAGCGAATGTTCCATTTTTTTTTAAAAAAAATACTATTTGCTTTCTCAGAGTTGAAACCATTTCCATAGTGAACTTAATGTTTCCCAAGAGAATTATATGTTTCCCTGAAAGAGAGCCATTTTGATCTCTGGAGTCATTTTCAACCAAATATATATCTCTCTGAAAATAGAGTTCTTCAGCAATATTTATAAAGAAAGGCTGAGATTGGCAAATGAAAAGGAGCAGTTTCACATTATCTCCTGTTCAATGATGGCCTGTGAAACTCCCCAGGAACCACATCCATTATGACTTGAAGCCAAGCCAAGCTACACATTCCTATTTGCTTCTTTTGCAAAATATATATTTTTTAAAATTAAATTTTCTTGCTACTCAGAAAGTAGCTGCTTTGAATTCACTGTGTACTTTGAACAAAGAATAAGCAGAGACTGGAGAGGGGGAAGAAAAACCACCAATATCTTAATGTCAGACAATGTGATTCTTATAGTGGGATTTATTATGGGCATATGATTGCAGCCACTTTCACTTCAGGATGGAACCACACAATTGTCACTGGCAATGAATGAGTGGCAAAGCCTTCAGGTCATAACCACATGCCATAGTTATACTACTGACTCACAGTACAGAGAGGTTGCGGAGTCAAGTGGAGTTTCATGGGCTGTCATCTTCTCCTGCTGACAGCATGTGTCTACTTCCTTCAGTGCTTGACTGGGCCTTGGGAGAACTGGGAAAGGCTAGCTTGTGGGATTTAACTGGGTGATTTACTCTCATTGGCTGGTAAGCCCAACATGGGTTGTCTAGTATAGGTTTCACTCTAGTTGGGTAAAAAGTTATTTAAGCTCCTACTCTGGCCAGTGATAGGCACTTTCCAAGAACCATTTATTGGGGGAATTGGCAAGGAATGATAGTTGGCTCTCACATTAATCCTGTGCATTTGCTTTTTAGGCTTAAGGGATAAAATTATAGAATCACAGATTTAGAAGAGATCACAAAAACCATCCAGTCCAATCCCCTGCCATGAAGGAATATACTCTCAACATACAAACTTATATTTGAAAATTTCCAAGAAATGATGATGATGATGACGATTATTATTTATAACCCGCCCTATCTCCCTGAAGGGACTCAGGGCGGTTTCCAAACAAAAAGTGGCAAACATTCAATGCCATAATGAAAACAAACAAATCAAATCAAATAAACAACACCAATATAAACTTATAATAACTAACCAATGAATAAGTAAATTAGAAACAAAACAAAATAATTACTTAAAGGGATAATAGAATCTCATAAAACACATTTACTTCATAAAAAATCTGACCACTAAAGTGCATAAAGTATGAAATAGTTTACAACTACCAACTGAGCAAGGGTGGGTTTCCAGAATCCAACAGGTTTGTATATTAGGATGTTCTAGTCCTCCTCCTCCCCATAGGGTAAAGAGCAAAGATGGGGGTTTTAAAGTTTTTTAAAGGAGAGGGAGGTATCTTATTTCTTTGGGGAGGGAGTTCCAGAGGTGAGGGGCAATCATGGATAAGTCACCCTCTCTTGTTCCCACCAACTGTGTTTGAGACAAGGGGTGGGACTGGAGCAGAGCCTCCTTCACTGACCGCAGTGCCCAGGGTGGTTTACATGCAGAGATGTGCTTAGTCAAATAGCTTGGACCTGAACCATTTAGGACTTTATGGGTAATCACCAGCACTTTGTATTTAGCCCAGATGCAGACCAGAAGCCAACAGAAGTGGAGAAGTTCTCTCCCTATATGGTCCCCCATTTAATAACCTGGGTGTTGATCTATGAACTAATTGAAGCTTCTCAAATACGTGTATCTTCAAAAGGTAGCCCCATGTACAGAATATTGCAGTAGTACAAAAGGGATGTGACTAAGGTGTGGACTACCATGGCCAAGTCTGGCATCTCAAGGTATGGGTGCAGCTGTTTAAATTGTGCAAAGGTACTTCTGGCCATTGGCAACACCTGGGGTTCCAGGGTCAGCGCTGAATCCGGGATTACCCCCCACACGCCTCCACACTCCAAGGCAGCATTTTCCACTGTTGAACTGCTCTTACCATTAGGGAGTGCTTCCTAATGTTTAGATGGAGTCTCTTTTCCTGCAGCTTGAATCTGTTGCTCTGTGTCCTAGTTTCTAGAACTATAGAAAACGAGCTTGGCTCCTTTTAAGGATAGCATTCCTTCAAATATTTAAACATGGCTATCATGTCCCCTCTCAACCTTATTTCCTCTAAGCTAAATAAAACTAGCTCCCTACACTCTTCATAGGCTGACTTCCAGACCTTTGACCATTTTGTGCATTTCTCTGTGTCAGCTTATGAATATCCTTCATAAATATGCATAACCCAGTAATGGGGAATTTACTAGTTAAGCAAGCAGTTCTCTACAAAGTAATAACATAAATCCAGTTTCTGAAGAACTGCAGTTTCTCTAGCTGGCCATACAAACACTGTTCCCAGGTGGAGAGATAAGAATGTTTTAATCTTAGAATTGAAACTGTTCCTTTGATATCATTGGGGGATCTTTCCCTTTTTTGCCCTTGGAAGCATCAGCACTTTTCAGAACAAAAGGTAGAGTATATTTAAAGATCAGGAAAATGCAAGACTGTAGTCTGCTTCCAAGGGGATTTCTTTTCAGCCATAATCCATCCCAAGAACTCAGTCTATCAGGCCTAGCATTCTATGCCATTGTGCAGATCCCAGTGAATTCCAGCTGTGACAAAGGCAAGCTTTGATCAGGAATCTGAGCAAATAGTGCTTTTGTCTTAAGTTTAGCTGATATATCCCTGTCAATACATTCATGCAATTAATAAACCATCATTTTGGTGTACCAAAAAGACATGGTACCTCTTCATATGCCCCTCTGCACCGACAATTGTGGTGACCCTCACACCCTCCCTCTTTCACACAGAGGGGCAAGAGAGAGTGCTTTGGTACCCTCCCCCCCCAATCTATCACATGGTGAAATGAGCCAGAAGGTGCGGGTAGCTCTTGTCTTCCTAAATTGTGGAGAAGAAAATGCCTTTCAGTGCTTTAACTCCAATTTGGGAGGGAAATGGGCAGCACCTGCCATACGTCGTGTGATGGCACAGGGCAAACCCCATCCTTGATGTGAATAAAAGCAGCAAAGCAGGGCTTCTTGCCCTGTGTGAAGAAGTACTTAGTTTCATTTGAACAGACCCCAAGATTTACTTGGATGGACACTGTGGGAATCAGGAATCTATACACTTACCATTCAAGTAAAAACAAGGAATGAATGAGCTGACTGGGATCCCAAATTAATAAGGTTTTTTTCCAAGTATTCATATTAAATAATCAAATAACCATGAGTTGTTGGAATAAAATAGTATTAATCTGAATGTGATTTTTTTTAAAAAATGTTCTCCGTGCTTTCTAACTAACCACTGGACTTCCCCACTCCTTTGTTCTTTCTAACAGTTAAGTCCTCCTTTTGCAAGAACCAGAGTGTTATCATGAGGGAGGCAAGAGAAAGGAACAGGTAGAAGCAAGCAAGAGGCTATAGTAAAGCAGGCTTTGGGTGGAATTTTCAAGTGGCCATCTTTATATTCCAGTCAGGAATCACAGGATTCATAAGTGTCCCAATCTCCAGCAGGGGCATGCAGACAGGTTCGGTTTCCTGTTTCAGGCTCCAGACATCACTTATGGAATTTGCTAGTGTGGAGTCTTTCAAGCATGGAAGAAGGAGCAAAAGTTTCCTCCCCTTTTTCCCACTCAGTCTGAAACCTTTCTACATAGTACGAGCAAAGAACGTTGCTTGAACCTTAAGGCTTATCTCTACAGAATGATAGAAGAAACATTGCTAAGGACATCAGCAGGCTAATCACCATTTTTCTTTTAACTAATGCTCAGCTATCCTCAAGAGATCTTGAAACCACTAAGCATGTGCAGTCTGTGTTGCGCTATTTTTAATGGTTCCCCCCCCTTTTTTTTTAGTCTACAGGCCAGCATTCTCTTCTTGTAGAAAGTGTATGGATAGGTTTCACTCTTCTTGAGCAGATCATATAAGCACTGAACTCCAAGAAATACAGGTTCAGCATTCCTTATCAAAAATTCCAAAATACTCCAAAATCTGAAAATGTCAATAGGGCCATTTCTGTTTTCTGATGTTCCCATATATGAAGCCAATGTCATAAGAACTTCTTCCTATATTCTCTTCGCCTGCCTTTTACCCAGTGACACATTTTCCACAAAAAGAAAATTCCCCAAATTCAAGGCTCGAAGAAACGGGTGTGTCTTACAATCAATGGCATCTTACAACTAATTAAATATGGTTTATGAAACATAAATGTATTATATGTTTAGACTCAGATAATGTATATGTATGTAATTGTGTACATACATATAAATACAAGTATTTCAAAATAAAAAAATCTGAAACCCAAAACACTTCAGGTCACAAGCATTTTTGATAAGATATACTAAATGTGTATCATGGCATTTTGCAGTAATTTGTGTATTAAATTTACTTTACTGGTAAAATGAGTAAGTTTCTAGGCACTTTTCAAAGTCACTTTTTATTAAGGGCCTTTTCAGTTATTTTTAGAGGCAGCTTCAACATAATTGTCTCAGTTTTTGTGACAGTCTCGTGTTTTTTCCTCTAAAAAAGAAGGAAACAGAAATGAATGGAAAAACAATGAGCAACACAATAAATTATTTTTAAAATATTAAAAGAAGAATTATTTTCCAATCTCCAGAATAGGTAATGGGAACTTGCTAAGCTGTGCTCCACATACACAAACAGACTGGCTTGGAAAGGGGTTGCCTCAAATTCATGTGCCTCCCAACAGTAAGTGAGAGTACTGTCTTCGAGATCCTGTGGGTGGGTTAAAATGGGAACAGCCTCGTATCATAGCTAAGATGACTTTCTTTGAAAAATGTCAATAATGTCACCAAAGCCCCATTATGCCTCATTAGTTCTCAGGGGATATAATCACAACATAAGATTTCATTTCTTTCTGGTTAATCACAGTAGGTTGTCATAAAGCACTGAAAAGTATTCTCCCCTTTCTTTCCAGTATTTAATTCTCTTACAACCCTCCCCCCAATGTTCCCACTTACTTGTCTTAAATAAAATATCCAGTCACTTGCAGTTCTTTTCCACCATCCCGCATATAGCCAGAAGAAAGTGATTCCTCCATTTTAAGGCAAGGAACCATTTCATGCAGTTGCTGCCTCTAGCATAGCAATTATACTTCTGATCAAACTGAATGTGAAAGGGAGAGGGAATCTGTTGTATTTGTTGTTTCATTTTGCTAAATACTGAATACTTCTGATTTTAAGGTTTCATTTACCTGTGCAGACGAGGAACTGAAAGCACTGGTGTTTCATCTTGAACTATACTTCTGGCTGTTATGATGCCACATTAAACCCAGTGGTTATATCAAACTGTCACCTTGCAGAAAAGCCGCAGCTCTGTTCAACAGTTTGGTTGCTCCCCTAGCAAACCAAGAGTCTGTGTGTACCTCATTTATTTATGGGTTTGGAAGAGGTCAGAGATTGGAAACAGGCAGCAATAGTATATATATCCAGTGGTAGTCCTGACCGTGGTAACCTGATGAATCAATGGGAATTTATTTAATGTTAACTCACAATTTTACAACTGATTTCATAGTTATATCATCTAATCATTGAGATGCAGGCTAACATAACAGGTAGTAATATTGTAATGTTTTTAGTGTAACAGGTTTCACTTACTTGTTACATCAAGGTGTTACTCCTAGACCTCTGAAACATCATTTGGAGTCATGGGGGATTTTAATTTTTTTAAAATCTTCACTGGGATTAAAAACTTTAAAAAATAAAATATGAACCCCACATCTGACAGACTATGCCCTGTCTAAGACTTTTCTAGGCCATTGACTTGACTCTATGATACGTTTCCCCTAGAAGTTACCACAGAGTCACATTGGTAGACCAAGCAAATTCCTCTAGGAGTCTCCTAGGTCCGGTGGTAACGTCTAATGGAATTTAAAATTTTCAATAGAGTCACGATTATCCACCATTTCTTCTTTCCATAATACATTCAGGAATTTTCCCCTGTGGATATGGGGGTCATATTGTAATGTTACTAAATTGGGGAAGTAACTCAGACTAATCAGTACTTGATTATGTTCTTATTTGGGGAGAAGATAGCAAATGATGCCTAATGTGTTTATTTTAAATCATTGTTTCAAGCTCTGGTAATGGTAATTCTGATTCAGTTCAAGCTAAATATTTTCCTTGAGATGAGTACTTTGTTTCTAGAGGGGGGAAACAAGCAAGCATGATCAGGAAGCATGGTGCAACATAACGAATCATGTACAAGCAACCACAGTTCATCAAAATTCCATGATCTTTTAATGAAATGCTTCCAATGTCATTAACAGTCTTTGATTTAATAATGAAACAGCCTACTCCCCCTTCATTGTATCCCACTCCCATTGTATTGAATAAAAGCTTTCCCCTGACATTATTCTAAAAGTTATTCTCAATTGCAGAACTTTTTAAAAAGAAAACTAAATTTTATTGAGGACTGTCCATTTTTTAGATTCAAATTTCCCTGGATTCTTTGAAGGCATACCAAAAGGATCTCGAAATCTAGAAGAAAAATAAGGAATCAGAAAATAAATCATGTTGGACTTTTTAATCAACATATACACACAGGAAATCTGCCTGAGACAATGCTGGAAATGAACTGAAGGCTTGAATCCTTAGAAATGTTGTTTCTTCACTGTTTATATAGCAAAGAAAGTATGGATGACTCCTTAGTCTTAGGATTTTTCCAGTTATCATTTATGGATGTATCAGCTCCACACCTACACTCTCCCCCGCCCGGTGGTTCTTAATATGTGAAAAATAGCTGCTATTGCATAACACATCATGTTCACTTTGAGATTTTCTTGCAAAAAGAGTCTTCAAAGAATGTTCATACTGCAGGAGAAAATTAAAACAGATCATACAGTACTTTAATATTAGCAAGTACTTTCCTTTGAACACTCAATATCAAGATAGAGGTTGCAGCTAATTCAATTTCTTAGAAAATATAGAAGAGCAATATACTGGATTTTTAGATAAGTCAGGTACAACTAAAGAAAGAGCCAGTGCAGTATAGTGTTGGAGGATGCCACCAGGAGATCAGGGTTTAAATCCCTACTTGGCCAAGGAAACCCACTGGTCAGATTCTCTCAGCCTAAGAGGAAGGAAGGCAATGGCAAATCTGAATTAATCTTGCTAAGAAACCTCTATAATAGATTGGTCATAATTCATAACACCTGGCTTGAGGGTATTCAAGAATAACAACAAAAGTTAAGGGAAATTAAGTTATATACCAGTACCATTTTGCAAATCTTGAAGATTATCCCTTTTTTGTGAATAACTTTACATACCTGAATGTGGTTTGTATTATTCCAATTCACTGTGTGGCTTCAGAATTATATAATTTTTTATGAAGCCTTGGGATTACATAACTTTAGTGCTCCCACTTGAACATGTCTGTTAAAAAGAAGCACTGAAGGATAGAAAATTTGTAGAAATCTCCCCAGCCCTAACTACATTTTGGGAGTATAAATTATTGTGTCCAAAATCATATGAATGTACACAGATCCTGTGATCTTATTCAAGCCCCATAAGTGAGCTGGGTAGTATTCTGATACAGGACCTCTTTGTTGATTTTCCCCATGTCTGCCCTCCGCAAAAAAGCTTCCCCTTGCTGGTTACCAGGTGAATACTTTGCCCAAGCCTTTTTATCTTCATGCATGCACTGGATTGACTACCTCATGCAGACATATGTACTGTACATAGACAAACTTGTAGAGAAGTCTTTGAAGCCATTCTGTTGTGTCTCTTTCATTAACCACATCTTCTGCTTTTTCTGAATGAGAAACATAACATTTTACAAAAATGTAACAATAAAGACATAGGGAGGAAAGAACTAGTCAACCCCCTCCACTGGTACCTCAGGTCCTTGTGTTAAATTTGTGAATGAACTTGCAATTTCAGCAAGTTTTAAGCAAAAATGAGCCAAGCAGAAATCTCAACCAGGTGGTGCATATATTCTCAGTGTAGAGAATTCTCAGTACCCTCCTCACAGTTTACCACATAGGGACATTACACAATACATAGTTAAGAGCATAAGAACATAAGTGCTAAAGTTATAGTGCTATGAATCCACAATAGCCTTCTATGGAATCCTGGGATTTGTAGTGTAAGGAGGGATATTTTGACTTCTCTGTCAAACTATAAATCCCAGGATTCCAAAGGATGCATCTGGGAGTTCAACTGGAATGACAGGACTATAATGACACAATGAAAGAGGAAAAAGAGTTGGCTAGTCTCATCCAGTATCATAATGGTTGGATACAAAGGGATTCAAACCCAGAATGTTATCAGCTAAGAGCTCTTTGCTATAAGTGAGTCTACTGAAAGCATCCTCAAACTCTGACCCTTCAGCTACATGGGCCTCCAATTCCCAGAGTTGGTGACCGTTAAACAAACTAGCTAGGGCTTCTAGGAGTTGGAAGCCCAAAAGCTGGAAGGCCAGAGTTTGAGGATCCCTGGTCTATTGATTCTGATTTCTCCTACACTTGGTATTTTTAAATCTCAAGTTCTTTCTCAGTTATGAAGCTCCTTTCTGGCCTTCCTGGGTTATTTTAAAATATCATTTCAAGTGTATTCCAGGCTTTGACAGATGAAACATTTGATTTGATTATTAAGGTGTGTGTTTGTTTGCTTGTTTGTACATTAGGTTAAAATTGCTTAAAGTAATTGCTTGAATACTGTAATCCTATCTATGGTTTCTTGGAAGTGATCACTTTTGAATGGAAATTACCTTGGAATAAACATAGATGGGATTTCACTATACATATTTTTGCTGCTGGTCTTGCTATTGTGTATTTCTTTTGAATTGGCATTTTGGACTCTTGATATTACTAATATTACTAACAGCAACTAAAGGCAATTTCTCTAGAATGCCCACTATACAAAATTTGTACATTTTCAGGTCAATATAATTGGATGTGTTGTTATCATCAGATGCCAATGAGTATTATGCCTGGTAAAATAACTCTATAGCACTTTGGTAGTGATACAGAAATATAGCATCATTGGCCAAAGCAACTCATTGTATGACCTAACTCTTGATCAGCACGGCTACAATTTATGTGAATAGCTAATTATCTGGACATTGTTGATGTTCTCTGGCTCTGTCACATAATTCATTCAGGTGCATCGAGTTGATTATATGCTATGAATTAATCAAAGTACCTTTGAATAAAGCAGTCTTTGAATTCTAAAGAGTACATCTTATGGCTAGTTTCAAAATGTTCTCATTTATTCAGAATGGTACACATACACCCCCATACACTGATTTTCTTACATTATTTAGCTGGTTTACTTTTCCTCACTGTGACAGCCAGGGTGGGGGTGGAAGCCAGCTTCC
This sequence comes from Anolis apletophallus, assembly GCA_030556195.1. Taxonomy (NCBI): domain Eukaryota; kingdom Metazoa; phylum Chordata; class Lepidosauria; order Squamata; family Anolidae; genus Anolis; species Anolis apletophallus. Next base: position 87,951,248 of record JARBWK010000001.1, on the reverse strand, counting down.
AGCTGGTTAGCAGGGTACGCAACCTACCCGAAAATAATAGGTGAGAGGAGTACACCTTGGACACCTCTTAAATAATAGATTAGCAGCTGGAAAAGTGTAAAATAAAAGGTTTGTAAAATGAAAACAAATAAACTAGGTCAAGAAATGTCGGGATATGGAGTTAAAATAATTTAAAATTACTAGACCAATGTAACTAGACCACTATTTTTATTAAACCATGCAAGAGGAAAAAGGCCAAAAGAGATATGGCCATGCAAGAAGTAAGAAACTGGAGAAATAGACTACTTGGAGATGCCAGGTTTAGTCCATCTTCCTTTACTAGTGTTGTCCAATCCTGGAGAAAGTGCAACTGCAGGCATAGTGTACCAACAGTTCACCTCAGTCCATTGCAGCTGACCTTGGTCAGAAGGTCTTGAGAATTACAAAGGGACAATTAGACTGGCACAAATAATTTTTTCAAGTGGTACATAGTGGTGGCCAGGGATGGCATCAAAAGAGACATTGGCAGCTTCTTCTGTTGTTGGAGACAACTTTTGCTGCACTGCACCATCATCATCGTAGAAAAAGTCTGTGATCATGTCACTTTTTTGCAGTGTCTTTTTGTAGCAATGTAATTGTGTCAGTCAATAGATTGGCCCTCATGTGCACAGTGGAACACCTGGTCACACCAGAAAGTGTCCCTTATCTGAAGAAATCCAAATACATTTTGGATTTCAGATTTTGGAATGCTTGAACAAATACATCATGTGGACAATTTTGAATATTAGAGTACTTTTTTATTTTGTAACTCTGGATAAGTGATTCTCAACTGTATCTGCTTTCTCACAATTCGAGTTATTTGGTTTGAATTATTATTACTTATTTATTTATACCACACTTTATCTCACCCCTGAAGGAGACTCAAAGCGGCTTAACGTAACAGCATCAGCATAACCATTTAAATTATACAAATATATGAACATTAAAACAGAATTAAATATAACCAGTATTTAAAAAATCCCAGTTACAATTTTTTTTAAAAAATGCAAAGATTTTATAGAACAAAGAAAAATGGGAATTAGATTAAAGAACAAATTAAAATACCTTGGAGTAATAATAACAAAAGATTTAAAAGATAATGGAAGAGGTAACTGCAGTAGCATTGAGAAAAGAGGTTAAAAAAACTAACAGAGTATGAAAGTATACATTTATCTTAGTTTGGAAAGATAGCATTAGTAAAAATGAAAATACTCCCAAAGATAAATTTCATATTTAGAATGCTGCCACTTCAAATTACAGAGGAAGAACTAAACCAGTGGTTCTCAACCTTTTTAATGCCGTGACCCCTTAATACAGTTCCTTATGTTGTGGTGACCCCCAACCATAAAAAAAATTTTGTTGCTACTTCGTAATTGTAATTTAGGTAGTGTTATGAATCGTAATGTAAATATCTGATATGTGGGATGTAGTTTCATTGTTACAAATTGAACATAATTAAAGAATAGTGATTAATCACAAAAACAATGTTTGGGGAGTATGAATAATAGGATTTGCAATACTTTCAACCGATTCAGCTCTGTTTTCCACATATCATTGACACCCCCCCACATGAATGACAGATCTGGACCAGACTTGGCACAAAGAACCTCAATGACCTACAGAAAATACTGGAGGGGTTGGGAGGAATTCACAGTGATTTAATAATAGGATCCTAGACTTGCAAGCGACCTCCAAAGGCCATCCAGTGTAACCCCCTTCTGTCTTCCTGCAGGAAAAGCACAATCAAAGCCCCCGCAACAGATGGCCATTCAACCTCTGCTTAATAATAATAATAATAGGATCCTAGAGTTCAAAGAGACCTTGCGAGGGCCATCCAGTCCAACCCCCTTCTGCCTTGATGCAAGAAAAGCACAATCAAAGCACACCTGACTGTTGGATATTCAGACTAGGCATAATAATCATAATAATCATAATAATAATAGGATCCTAGAGTTGGAAGGGACCCCAAAGGCCATCCAATCCAACCCTCTTCTGTCATAAAAGAACACAATTAAAGCACTCCCAACGAATGACCACTCAGCCTCTGCTTAAGAACAACATCAACAACAGAATCTTAAGGTGGGAGAGACATCCAAAGGCTATCCAATCCAACCTCCTTCTTGCATAAGGGAAATGCACAATCAAAGCACTCTTCACAGATGACCAGTCTGCTTCTGCTTGATGATGATGATAATGGTGATGATAATAATAATAGGATACTAGAGTTGGAAGATACCCCCAAAGGTCAACCAGTCTAACCCTCTTCTGTCATAAAGGAACACAATTAAAACTCATCCCAACAAATGAGTTGAACAAGAAGAAGCCACAGGAAAAAGAGAGAAGCTATGAAGGGTGAAAGGAAGGGAGGGAAATGAAAGGGGAGGAAGAAAGGGGAGGAAGAAGGAAAGGGAGAGAGGGAGGGAGGGAAGGGGGAAAAGATGGAAAGGAAGGAGGGACAGGAAGGAAGGGAAGGGAAGGAGAGAAAGGATGGAAGGAAGGAGAGAGGGAAGGGAGGGAAGGAAAGAAATGGGGAAGAAGGGAGGGAAGGAGGAAAAGGAGAGGAATGAGGGACAGGAAGGAAGGAAAAGGAACAAAGTGAAGGATGGAAAGATGGAAAGGAAAAAGGGAAGGAAGGAGGGAAAGGAAGGGGAAGAAAGGGAAGTGAAGGTAGGAAGGAGGGAGGGAAAGGAAGGAGGGAAGGAAAGAAAGGGAGGGAGGAAACGAAGAATGAGTTGGAGGAGGAGAAAGGGAGCAGGATGCAGCAGGGGAACGGGAGACTTCAAAACTAAAAACTTATTTCTGTCTCTTTCTTTTCTTCCTTCCTGCAGTGAAGGAAGGGAGGCAAGAAAGAAAGAGCTGGCGAAGAAGGGAGCAGTCTCTCTCCCATCCTCCCCCCGCCCACCTGCTTGCTGCTTCCTCCGGGGCATCTTGGAGGAGGAGGAGGCAAGGAAAGCCGGGGAAGGAAGCAGCCGAGAGGAAGGAGGCTGCTTCTGCTGGCAGCGGGCAAGGCAAGGACTTGAGGAGCCCACCCACCGTCCTCCTCCTCTTTCTCCCCTTCCTCCTGCTCCTCAGTTTTAAAGCAGCAGCGGTTGTCTCCGCTGCCGCTGTTTCAGATGAGGAAGAAGGAGAGGAGGGGGACGGTGGGTAGGTAGGTGGGTGGGCTTCTAAAGCCCTCTCCCCCTGCTTGCCAGCAGAAGCAGGTGCAGAGACCAGACTGGGGAGCCTTTGTCAGCCCCATCAAACAGGGGCGCCTTCTCCTTCTTTTCACTCCTACAAGATAGGCAGGCGGCTGCTCGTGCGGGCACCGCTCACCAGGCCTTTCTTTCCCTCGCCTGGGCGCCAGTGGGAAGGAAGTCTTGCAGACCTCGGCTTAGCTGGGCTCGGGCGGAGTGGGCAGGAGGTGCTTTTGCGGGCCTCACTCGCCCAGCTCCCAGCCCCTTGTTCTTTCTGCCGTTGCCACGGGGCGCCTCCCCCCCCCTGCCCGCAGCCTTGGTTGGCCGAGGGCTGCAAGGCTTTTTTCCTACCAGCGCCCAGGCAAGGGAAGGCGAGGCTTAGCGAGAGGCCTGTCCTTTGCCTGGCAGGGGATGGGAAACCACCCCGCAGTTGCAGCAGAGAGAAGGGCCTGGCGCCGGTTGAACTGGGCCTGCCTTGAAAAGCGCCCCTTGCCTGCCCCGCGCTGGGCCCTGCAAGGCTGAGGGCTGCAAGGATCCCTTCCCGCAGACACCCAGGCAAGGGAAGGCGAGGCCTGGTGAGCGGTGCCTGCACGAACCGGCCGCCCGCCCACCTTGCAGGAATGAAAAGAAGGAGAAGGGATCCCTCCCTCTTTGGTGGGGCTGACAAAGGCTCCCAGTCCCTCCTCACCTGGTCTCCGCACCCACTTCACACGAGGAATGGCAGGCAAGCCACCCCTGAGTGTCCATCCGCACCAAGGGGCCACTGGGCTTGGGGAGGAGGAGGCTGGGAGGCCAGAAGGCCCGTCACACTACGTCCCCCAAGCCCCGCTTGCAGATTAAGGGACGTCCTTCTCTTTCAGGCGCGGGTGCTGGCTGGCTCTTTGGCTGCCGGAGGTTGCCCGGTGGCCATTCCAGGGATACAAAGGGGGCGGGGCCAAAATGAGGTAGTCCCGCGACCCCTCAAAAATGGCCAGGCGACCCCTCTGGGGGTCGCGACCCCCAGGTTGAGAACCACTGAACTAAAGAGATGGCAACAAATGATAAATAAATATTGTAATGGTAGTAAAAGAAATAGACTAAACAAACAGTTATGGTATAAATTGCAAAAAGAAGGAGGTTTAGCACTCCCTAACATTAAAAAATATTATGAAGCGAGTAGATTGAGACTGGTTATAGAAGGAATGATTAAAAAAGATGGGGTAGAATGGCAAAGAAATTACTCAGGAAAAGTGGAAGAAGAAATATGGAATATATTTTTTAAACAATTCACGAGGAAAGAAATTAGGGAAATTAGAAATCCAATGTTGAGTAGTATATTAGAAGTATGGAATAAATATAGGAGAATGTTAATAACGGATGGATCAGTAATAACCCCAATTGTAATGGAAAATAAATTTCCAAAGAATTTAAAACAAATAATGGATAAAAAAGTAGGCATGGTTTCGAACCCAAAAATGGCAATTCTAAAATCAAATGGGGGGGGGGATTTTTTTTTATTAGTAAAAGAAAGACTTACAAAAAATTTTCCAAAAATTTCTAAAATGTAACTTAATTACTAACGAAATTCGTTAGTAGTTCGTATGCCAGCGCATGCGCATTCAGATGGTTTGGCCTACAACTCCCAGAAATCCTAACAGCTGGTAAATTGGCTGGGATTTCTGGGAGTTGTAGGCCAAAACTTGAATAAATCACACTGAATTCTAGATGGGACTCTCCAAATAGGAAGGAGGGAGGGAAGGAGGGAGGGAGGGGGGTATTCTATTCTTGGAAGCAGCAAAAAAGGAGGAGGAGCCCCCCCTCGCTCCTCACTGCCTCTCTCTCACCCCAATCCTGAGGGAGCAAGGGCCCAAGTTTGCCCAGGCTGAGAGGAAAAGGAAGAGGCCTGAGGCTGTGAGGAATGGTGGGAGTTGAAGTCCAAAACACCTGGAGGGCTGAAGTTGGCCCGTCATGAAGCCTCTTCAAGGCTTTAGATCCTGGCAGGCAGAAGGGGCAGGGAGAGCCGTCCACTCCTCCTGCCCTGCCAGGATCTAAAGCATCAAAGAGTATTGGGGTGAGAAACCAACCTAATGAATAATAGAATGAATGCTACTGTAAGTGCCTAATATTATAAGTAATCCAACTGGTCATATACCTACATTCCATGCACATGCAATAATACAGCAGTAATAACAATGGGTATAAGAAGAGGTAAAATTCAAACCGAAGTATTCTGACTGTGGTCCCTCCTCAAACTGCAAAAGGCTCTTCTCTGTGCCGGGAAAAGCCAAAACCCGGGCACAGCGTTTGCTGCCTGGGTGCACACACATACATATTCTTGGGGGATTTGCTGCAGAATCCCGGCTCATAGAGAAGATTCTGCAGCAAATCCCCCAAAGAATATGTATGTGTGCACCCAGGCAGCAAATGCTGTGCCCGGGTTTTGGCTTTTCCCGGGCTAAGAGAAGAGCCTTTTGCAGTTTGAGGAGGGACCACAGTCAGAATACTTCTCGGTTTGAATTTTACCTCTTCTTATACCCATTGTTATTACTGCTGTATTATTGCATGTGCATGGAATGTAGGTATATGACCAGTTGATTACTTATAATATTAGGCACTTACAGTAGCATTCATTCTATTATACATTAGGTTGGTTTCTCACCCCAATACTCTTTGATGCTTTAGATCCTGGCAGGCAGGAGAGGCAGGGAAGCCTGGAAAAATGTAAACAGAGAGGTTTACTCAGAAGTAAATCCACAAAGGAGGGCACTTCATCCAAAGTGCCCTCCTTTGCAGATTTACTTCTGAGTAATCCTCTCTGTTTACATTTTTTCCGGGCTTCCAGCCGAAAGAAGGAGCGAGTTTAGGGCTTGCCTTGCCATAATACTTATTGGCAAGGGAGGCGGGAGGGTGGTGAGAGAGAAGGAGGGTGCCCCCCCCCTTACGACCTAATAACGACACTTAAGAAAATCCTGGCCCCGAAGTTCTATAAAGAAAGTCCACTTCCTGGTTGGCGTTCCAGGTGCGGAAATACTCAAAAGTAGCATTTCTTACGAATTTCTTACGAATCATTTCATTTTCATAACTTTTTTCTCAAGCCTAATAAAAGTTAAGGGGAAAAATTTAGATAAAATGGGGGATTGGATAAAGGTAGGAATGAAGAAGGAAATGATTATGGAAGAATTTAGAGAAATAAAATTGACATGGTTCCATTGTATACAATTAGAACAATGGTTTAACAATTGGCTAAAAAATAATAATAAAAGGAAGTAAGGTTAACCAATTTGAACAAATAATACAAAATGGGAGGAATGTAGAAGAGCACGAAAACTTGAAAGGAATAACTAGTAAAGTATATAAGATAATAATTGAAATAAAGAAAGGAAAAACAAAAAATAACACCCTTAAGGAGGTTTGGGAAGAAGATTTAGGGATAAAAATAAAGGAAACAATTATGGAGACAAAGACATCTAAAAAAATTATCAATAAGGATTAAAGAAAATTATTATAAGTTAATATGGAAATGGTACCTTACACCAGTAAGAATAGCAAATATAAATAAAAACTACTGAGCCTCCGCCGGGACCAATTGATACAGTGAGAGAGCTCGAGACTCCGTGGCCCTCCGCCGGGCCCACCATCGACCGGTTTCGGCCACTGGACGCAGATGCTGTTGATAAGATAGTGGCTGCGGCTCGCCCCACCACCTGCTCCCTCGACCCGTGCCCCTCCTGGCTTGTTAGATCTTGCCTGGAGGGGTTACGTGGGCCTCTGTTGAATGTCATAAACAGCTCCCTTGAGCAAGGAGTCTTTCCAGAGTGCTTAAAAGAGGCGGTGGTGGCTCCATTACTGAAGAAACCATCATTGACCCCTGCGGTTCCCTCCAACTACCGCCCAGTGTCGAATCTTCCATACCTGGGCAAGGTAGTTGAGAGGGCAGTAATGGAGCAGCTGCAGTCCTTCTTAGATGATGCAACATGGCTTGACCCCTTCCAGTCCGGCTTCCGTTCGGGGCATGGGACGGAGACGGTCCTGGTCTCCATCACAGACCAACTCCGCTGCCAGCTCGACCAAGGCGGGTCTGCGCTGCTCGTGTTATTGGACCTCACGGCAGCGTTTGACACGGTCGACCACAATCTTTTGATCCACCGCCTGGCCATGGCCGGAGTGAGGGGACTGTCCTTAAATGGCTGTCCTCCTTCCTCCGCCAGCGGTCTCAGCGTGTGAGGAGGGGCAGGGAGGTCTCCGAGGGCTCCCCATTAGTGTGTGGAGTCCCTCAGGGGCCATTCTCTCCCTCTATTATTTAACATCTACATGCAGCCGCTTGCACAGCTGGTGCGGAGTTATGGGCTGGTCTGCCATCAGTACGCCGATGACACCCAGCTCATTCTGAGGATGGAGGGCAGGCCGAATCCGCCCCCGATAATTTCCAACATTGCCTCGAAGCCGTTACTGGATGGCTGCGAGCCAGTAGGTTGATGGTGAATCCGGCGAAGACGGAGATCTTGTGGCTGGGCGGCCCGGGCGGGGTGGGTGCCCGGCTTCCGACCCTGGACGGTGCGGCGCTGCATCCAGCGCCGTCTGTGAAGAGCCTGGGTGTCCAGTTGGACTCCCAGCTGACCATGGAGGCCCAGGTCTCCATGGCCAGCAAGGCTGCTTTTTTCCACCTCCGCCAGGCAAGGAGGCTGGCCCCTACCTCTCCCGGAGCGACCTAGCCACGGTGATCCAAGCCACGGTCATCTCAAGGCTAGACTACTGTAACGCGCTTTACGTTGGCCTGCCTATGTCGCCGATCCGGAAGCTCAAGCTGGTGCAGAACACTGCCGCCCGGCTCCTGTCTGGGGCACCAGCAGGATGCCGTATAACACCAATTTTGCAGGATCTGCACTGGCTGCCTATTGAGCACCGGGTCGCCTTCAAAGTGCTGGTTCTTACCTTCAAGGCCATACACGGCCTGGGGCCAGCGTATCTGAGGGACCGTCTCACCCCATATTGCCCAGCGAGATCACTTCGGTCCGAAGAGGCCAACCTGTTGGTAGTACCATCTGTAAAGTCGGCACATCTAACATCGACCCGCCGGAGGGCGTTCTCTATTATAGCTCCCACACTATGGAACGCCCTACCGGCCGAAGCCAGAGCCCTGAGAGAGCTGCTGCCATTTAGACGGGCCTGCAAAACTCAGTTGTTTAGGCAGGCCTTCGGCAGTAGGCCTCGTCTATACTCTCTGGGCTGTGATATCTCCTGCTGCTCAATTGTTATATTGCATTTTGCTGTTTAATTGTTTTAACTGTTTTTAACTGTTTTTATGTTTTAACCTGTGGCGTTGTGCCACTGGCTCTGTGAGCCGCCGCGAGCCCCCGGGAGTCGGCGGCGAAGAAGCCCCAATAAATAATAATAAATAAAATAATACTCGAAAAACTGTTGGAGAGGATGCCAAGAAACAGGAACATATATGCATATGTGGTGGCAATGTAAATATGTAAGCAAATTTTGGGCGAAAGTATTTAAAGAAATAGAAGATATAATGAATATTAAAATAGAAAGAAGTCCTAGTATAGCTTTATTATCATTATATAATAGTAAACAATTGGAAAAAAGGATAAAGATGTGATAACAAACCTATTAACAATAGCAAGACTGCTTATAGCAAGGAATTGGAAAAAAGAAATAAATATACAAATAGAGGAATGGTACAAGGAAGTATGGAAACTTGCAATAAATGATAAGTTAACATATGTATTAAAAGTAAAAAGAGGTATATGGAAACAAAGTGATTTTGATGAGGTATGAAGAAAATTTATTGAAAAAGGATTAGAAAAGGAAGAAGGAAGGTTACCTCCACTAGAAGAAATGAAATTTTGGACGAGTGATATGTAAAAGCAATGGCTTGGGGAGGGGGGAAGGGAGCACAGTGGTGAGGGATACAAAAATGTATAAGAAAAACATAATGGCAGATGCTAAGGATTGAAGTATTGTAGCTAGAAATGAATAACATGAATCTGCTGTAAATAGACATTGTATAATATTGTGTTGTAGAAAATTTAAAAAATATTTTAAAAAATTCAAAGTTAAAAACCACAGTGCCCCCTGAGTTGGTCTTTAAAACCTTTATCTTTAAAAGCTTGTCTAAATAAGAAAGTTTTAGCCTGCCACTGGAAGGACAGCAGGGAGGGGGACATCCTGGCTTTCCTGGGAAGAAGGGAGTTCCAGAGTCGAGGGGCAGCCACTGAGAAGGAAGGCCCTCTCTCTCATTCCCACCAACCGAGCTTGAAATGGAGATGCAACCGCGAGAAGGGCCTCTCTTGAAAATCTCAGGACCCGGGCAGGTTCGTACAAGTGGATGCAGTCAGACAAATAACCTGGACCTGAACTGTATAGGGCTTTAAAGGTCAAAATCAGCACTTTGAATTCTGCCTGGAAACAGACTGGCAGCCAGTGGAGCTGCTGCAAAAGGTGGGTTCTCCGCTCCCTGCAGCCAGCCCCAGTTAGCAACCTGGCTGCAGCTCTTTGGACCAAGTGAAGTTTCCGAGCCCTCTTCAGAGGCAGTCCCACGTAGCGCATGTTACAGTAAACCAGACAGGATGTAAGTAGACATGAACCACAGTGGCCAGATCTGGCTTCTCAAGGAACGGGCACAGTTGGCACATATGTTTTAATTGTGTAAAGTCCCTTCTGGCCACCGCTGACACCTGGGCCTCCAGGTTCAATGTTGAATCCAAGAGGACCACCAAACTGCAAACCTGTGTCTTCGGGGAGAGCGTGACCCCATCCAGCACAAACTAGATTCCCATTCTCTGTTCTGCCTTTCAACTGACCAGAAGTACCTGGTCAGTTGGAAGTTGCTCATGTAGACAATTTTGAATATCTGAGTATTATTTATTTTGGAATTCTGGATAAGTGTTGCTCAACTGTACCTGCTTTCTCACCATTCAATGAACTTGGTTTGAAGACTGCTCAGTGCCAGGAACAACTCTGCCTCCCCTGCCAATATGGCCACTGATTCACCAGGAGGTAAGCTGACACATTTGCCAACCAAACTACACACACTGCTGGTTGCTTCTAGTGTTTCCACATAATTACATTGCCAGAGCTTTCTGTTCTGCCGGCTTTATAGAGGATCTTGAGTTCATGTGTTTTCCTGGGATAGCATGGAATTTTTTGTGCAAACACAGAAACAATAATGTGATCTGAATATTCTCTGGAAATGATCCAAATAAATCTGGAGTAGGAAAGAACTCTTGGAGATAACATATGACCATGCATGTGAAAACTGCAGATACATGAAAAGAATAGTTGCCATCACTATTAGAAACCTATTCAAAATATTTGTCAGCTTCTTTAACCAAACAAACAAAGCAAAGCCCAATTGTGGTGTTGAAAGACTTTGGGATATACATTATTGTGCTCAAATAACAACATTATGACTGTTTCACCATACTTCAAAGTAGCCACTCCATTGTAGCAAAGTTCAAGTGCAAACTGAACTTGGCACTGCTTTGGTAAAATCAGCTGAGATCCTGACTCTTGAGTTGTTCAACGAAAGGCTGATGAAGAAAATTAAACTGAACTCAGCACTGGTTCGCCCTGTTAGCAATATTTCACAAGGACTGCTTCTTTTCTTAAGCATTTCTTTCAGTGCCGGAGTCTGTGATATTAAATCCAGCCCCTTTCTACTCATTAAAAAGGCAATATGTCTAAAGAAAGTAAAAGAGGCATAGTGGCTTCGTCATTATTATTTAATGGGGAAAGCCAACATTAACTAGCAGTGGGGGATGATTAGTTTTGTTTTTGCAATTCAAGTAGCTATATATAATGGGTGATTTGGTGCATGCAACTTTCTTTGAGTTAAGATTTAAGCGGTAAACTCTTGAATCAAGAATGAAGCCTCAGCTGATCTATAGAACCACAGTGGTAATGAAAATATTTTCTTATGGCTTCCTAAATCAGCCATAAGGCTCTGATTATTTTATTATGCCTTTATGAAGTATCATTCTAACCATCTGGAGCCTGTCAGTTCTGCTGTAGAAACATCTCCACGCCCACACAGTAAAAAATCAGAGCTGTTACAAGAATATTTGCTTCAAAAAAGTATTTCTCTGGTCTCTCTGTATGGTGATTCCATGTTCTCATGGGTCTGAGCCGTAGGAGCTCAAGCTCAGCTCCAAGACAACTATGCCACTGGCATTCCTCTCCTACAACATGGTTGCCCCCTTCTCCTGACCCAAAGACTACTGTGAAGGATTTTATTACCACCACCACCACCCTATTGTGGAGGGATTCTATGGTAGCTATAACTACCCAGGAGGAGAAGCAGCTGCCTAGCACTGAAAGGAATGCCAGGACGTGAAAGCTGTGGCTATCAAGCTGACAATGAGTTTCATCAGCTTCCCCATTGGGGTTATCTTTCATATAAGACATAGCTGGTCATACTAGTGGATTCAATGGTTTAGCAGTAGGCAATGCACACATGGAGCACATAAGTGTTTGCTATTTTTGATATTGCATCATCATATTTTATTTAAAACTAAAAAAAGAGAAGGGTTTCAAGTTGAAAATTTGAAGAGGCTGGTATGTGTTCATATTGAAAAGTGTATCTGATTTTGCATACTTATGTCTTTGTAAACAAATGGACAAGCAGATCTATGTACTGGATTACAGCAGGGTCTGTGTAATGGACTTTCTTCTATCATAAATGGGTCGTGACAGAAGTAACTTTGCATATCGATATAATAGGCTACTCAATACAGTGAGAGAGTAGTAAATCAAAATCAGTGTGGTTCAGATGGCCAAAGTCTGTATTAAGATAAAACTTACCATCTGTAAGGCAAGTGAGAATTTGTTAGACCTTGGAAGAATTCTATTTACAACAACTATCAAGATAGTTGAAATCTCTAGTTACTGCAATCTCCTTTCTGAATATTTTATTTATTTACATCATTTATATTCTGGCCTTCTCACCCTGCAGAAGACTCAGGGCAGATCACAATGCACATATACAGGCAAACATTCAATGCCATAGACATTCAACATATATAGACAGACAACGAGCTACACAATTGGTTGAGAGCTCACCCCAACCTGGGCAGACCTCGAACTCATGACCTTCTTATGCAGCTGACTCCCAGCCAGCTGCACCACTTTCCCGGTGCTTTGGTCATCTGTTCCAGGAAGGTATCATTCAAATCCTAATTTTGGCTAGGGAGGTCTGTAGTAGACATCGCTAATGACATCACTGCTGTTTTTCACCTCCTTGGTGTTTACCAAGCTGCTCTGAACCAGGCTTCCAGGATTTAAGTCATGGATCTCCTCATAAGTATATATAATGCTGCTTCTCCTCTTTTCTTATTTGGCCTATTTCACTGAAATAAGTTACCCCCTACTCCAAATGGGATTCATTCCATCAGGCTTCATTGATACCTATTATATCATATCTGTTTTGCTGCAATAATACGTTCATCTTGTTTACTTTCCATGCTCTCTGCAGTAATGTAGAGTCATCTAAGACCATGGGCCATTTCCCCTAGCTGCTTTTAACATTTTTCCCTCCCATTGTTGGGTTCTTGTACTATTTGCTCAGTTCCCTCTACAACATTTGGAATATTGTCTCAAGCACTTGATGAACTCCTGTTCCCAAGAGTACTGTGTCCCTCCCCCATATAACTCAGTTTAAAGCCTTTTAGTTCACGTTTGTGAGGTTCTGGAGGCAGGGGGAGGGAGAGAGACAGTAAATATTACTTTATTGATACATGTCAACATCACAAGAATATTGTTTGCTTAAACTTGAAAACAGACTGAGGCACTGACAATGGAAGACTGGATTGCTTAGGTTGCTAAGTTAGAACAAAGTGCCAAATAAACATGGGTTCTAAAGAACAGGTCAACTGACTTTCTGAAAGACTGGAAACCGTTTATGGACTTTTTGAGCAAGAGGAAATCTAGTGATGTAATACTCTGTAGTTATGCTTTATTAGACATTATAATTATATAGTTGGATCTGTAATTAAAGAATATTTTTTCTTGTTTTCACTATACTTAGAATTTGGGGATCAGAGCCCTACCTATTATTGTCAGTTTTTATTTATATGAATTTTGGTCTTTTTTCTTTTCTTCCCTTTTTTATGTTTGTCTTTTCCTTTTTTTAAAAAAAAGACATTTTTATTCAAGAAAAAAACATGAGAGATAAAAACGGCAATTTTGTGGTTGTACACAGCTCTAAAAACTATACCATTATGTTCTGTCTCCTACTACAACAACACGACTAAATGACTGTTAAAAATAACAGAAAAACAAAAACAAAACACACAAAAACATACAAACAAGTGAACAAGAAACAGACTGACAAACTTTCCACTCTCTGGCTGATAGGGTTTTTTTTGTCCTTTATTAGTCTACTCCCTTTAAATGATATTATACACTTCTACTTTTGGTAACGCTCTAGTAAATCATGAATCCTACAGTTGATTATGCTCTCATTGTTGTTATGAAAAGATAATGAACAAATCCCAATCTTTATTGAAGCAGTTGAAGATTTCTCCTTAATCATCATCAGCAATTTGTCCATCTCAGCTCGTTCACAAGTCTTCATCCGCCATTCTTCTTCTGTTGGGATAACTGGTTTCTTCTACCTCTGAGCATGTACAGTTTTGCTGCAATTATCATATATTGTAACAATCTTTTAAATGTTTCTTTCTAAATGGTTGTCTCTCATTCCCAACAGATAAGCTATGGTCAAATGTATTTGAGTCCAATATTTCATGGCCTCTCTGCAAGATCACCAACATTTCCAACATTTGCAAGAGCTGCCCCTATACATCTTAGAAGATCTCTCAGGTGTCAGATATTGTCTGTACATCATCTTATAAACATTAGTTGAAATCATAGCTCTAGTTACATTTTTTCACATTTTTTTCTTCTCTTTCCTTTTTGCCTTTCGTTTTTGTATATTACCATACTTGGTGAATTAGATTGTTTATTTTAAAAATCAATTAATCAATAAATATAAAAAGCACTGTGTTATACAGAAATCAGGAGAAGCAACAAGATGCACTTACCTTGAAAAGAGCCTTTTAAGCACTTACAACTTGTTTTTACACAAATGCTTTAAAAGGATTCGTGTCTCATGTGGTTTCTGAAGTCCTAAAAGAAACACCCCAGGCTCTTTGACTTCCTGCCAGTAGCTCAGGACTCCGCTTCTTGGAATCCCCAGTTTATAGCAGTTAGTTGAAACAATGGCTGTAGAAAGCAGGTAAACATCGGCAGTTGCTACCCAGGCAGGCACAGGACCTGTAGACTGCCTTCTATTCAAGTAGATGCAGCAACACATAGGAAAAATATCACAGGAAAACAAAAGAATCTGAAACCGGAGCAAGATGGGGGGTATTGCAAACAGGGGACAGGGAGGGGACAAATGTCTCCACTCCCTCCCAAGACACTGAAGAAGTGTGAAGCTTTCATTAACAGTTGCATACTCACCAACATTTTACAGATGAAAATCAGGGCATGTATGACTTCATTGTAATCAAGATGGCAATCCTCTTCCGCTTCCTCTTATTGAGGAAGAACACACTTGCTAAGTTTGCTTTTTCCTGAGCATACTGGGAGGATGCAATCCCACCGCTTCCTCTCCCACTTGGAGGATATATACAGTTGCAGTTTGTGTCTCTCAATATCCATCTGGAATCTTGGGAGTGATGTTGGAACAAAAGAATGAATTGTGAAGTCTGTGGCTTGGCTGATGTTCCTGTTTTCATCACATATATCTTGTCTCACTTGAGAACATCTTGTCTTTTTTACATAACCATGTGGGCTGCTGAGGGTTACATTAAGTATCTTGTCTCTTACTGTTTGTTTACCACATGCTTTGGAAATTGTGGGATAGATGGTGGGATACATTGTCATAACACACCACAACCTACCATCAGTTGGAGCAAAGAGCTCCAGTTTCATATTTCAACCATCTGTGCCCTGATCCAGCATACTTCGCTTCAAGCCTCCTCCTCCTCCTCCTCCCCCCATACAAGTTCCAGCTTTCGCTCCTACAGCAGCTAGCTTGCTTGTAGAAGCCTCACTGTTTCTTTTGATATTTCCATCATATGCATGGTACCATTTTGGCTACAGCTATAACAGCACTCAGCACTGAATTTCAAAAACTGGGAAAATTATTGTCTAGACATATCAATAACATTAGCTGGATTCTTTGGACTTGTTCTTGAAATATTTTTCTCTTAAATGTTCCTCAAGATTAATTTTAATGTTTATCCCCCTTCCAGATGTTTCATTATATTCTTACTTGCATGCAACATTTTTGCACTGCCTTTAACTGCAGTATAGATTGAAAAAGGAGAAGAGGAGGAAGATAAAACACTCACTGCTTAATCAGCCACTTGAATTTAATACATCAGACAGTTCTGCTTTATCCATGGATTGTAAAGGTGAAAAGGAATCATTTTAAAATACATTCTCCTAAACCAGTGTTTCCCAACCGCTGTGACGTGGCACAGTAGTGTGCCGTGATGGACCTCCTGTTGTGCCGCGAGAAAAGCTCTCTGCCCCCCTTCCTCCCCCCCCCTCCTGCCGAACACCTGCTGCTTGGGGGAGAAGGAGGAAGGGCCAGGCAGCGGCGAAGAAAAACAAGAAGGGGCCGGGGCGCCGCTTCCTTCGGCCGTTTCCCCAGCCAGCCTCCAATCCGCCATGATTCCCACCATAACTCTTGCCCCTCGCTCACTGAAGCCGCGCAGAGGATCCCCGCCCACTGAAGCCCATCCACCGCTCATGCTCCTCCTCCTCCATGCGGCTTCAGCAAGCGAGGGGCAGGAGTCATGGCAGAGAGCGGCAGCGAGGACGGGGACCATGACTCCTGCCCCTCACTCACACTGCCCCCTCAAGGCTGGAGAAGCTGTGGGAGAGCTGAAGCCGGGGAGAGGGGAGGGGCATGGCGTGGCCTGGCTCCTCCCCATCCCCCAGCTTCAGCACTCCCAGCAGCTGCTCCCAGCAGGCCACCATCCCCCAGCCATTCTTTACTGTGTTAGAGTGTCATTTTGTGTCATTTTTGTTGGTGGTGTGACCCCGGATTTTTTTAATGTTAAAAGTGTGCCACAGCTCAAAAAAGGTTGGGAAACACTGTCCTAAACAATAGCCAATAAGTACACACATATTGGGTAAGTGCCAAAGAGTAACTTGATCCATCATATCTCCATATTACTTGTAGAGACCCCCGTCATTCTACCAGGGGCTCATTCGCACTACGCAGTAATAGCACTATGATACCACTTAAATTACCGTGAATCCATTTTATTCTGAAGTTTGTATTTTGTATGTCAGTAAATGCCTTCAAGTTGCCTGTTGACTCATGGTGACCCTATAACATTTCAAAGGGTTTTCTTAGCCGAGGAATATTCAGATACAGTTTTGTCATTTCCTTCCTCTGACATATAGTCTAACTATAGCATCCAATGTTATTCATAGTCTTCCATCGAAGTACTAACCAGGGCTGACCTTGCATATCCTCCAAGATTGGCAAAATCTCTAATTGTTAGGGCATTTGTGCTAATTTGAACTTTAGGATGGGAATATAAATATGGAAGATGGGCAATAAACATTTGGAATGGCCCAGTCTATGAATTTGGATCATGTGATTTAAATGTTTTATTAGGTTTTTTAAATTTTGATATTTCATGTTTAAATGTCTTCTTAAGTTATGTTGAATTGTCCTATTGAATTTATGCTTTGTTATATGCTGTTGATTTATGATTTGGTTTATGTATAAAAGGCACTGAATTTTGCAATTATTTTTATAAATTGCTTTGAGTCCACTCAGGGGTGTGAAAACTGGTATATAAATACTGTAAATAAATAAATAAATGGAATTCCTATCCAGGGAACACAAGTGTCTGCAAATCCCAGGTTGGCATAGCAGTTAAAGTGAAATTATCATTCCATAATGGTATAGTGTGAAAGTGCACTATCACTCAGAATCGGACTCTTGTCCTGATAAATTATACATATTGTTGAAGACTGTTATATATATTATGTGTTATGATACTGTATATTCTTTCCCAAGAGAAGCTGTATTTTGTGTTCAATATAATGGCTCATATTGCAGCAAATGTGTACATTCTTTTTACCTTTACAAATATGTACAATTACTTTTATTTGCTCTAGTTTAACCGATCATGGTGTGAATCCTGCTTGCACAGCTTCTGCATCTTGATCTACACTTTCAAGGCCTACCTCCCTGGCATGAAGTACCATCAGGTAAAGTTTTTTCTGTAAACCTGGAGAGATGCTAACCAGCCAACATCAGCAATACCAATCTCAGTGGATCAATGGTCTGATTTATGGTAAGGTGCCTTCCTATATATAAATGTTCTGGAGGACTCCAGAATTGCTCACAACTATGTGATGTTCTTCTACATTGATATTCACATATTCAGCAAAACATCTGTACACACTGAACAAACCCAGCACCTTTCAGACATTGAGCAGGTATGGTACATGAAGTCGCCAACAAGGAAGAACTCATGGTTTTCATTCTATGAATGTCAGAGATTTCAACTAATCTATTTACAATTTATTTTATTCTGTTCCCAACAGGTTTATGAAGTACAGACAGGGTGTTTAATCTCTTATCTGAATGTCTAACCTTGTCTCTCCAATTGGAGATTTGGGGATGTGCCATCAATTCCCCAGTGGGTGACTGAGGAAGAAGGAGAGAGTTAACAGCCATATTTCTTTCACTGGTTGTGTTAAATATTCCACAGCTACTGCTAAAGATCTGTCAACACACTAGCATTTTCTTTTTTTGAAAAAAAATATCAATTTTCCTGCAGAATAATGATTGTTCTTTTGCCCCAGTTTCTCATTTTCAGAGGACTTGAGTGGCAGCTCTGCAGCAAGTGGCTGAGTGGCTAATTTATCACTCCCTGAGTAAACAATCAAAAACCATTCCAAAACATTCAGTGAGTATTCTTTATTTGTCTGTACAGCACAATACTTCAGTGGTTTGTAGTGGTGCCCAAGTAAAAAAAAGTTTGGCTATGGTTTTAAAGGAATTCCTAAGTTTACAGATGGAAATGCATCTCTTGGCCAACATCTGAGTGCCCATTCCATTGAAAGAAATGCAATGCAGAGGGATTTCAAGTGTGGGTGGAATTTTTAATGTACATCCACATTCTGTCCAATTATCACACAGTGCTAGAGCTGGATAAGGCTGAATGCCAAATGTATGCCATTTGTAAGAACAATCTAAGGAAAGTTTGTGGTTGTTGAGCTACCATTCTTATATGCTTGTTGGGAGATTGTGGGAGTTCAAGTTCAACATTTCCAAGCTCTGAGAGAGAGAGAAAACGAGGTTGCACTGAAACATGACAAGACATGCATATTCCCTTGTGGCCATCGCAGTATGAGATGGGAGAGTTTGTTTCATACAATCATAGAATAAAAGAGTTGGAAGAGACCATATGGGCCATGTAGTCCAACCCCCTGCCATGCAGGAAAAGTACAATCAAAGCACCCCTGACAGATGGGCACCCAGCCTCTGGTTAAAAGCCTCCAAAGAAGGAGTTTCCACCATACTCCGAGACAGAGAGTTCCACCCTTGAACAGTTTTTACAGTCAGAAAGTTCTTCCTAATGTTCAGATGGCATCTCCTTTCCTGTAATTTGAATCCACTGCTCCAAGGCAGCAGAAAACAAGCCTGCTCCCTCTTCCTTATGACAGCCTCTCAAATATTTATACATGCCTATCATGTCTCCCCACAACCTTCTCTTCTGCAGGCTAAACATACACAGTTCTTTAAGATGCTCCTCAAAGGGCATGGTCCCCAGATCTTTGATCATTTAAGTCATCCTAATCTGGATATGTTTCAGCTTGTCAATATTTCTCTTGAATTGTGGTGTCTAGAACTGGACAAACTGTTATTCCAGGTGAGGTCTGATCAAATAAAAATAGAGGGGCACCATGACATCCCTTGACCAAGACACTGTACTCCTTTTGATGCAGCCCAAAATCCCATTGGCTTTTTAGCTGCTGCATCACATTGTTGGCTCATGTTCAACTTGCCTTCCAATAAGACTCCAATATCTTTTTCACATGAACTGTTATCAAACCAGGTGTCACCCATCCTATGTTTGCCCTCCGTAATATCACACTATCTGTTTGCTGGGATGAAACCATGTGTTCCCTGATTGTCTAGGATCATACAATAAAAACACATTTATACTGGGGGGCTTAAATGGTATCAAAACAGCAATACATTGAAAAAGAAAGGGTGGAAAGAAGCCCCACAAAATGCAAAAGAGTGAAAGAAAGGGGGCTATGATACATTTATATTGAAAGCCAAACATCATGAAAATTCATTCCCACTGTGGTTTAAATTAAAGTAGACATTGTACAGTAACTTTTAATGAATTTTGACTTTAAGTCAATATTCACATTAATGCATCCCTTCCTCTGATCCCAGAATACAATCAACATTCCTTTCATACCACAGAGAATTGACTAAAAGCAGTTTCATATTTATTTTATTTGATGTGTTTGTCTTCAACTCTCTCAACTTGTCAGGGCTCCTGAGGTGATGTCCATTGAATAAAAAGACTTGAAACAGTAAATGCATAACTATAAACTATTTTTGCCAGATCTATCCACTTCTCGATATTACCAAACACTGGAGCACAAAACTAAAATTCATTTGTGCTGGTAGATGTATTCCTGGGAATTATTTCTTTCCCAAACAAAAAAAAAGGAAATAGAAATAATATGGAATAAATGGGAACGGGTTCCAAAACCCTAAAGAAAGACCACTTCAACATATTTCAGCAAACATTTAATCAAAAATTAACAATATGCCTATGTAAAATGAAACAACCAAATCAGGTAAACTTTACATACCGTATGTAAATAAAACATTTTAGAAACTTCTAGAGATTGCTTTAAGGCTTCTTTTATATGTATCCTGGGGTGACTTCTTTTTTCACTAGTCTCTGCTTTTCTTAGGATTTCTATTTTGGTGATACAAGTGTCAAACCTAAGGCCCATGGGACAAATCTGGCTCACTGTATAATTTTTTTTAAAATTGATCTTTATTAGTTTTTCAAAAGATAAAATACAGAAATAAGAAAGAAAAGGGGGTAGTGACAGGTAAGAAATAAAAAGGCGGGTTGTAGAGATTGTCTACGTGGAGTAGGGGGGGGGGTGGAATGCAAAGTTGCATTCACTTGAAAAGTCAGTGGTGCTCTTGAAGGGTTCCTCTGATTCCGGTGATTTTCCAGGCGCTCGGCATTCTGTTTGGTTCCGGTGGTATTTCACCTATCTTCTCTATTGTTCTTCTGATTTCTTATTTTGTCTGAGACAGGAAAGCCTGTAATCATGTATGGTGGTGGAGATTTAATGCTTTTGTTGACTGTTTGTTCTTTTCTCTAGAACCTCTATGCCCTACCTCTAAATTTCAAGATCTACATTACATTCTTTTTTACAATAATCCCTGAGCAAGGCCCAGCCCCACTTATTTTTTACAATCTTCTTGCTGTTTCTCTCTCTTCTGTCAATTTTTCCATCTGGCACAGTTCTACCAATTTTGTTTGCCATTCCTCTTTGAGAGGGCAGTTCCCGGACTTCCACTGAGCATTTTGGCAGCCGTTGTTGCTAGGATGAATGTCCTTCTTTCATCTGCGTCTATTTTCGTTTCTAGTATGCCCAGTAAATGTTTCTCGGGGGTCTTTGTTATATTTTTTTTCAGGATCTTTTGTAATTCCCTGTTTATCATGTCCCAATATCTCTTTGCCTTTGGGCAAAGCCACCACATATGAAAGAAGGTAGCATTCGTCCCATTGCAACACCAGCAGTTGGGGCTTGAATTCTTATATATTTTGGCCAGTTTTGCTGGTGTTAGGTGCCATCTATATAGGATCTTTACCCAGTTCTCTCTAAATTTGTGGCAGTATGATGTATTAACGTTATTGATCCATATCTTTTTCCATGTTTCTGGCTTGATTTTAAAGCCAATGTTCCTGGACCATTCCTTTATATGATTTTTGTTTAGATCTTTTGTTTTGTCGTTCTCCTTTTTTAGAAGAACTTTATATATTTTCGAAACTAATTTCTCTTCCTTGCCCAGCATTGCCTCTTCTAGTTCATTGCTTTGACTTTCAAAGCCCCTTTTCATATCTTCTTTTAGTCTTTCTCTCAGCTGAAAGTACGGGAACCAGCCCAGTTCGACCCCCTCATTTGCTAATTGAAGTCTGGTCTTCATGATGTATGTGGATTTGTCATGTATTACCAAATCCTTGTATATTACCCAATTGTTTTTTCCCATTTCCCTTATTTGGAATGCCTCATTTGGTGATACCCAAAGAGGCAATTTCGTAAATTCTTGTTTTTTGTGTTTTGCCCAGATTTTCATTAATGATTTTCTTATAATATGGTCGTTAAATAGTCCATCAGCTTTGACTTTATCGTACCAGAGGTACCCATGAAAACCAAACCTCATATTAAAACCCTCTAAATTCATAAGTTTTTCATTATCCAATTTGCACCAGTTCCTTAACCATACCAAACTGTTAGCCTCAAAGTACAGTTTCAAGTTTGGAAGGCCTAAGCCTCCTCTTTCTTTGGGTTCTTGTAGTGTTTTCATTCTGACTCTTGGTTTCTTGCCTGACCATATGAATCTAGATATGTCTCTGTTCCAGTTGTTAAAGTGGGACTCTTTTTGTATGATTGGAACTGTAGCAAAAAGTTCATTTTTGGTAACATCATCATTTTGATGGCAGCGATTTTCCCCAGGAAAGATAGCCCCATTCTAGCCCAATTTTCAAGATCTTTTTTTATTTCCTTCCATTTTGTTTGGTAGTTGTTTTTAAATAGTTGCGAGTTCTTTGGAGTGAGTGTCACGCCTAGGTATTTCACCTTATTCATTATGCTTATACCCGATTTGTGTTGGAGCTCCTGTTTATTTGCTTCTGTCATGTTCTTAACCATCATTTGGGTTTTATCTTTATTTATCCTAAACCCTGCCACTTTGCCGAAGTTTTCTATTGTTTCCAGCCATGTCCCCATGGATTTCGTGGGGTTTTCTACTATCAAGGCTAGATCGTCGGCAAAGGCTAGGGCCTTTATTTGTTCTTTTTTAATATTGACTCCTTTGAGTTGATCGTTTTTCCTAATATCCTCCATTAAGATCTCTAGTGTCATTATGAATAAAAGAGGAGATAGCAGGCATCCTTGTCTTACACCTCTTTCTATTTTAATTTTTTCTGTTCTTCTTTGATTGATTATTACTCTGGTCGTTTGCGTATATTGCTTTGATTGTATTATTTATTTGATATCCTATATCTAGCTCGTTCAATAGCGCTTCCATAAATTCCCAATTGGTACGATCAAAGGCTTTTTCAGCGTCTATAAACACCAGAGCGGCCTCTCTATCTATATTCTTATCATAGTATTCAATGGTATCTATGATTGTTCTTATATTTGTTTTTAACTGTCTGTTTGGCAGGAAACCATTTTGTTCCTCTTTAATCCATTTCCCTAAGAATTT
Organism: Anolis apletophallus; assembly: GCA_030556195.1. NCBI lineage: Eukaryota > Metazoa > Chordata > Lepidosauria > Squamata > Anolidae > Anolis > Anolis apletophallus. Next base: position 87,928,550 of record JARBWK010000001.1, on the reverse strand, counting down.
TTTCAGTCTCTCTGCTATGATACTTGTAAATATTTTGTAATGCTCACTGTATAATTTTATATGGTCTTCAGAAACTAGATTACAACTCCTATAGTCCTCATCATTGGAAATCATGACTCAAGCTGATGGGAGTTGTGATCTGAAAGGTTGCACTTTGTTCTGTTTAGTCAGGAGAGTGGGGTTTAAAATATTTTATTATTATTTACTGTATTTCTAACTCGCCCTTCTCAACCCTTGGGGGCAGGGGACTCAGGGCGGCTTACAAGGCACAATTAGATGCCGGCAACAATACACAATATAAAACACTAATACAACAAGATTAAAACATCAACATTAACACATTAGCTATCCAGTTCATTATTTGAATGTGTATACAATACACATTCAAATAATCAATCAATGGCGGAAGCCGTGTTTCATGTCCGCCTTTTAAAAAGTCCATTCCAAATAAAGTGCTGCAGTTACTGTCTGAAGGCCTGGTCCCACAACCACAATTTTACTTTCTTCCTGAAACCTAGGAGGGATGGGATTGATCGTATTTCGCTTGGAAGCGTATTCCACAAGTGGGGGGGCCACAGCCGAGAAGGCCCTGTCAAGCTCGTGGATACAATGTCTAACTTTAAAACATCCTTTAACCTTTCCGCAACCCCAAAGCCACAAAGGCTGCTGGTTTACAATTCCCATTATTCCCAGTCCACGTGGTGGATAATCAAAAGTGATCAAAGCTGTCCTTCAATAACATCGGAGGACCCAAACTGGATACAAACTAAAGAGCACCAACAACTATGTAAAAAAATATAGATGCCGCCCTGTACCCATGGATTCAACAGCCCTTTGAAGGCAACCATAAGACTGATGTGGCCCTCACTGAAATGGGATTGACTGTAGGTGAGGCAGGCTTTTCTGCTCTGCCTTTTCATTTCTGATTGACTGTTCACATATACTAAGGGTGCATCAACATGATAGAATTAATGCAGTTTGAAATCACTTTAACTGCCATGGCTCAATGTTATGGAATCATGGCAGTTATAGTTTTACAAGGTCCTTATCATGCTCTTTGGAAGAGCACTGGTATCTCAACAAACTATAGATCCCATGATTCCATAGACTGAGCCATGGTGGTTGAAGTGGTGTCAAATAAGGAGAAGTGGGTAATAAATATATTTATTATTATTATTATTAAACTGCATTAATACTGCATATGCATGCTAGATGAGGGAACCTAGGATCAGCTGCTGTTTACCTAGCCTATTATAAGATATACACACACAGCTACAATAGAATACCATCCTTTCCCAGTTTATGTGTTATTGAATGGCTTACTCCATATGTACTACGGAAACCCAGAAGCAAGAGTGTTTCTCCTGATGAGACAAAGAAGATGAGGGGAAATGAGGCTAGACTATGTCAGAAGACTTTGTAAAAAGAAGCTAAGGGATGCTTGTAATGCAAAATGTCCACAAGCTTGTGATGTTCCATTACAATCCACTCACAAGCATTTCTACTATGGTTTGCATTTATAGTAAAACACCTTGAAAGAACCCCATGAAGTAAATAAGTAAGTGTGTGTGTGTTGCTATCTTTCTTGGTGGCTTAATTTTGTTTCAATTATAACTTGTCTTTCTTTTTTCTCTGCCTGCAACAAGTTAGAAACGCATGGCTGGAAAATTACGATTAGAGTTCTGCCATTGCATAAGGAGTGCAATGACAGAGGAGGAAAGCATCATTAAAAATAGATTCTCTGTGTATTTAAACAAGGGGAAAGTCTGGCTGGCTCCTGGCAAGATCCGCAGCCTGATTTCAGCTTTCTGAATGAATAAATGAAGCAGTGAGAATAGCCTCTGTTAAACTTTGATAGCATCCAGGCAGGGGTATCTCTAGTGTGTATGACAGCACTAGTGGTGCTGTCATACACTCTAGCTCAGCTACTTCAAACAGTAGCGGAGCTGACATACTTCACTGACATATACATGTGAGGAGTTGTTCAGTGTTTCATCCCCTTCATTAATGCCATGCTTCTTTAAATCCCAGCTTTGGGAACTTGTCACATGTTCTTTTTTGAGCCTGGAAGCTGGCAGCATGGCTCCTTGAGCTAAGAACATAATATTGGACAAGACTGTGCCTACATGAGTACAGCATGTCATACTGTTGTTCCTCCCACACCCGTATTATCCTGTTTCCAGGAAAACTGATGTAGCTTTATAATAATATCATAATAAACTTTATTTATACCCTGCCACCATCTCCCCAATGGGGACTCGAGGTAACTTACATAAGGCCAAGCCCAAGAGCGCATTACAATAAAATAAAATATTTTTTTTATTTGCAATCACAATCATCATGGAATTGTTCATGGATCAAAGAAAAGGGGACCCTCATGCTTATCAAAGACTAAATAACAAATATTTTTATAAACATAGACTTGGATCTTAGGAACCCAGACCCAGTTCTCAATCTTTTTTAAAATTATTCCCGGAACTTATTTTAGAAGTAGGTTTCAGCACCTTGGATAGTGGCTTTAAAGTTCAGAATAATTGATTCACCACTCTAATCACATGGATGCCATCAGTCACCAGCAACCACTCTGATCCTTTATGTGACTACTGATTTCCCTTTTCCATTTCCATGTCACACCAAATTTTGGGCAGGACCTCCTCAAAATAATAGCTAGGAGCAATCAATATGATTCATCCAGGAGCTTGTATATGAATTTCACATTGCTTCAATGGATCTACTCTACTTGGGATTGACTACTTGAATTTAGTCCCCTGTTATCATAAAATTTCAAGGACATTTTTATTTCTGCAATACAGAGACTTAAGCCTTTCAGGTTTAGCTTCTCCCTTCAATTTTCCCTTGTTCTACATAAGAAATCGAGTCACATATCATCTTTTAAAAAGATTCCTTTACTGTTCCTAAAAATATCAAGTTAGGCAGTTCTTCCATTCAATTCTCTTATCAGATATTTTCACAAGGTCACTCTGGCAAACCTTAAGTCTTAATCATGGATCCTGAAAGGGGGATGAAACCTTCTCTTGAGACTAAGCTGATGCCCCTGCTCCCTGGGGAATTGGACCCCTGAGACTCCTGAAGCACTATCGATCAGGAACATATGAAATGGTGAAGCATTAAGAATACGAAAACAGCAGTTGTTATGGAGCCCCCATAGGAATAATAGCAGCTAAGTACAGCCTATCTTACGTACAATTACTTGTGGGAAAGTTATGAAGGGTATTTTTAAGTACACTCTCTGCTTTTAAAAGTCTTCATATTTACAGAGCGATAAACCACATTTAAGTCTTAACTTTTCTTACTTCAAACTCTCAACATAACGAATGGGAAAAATAATTAGCCCTTCCACTGCAAAGAGGCAAAATTAAGACCAATCTCCTTGCTAGTATTAAAGCTTTCATTCACACATGTATACCCCATAGGAATAATTCTGGCTGCTCTGTTTCATTCCCTGCCTTATCCCAGTGGATTTCCCCCATTCAATGAGGAGTGAATGGAAGCAATGTAATGTATGGAGTTTGCAATGGCATGCCCTATAAGTATTTAAACCATTGATGCATTTATGATACATATAAAATACTTGCTCTGCTTCATACAAAAAGGAAACAACTTTTTTACCTATATTTTTCCTGACATTTTAGATAATGGATTACAATGCTGACCCCATTAAACATTATTTTAGCATTTCCACCTTCTCTGTGATTAAGAAGTGCAATCCTTATGTAACTCTTCAAATGCCATGGTCCCTTTTTCAAAAAAGAAATCTAGTCTCATTGAAAGCTGCACATATTATTACTTTTCTTCATTGAAAAAATCTATAAGTGATATAAATAGTATTTGTGCTCTGATTTAAATTAAGATTCATAATACCAGACAGTACATCAAAATGACTTTTAAGCGTCATTTTGAAGAAAAAAACCAGCATGGATGTTTGTATAAATATGTTACAGTCGCTTTAATTTGTGCTTATTTGGGGTACAGATGAAGCAGTAAATCTATTTTATGGCACCAGGGCAAGGAGAGTTAGAGTTAGAGTGAGGTGATCACATTTATTAAACATTTAATGAGAAGTGGAAGGGTAATAGCAGGATATTCATAATAAAGAGAACAAGAGAGCATACTGTGTTAAATCTTATATTCCAGCACATGATTGAGACCAGGAAACTCAGGGTATTATGCTGCCTGAGGTGAAGGACAAAATAGCATTTCCTCTAACTACATGAATAGAAGCAGAATGGGAGCAGGGCCATAATTTGACATTGGCAAAGCAGCATACATTCTCACTTGGGGCCAGCTGAATATGTGAAATGGTGATGGGCTGGTCATGTAGCAAATAGAGCTCTGCCCTCTCTCATCACAACCACCCACTGTTCCCAGCATCTGGCACTGAAGGTGGTGGCAGCTGTGATCCACCTCAGGGCACAGGGTCCAACAACCTCATTAACAAGCAAAGCAGACCTTAGTTTGGCCGGGGCCAGATGGAAGGCCACTTGAGAACCAGCATTGAATCGCCTTAGGTTCCATACTGGAGAAAAAGCAAGATACCAATGTACTAATTTAGATTTAATTAAATGGGCAAAGGCATTCTTGAGGCCTCGTATCAGCAATAATAATAATAATAATAATAATAATAATAATAATCTAAAGACCTTGGCCTGCACTTAAACACAATCAGCGCTGACAAAATTACCACCTGCCAGCTGCAAAAGACCACCCTACTTGGATCTGCATGCATTATTTGCTGATACATCACACAGTCCTAGACACTTGGGAAATGTCCAACGTGTGAGTCAATACAACAGCCAACAGAGCGATCTTGTTTGCTGTGGACTCATCTTGCTGTGTTTCAAATATTAATAATCTTTATTTGTATCCCGCTTTTCTTCCACCATGGGACCCAAAGTGGCTTCCAACATCTTAAAGCAGTACAAATCCAAGAACAACACATATAACAAATAAAAAGCAAACCATAAAATAGCTCATAAATAATCTTTTTTTTAAAAAAACAAACATTTAAAACCAAATACCATTGATGTGGGGAAGAACTCTGCTTCTTCCTCTGTCATTAAGATATTGTTGCTGTCCCAACTGCATTAGCAATACAGGTTGAGTATCCCTTATCTAAAATGCTTGGGAGCAGAAGTGTTTTGGATTTTAGATGTTTTGAACTGGTAGATATAGGAATACCTATGTTTGCATATATTTACATAATAAAAAATAGGGGAAATGGGATTCCAAAACTGAACTCAACATTCCTTTATGTTTCATATAATCTTATGTGAAGGTAATTTTATACTGTGTTGTTAATTATTTTGTTCCAGAAACGTTTGTTTGGAATCATCAGAAAGCAAAGGTGCTGCTATCTCAGCTACCAAGATCACAATTCTGGATTGTGGTGTACTTTGGATTTCAGAAATCTGGGACACTTAACTTGAATGGTATCAAAATACCTCATAATTATGCCCCATTTTCATAGCTTCCAAGTGAATGATGCTCTTAGAAATCCCATGATGAATGTTCTGAGCTTCTTTTGAGTGACCATGGGACTAGTAGATACTAGCAATGGTCATCCATGGTACTTTTGATGGTGATTATTTTGATTCTGAATTGTCATGAGGGCAAGGGAATATGGCTATGAGAAAAGATGCCAATGGTATTATTCATTTGTTAATATTGTCAGTTACTCCTGTTATTTAATGCATTCTTTTGAATGGAGTTTGAGCTCCATTCAATTGAGTGGGAAGTGGGGCTCAACGGTTTTGCCAGTGAAAACGCAAGCTGTCTCCGCTGCTAAAACATTGATTCCAAGAATGGTGAAGAGGACTACAGTCAGAGGATGCCAACAACAGTATGGAGCACTATCTCATTTGATTGATTGAAGGACCATTTTAAACACTGCTTTTTTTTAAAAAAGTTATTTATAACAAAAACTTCAATGGAACTACAAACTTCATTCAATGACATTCAACGACAATGTTAACAAATAAATAATAATCATTAGAGAAATGCCTATAGAAACAAAGAAATTTTTCAAAAGATCCAACACTGGAAACATACCGATCTTGCTGGGGAGATAAATCCATATGTGAGGTACAACAATGAACCAAACAAAACATTCCTCACTTGACTGAAACAATCATTCCAAATTCCTCTCTCCTATTTTCCCCATGAAGCTCTTTACAAGGGAATCCTTTCCCACCGCAATCACTTTTCTAGCATCTGTGTACAGACCTCTAATAAGGATAATATCTAGCAACAGGAACGTGTTAATAACAATGCAATGCTGGTGATCATGGTTTCACAGTCTACCATCTCCTATTGACTAATATTTTAGATAATCAATTATTCAGATTTTATCCAAAAAGCTAGGAATCAGTGAGGCATCTTCAGACCTTAAGAAATTAGAAAGCTGGCCAACTAAATGAATTTCAACATTGAGAAATGTAAGATATTGCACTTAGGCAGAAAAAATGAAATGCACAGACTCACCTGACTCAATAAGTGAAAAAGATCTTGGAGTCTTTATTGGACGGCTAGTTGAACATGAGGCAACAATGTGATGCAGCAGATATAAGGCCAATGGGATTTTGGGCTGCATCAAAAGGAGTATAGTGTCTATATTGAGGGAAGTCATGGTGTCCCTCTATTCTACTTTGGTCAGACCTCACCTGGAATAACAGTATATCCAGTTCTAGGCACCACAATTCAAGAGAAATATTAACAAGCTAAAACATATCCAGAGGAGGGTGACTTAAATGAGCAAAGGTCTGGGGACCATGCCCTTTGAGGAGCATCTTAAAGAATGCTTAGCCTGCAGAAAAGAAGATTGAGGGGATAGACAATGTGTTTCAAAGACTGTCATAAGGGACAGGGAGCAGGCTTGTTTTGTGCTGTCCTGGAGACTAGAACAAGTTACAGGAAAGGAGATTCCACCTGAACATTAGGAAGAACTTACTCACAGTAAGAGCTGTTCAATGGTGAAACTCTCCCTCAGAGTGTGATGGAAGCTGTTTCCTTGGAGGCTTTTAAACAAGTGCTGAATGGCCATCTATCAAGGCGAATTTTATTGTGCTTCTGCTGCATGGCAGGGAGTTGGTCTGGATGGCCAATGTGGTCTCTTTCAAATCTTCAATTCTATGATTCTACAATGTTCTAAGCAGTGTCTATTTTCATAACTGGGCCATCTGTGGTAATTTCATTCAGATATTTTGTCAGTGCATTTGGCTGTGCTTCCAGAGCGCTTATTGCCACTTGGAACAACAGTTGTTTTCTTTTCCTGAGGCACTGAATCTCTGTTCATTGATCTTGTTATTTCATAATCATTTTTTCTCTGTGTGTGATTCCACTATCCCCAGGGATTGCCACATCTAGAATCAAAACTTTCATTTTCTCAACAGTTTAATCTGGTTTATCACCAAGGATAATTTGGGGGGGGGGGAGAGAATAACAATGGATCATAAATATTATGCATGTAAACAGAACAATTAAACAGTTGACCACTTTATTAGCTCATGCAGCAAGATCTCACAGAATGAATATAATACATTCAATTATAAGGTTGCTGCTGTGATCTATACAAAAAGCATGATTTGCCATCTGAACGTACCTGGCAAAACGTGTCCAAAATTATGAAGTAATAATCTAAAGGGGGCTTGATACTGAAAAAGAATTAAATCATCATCATCACTGTCACCATCATAATTTCCCAAATTCCTTTTTTCTAAGAAAGGTTCGAGGTACCTTGCAAAAATTCAGAGGTATGAAATTAACCCTCACTTGTGACACTTGAACATAGCTTCCATTCAAAACAGCAGCTCTCCATGACCAGCAGGCTATATGACAGGCCCAGCCCAAATGGGAGATAGTTGATGAGGTGAGGAAATGGTGACATAACTCCTCCTATTCAACAACACCAGCACACGCTGGAAATTTAGGGCTGATATTGCTAACATTCCTTTATTGCAACTGTATTACAGAAATATGAGATGGAGGCCCCTATCACACAGCTAAATAGAATGCACATTGAATTGGGTTATGTGGCAGTGTGGTCTCAGATAACCCAGTTCAAAACAGATATTGTGCATTATCTGCCTTGATATTCTGGGTTATGTGGCAGTGTGGAAGTGCCCAGGGCAACAACTTTTTCATTTGCTTCACATTTTAAGTGAATTTACTCTTTCTGCAATATTTGGAAAACAATTATCTTACAGACTGTGCGCCAAATGTTGTAATTACTGCTTTAGGCTCAAAAATGGCCTACAAAACACAAAAAAAAGAGTTCCAGACAAAAACGTGGAGATTGGAAACTGCGTACAAAAGGTGTATTGAAGGGAAATAGTCATGGGGAAATCAGTGCATATGGTCACAGATGCTTTTGCTTTGGGATGATGGAATCATCTAAACACTGGACAGAAATGACTTCTGGCAAATTAAAACAGACAGGACATAAGCTGTTGTGTCCATCAGTATGCATACTGTTGTGTCCATATGGGCCCAATGTTCTGATGCTGTAGCAGTAGTAAAATGGTGGGCTTCTCTTGTTGCCTTTGCAAAAATGGGGAGAAGCTGGGGGGCAGCTTCCCCCTGTGAAAGGGAGCCAGTGGTAAGTCAGGCGATGTGGGACAGGGGCAATGGGTTCTCCAAGCCCCTTTGCGGTGACCCCACAGATTCACCACAATGTGTGGCAAATCCTGATTTTAATGTGATAAAGTCCTAACAATAATTGTCAGATTTCCAAAGTGTAAATACACAAAATTATCTAAATGCATGGGGAGGCCTTTTTTTACATTTTAAGGAAAGAATTCTTTGCCATACTGTGAAAGGGGTGTGCAGTCAATTTATGAAATAATAGGACAAATCTTAGAGAACCTTCAGCTTTCTCTAACAATTCGACATCCAAGATTCAACCAACCATGGCTCAAACTTTTCCCCAGAACCTAAAATTCCAAAAAGCCAAAGTTTATTTTTTACCATTGTATATTGGAGGCACCATTGTGTGCAACTGAGGAGATACAGATTTTGGAATCCATGAGGGTTCTGGAACCAAGTCCAACCCCAGCAGATACCAAGGGCCCATTGCAATCCTAGAGAGTAGTTAGGGATAATGAAGAATGTAACATTAATTTACTGTTTTTCTTTTAGTTTTCTGTATCACTATCCACAACATTGTTACTGGATGTTGGAATGCATTTAAATCAATTGCCTTGCAATATCAAGTATTAAGCTTCACTTCTTTTCATCTCCCCCTGCCCCGCCCCCTGGCCCTGCCAGTATTTTTTTACACTATATCTGAGCTCGGGAACAGTTCCTTTGTGGGACAACAAATCCCAGAAAACACTAGGTAATATGACCACTAACATGGGATATCAGGGGGATTCTGGGAATTGTAATAATAGTTCAATAAACTGTACATTCTTTAACCTTTTAAAATTACATTGAGTCATGAGTGGAGAAAAAGTTGGACATCAATAAAGCAATGACAAAGACACTTTAGGGGTGGGGGGGGGGGGGACGACTCCAGACCTCAACAAATTTGATTGTCTGTTTCTGCCACTAGTCTGGACAACATCTGAACAACCTGTGGCTACACTGTGGATTTTATAATAAGAGCCCATAATTCCCAATAATGGGAAAAAACAAATTCCATCTTAAACATTACAAAGAAACACAGAGAGAACAAGGAATAGGAATCATTATTATTATTTTGCTGCCCTCATGCTCAGTGAACATTTACAACCAGTTACTTCCATGAACTGTGGTACGCACATACATGTGCACATATATTGTTTTTGTGTGCCCTCAAGTCATTTCCGAATTATGGAGGCCTTAGCAACCTGCACAACCTGTGGCCCTTTGGCTGTTTTGGCCTCCAACTCCCAGAAGCCCTAGCCAGCTTGTCCAATGGCCAGGAATTCTGGGAGTTGGAGGTCAAAACAGTTGGAAGGGACACAGGTTGTATAGACCTGCCTTAAGGCAAAGCCATCACTGGGTTTTCTCTGCACTTGTTTAGTAGCCTATTGATTTGTGTCATAAATAAACTCACAACATAAATAGTTATGCTAGATTACTAATTGCCAATTGTGTGAACTCATCTAACATGAGAACATAAGAAAATATATTCTGAACAAAGGCCTATCTAACCTATTTTCCCCAACAACAGAAGCCCATCATCTATACCTAGAGACTGCCACATATTCCGTATATTTGAACAGTCCCCTTTCAAAACCTTTATGGATGGAAATCATGGCATCTTGTAAATTGAACTCTACAGCTAAAGCTATGTGAAAGAATTTTAACAGATTAAAGAGATGGGCCAAAACTAACAAAATGAAGCTCAATGGAGACAAACGCAAGATACTCCACTTAGGCAGAAAAAATGAAATGCAAAAATACAGAATGGGGGAGCCCTGACTCAACAGCAGTACGTGTGAAAAAGATCTTGGAGTCCTCATGGACAACAAGTTAAATGTAGCCAACAATGTCATGCAAAAAAAGCAATGGGATTTTGGCCTGCATCAATAGGAGTGTAGTGTCCAGATCCAGGGAAGTCATGCTCCTCCTCTATTCTGCCTTGGTCAGACCACACCTGGAATACTGTGTCCAATTCTGGGCACTGTAAATGAAGGGAGATGTTGACAAGCTGGAATGTGTTCAGAGGAGGGCGACGAAAATGATCAAGGGTTTGGAGAAGAAGCCCTATGAGTAGCGGCTTAAAGAGCTGGGCATGTTTAGCCTGCAGAAGAGAAAGCTAAGAGGAGACATGATAGCCATGTATAAATATGTGAGGGAAATTCAAATGGAGGAAGCTTATTTTCTGATGCTCTGGAGACTAGTATGTGGAACAATAGCTTCAAACTACAGGAAAGGAGATTCCCCCTGAACGTTAGGAAGAACTTCCTGACCGTGAGAGCTGTTCAGCAGTGGAACTCTATACCCCAGAGTGTGGTGGAGGCTCCTTCTTTGAGGCTTTTAAACAGAGACTGGATGGCCATCTGTCAGGGATGCTTTGAATGTGATTTTCCTGCTTCTTAGCAGGGGGTTGGACTGGATGGCCCACAAGATCTCTTCCAACTCTATGATTCAATGATTATATTAACAATCACTTTCTTGAATGTGCCCACATCCAGCATTCAAAGGCAGACAAAGTTACCCAGAGAACATGAGCACAACAAATATACATTTCCTAGTGTGAACAATTTTCAGTGTCCCACTCAAAACAATGGTAGGTATTTGGGGAATTAAGCACCTGAGGGGTACAGAATTCTTAATGGGGAAGGCCATTGTCCCTCCAATAGCTTCACACTAGTATATGATATCATTCTTGCATTATATTTGTATTTCCCTCAGAGTACTGGTTTTCCACATAAATCAGGCTATTGACCTTGCTTGTTATCTTTCTATTACAATACTTGGCTCTGTTTCTCAAAAGAGACGGAACAAAAAACACAACTTGGGTTCATATATGTGTATAGTGAAGGCTGAATCCAAGGTTTGCGGTCATTTCCCAATTGCACTAGGACTAGCTATGCCTAACAGCATCATATCATAATAATGATATCAATTCTACATATTCACAAGAGGCTTTGTCAACAGAATAACATTGTAGCAAGAGACTTGTGGATTACAACGGAGGAATAGGATTTGAGGGGGTGGGGATCAGGGGAGAAAGAGAAGGAAAAGTTGTCTTTGGCCCATTACACAACATGGCACAGCCAAGGAGCATTCATTTTTCTGCTTCTTGGGTCATAAAATTATCACGAACAATCGACAAACGGACTCTTACTATTTTAACAATTGTAGATCACATGCAAAAGAAGCAAAACAATACTTTTGATTTCAAAGCAAGCAAACAAAGCCAACACTGCACACACACTAGTCTTTCCAATATATCTTCATCACTGTCAGAAAAAAAGATTATGCAATGGTTTTCATAAGCCTAATGATTTAGATGACTTGGAGCATCTATTATTGCCTCTGTTTTTCAGCTTTGTGTGCTTTCATCGGAGTAAAAGTGTGGGCATTGTGCAGCCTTTGGGCTCCTTGGACTCATAATGACCCCTGCCTCTGAACCCCAATGAATTGAGGAATTAGGAAATTGCCCATCACAAATTCATTCCCCATCTCAGTGAAAATTTTCTTCATTCCCCACATTTCTAGCATTGCACTAACTTAAAACCTCAGTTGAGCTTTAAGGGATACAGTTTACGAATGTAAAGAAAAGTTACCAACGGAATGCAAATATAACAAAAATAGACATTCTAAGTGTGGACGCTGAAGGAATATTTCATTTGGAGGTGCAGAATTCTTATGAAGGGCAATAACTACATCCCCAACAGACTAGGGATAAGGAGTACTTTTATCACCATCAGCCATGACTCTGGACACGTCAAGACTTTTCCATCTGCAATAATGTTACACATTATGATAAAAACTAGCATTTCTAATTGTTTAGTGCTTTATAAACATTTGTACCATTTGTACTTCCAGACAGGCCCTTTATGCCAGGATCTGATCCCAGGTTTTCTGCTTTAAACTGGATTATATGAGTCCCCACTGCCAGATAATGTGGGATAAACAGAAAAGCTGGGATCAGATCCTGGGATATCGATCCTGTCCGGAAGGGCTCATAGTCTACGCAATTTTGCCTTGACTTACAGTGTAAGCCACTCTCAATTTCAATTTTGGGAGGAAAATTGGATATTTATTTATTTATTTTGTTAAAATACTTTCATCCTGCGCTTAATCGTAAGATCTCAAGGCAACTTCCAATATAATGAACTTAAAATGCTTCCAGGTAAAAACCATAAATAACTTAAACAAAACAGAAACATATTGTAAAAAAAGTGTCAGCTAAAACCACTTTAAAAGCTACAGCAATTTCAAGCCACAGTACATGTATACTTTGAAATGAATTAGTCCCTGAAGGCTTTAGTAAAAAGACATGTTTTGGCTTGGCACCAGAAACAAACCAGTGTTGTCATCAGTCTGACCTACACAGGGAGTACATTCAGCAACGAGGGTGCAACAGTGTAAAAAGCCCTCTCCCATGTCTTTCCCATTTATATTGCTTTTCACTGGTGGGATATAGGAGTGCCCCTCTATTTCAGAACTCAAATTAACATAACATGAAATAAATAACTAAGGGCCTCATCACACTTGAGCATTTATCCATTTCAATCCACTTTAAATGCTGTGACTGCCTTCTGCAGAATTCTGGGGTTAGTAGTTTAGGGAGGCCCGGGGCGTCTCTGGATGAGCAGTTGAAAAGCCCCTCCCTGAACTACAAACTCCAGAATTCTGCAGGGGGCAGTCACAGCATTTAACGTGGGTTAAAGTGGACAAATTCTCAAGTGTGATGAAGCCCTAATGGGAGAAGCCAATCTGGGGTAGTGGTTTGAGTTAGTTGCCTCCAGATTGGACTATTGCAGTGCGCTCTACGTGGGGCTGCCCTTGAAGATGGCCCGGAAATTCCAACTAGTCCAACGGGCACCAGCCAGATTGCTAACTGGAGTGAATTACAGGAAGCGGTCAACCCCCCCTGTTTAAAGAGCTCCATTGGCTGCCTTTTGTTTTCTGGTCCCAATTCAAGGTGCAGGTTTTGACCTATGGGGCCCTGAACAGTTTGGGACCTGTCTACCTGTGTGTCTGCATTTCCGTCTACGAATCTACACAATCTCTTCAATCTTCCGGAGAGGCTCTTCTCTCGCTCCTGCCCCCATCGCAAGTGCGACGTGCAGAGACGAGGGAAAGGGCCTTCTCTGTTGTGGCCCCCCGACTCTGGAACCTGCTCCCCAGAGACATTAGGCAAGCCCCCACCCTGGCAATCTTTAGGAGGAGCTTGAAAACATGGCTATTACAGTGTGCCTTCAATGATTGAATAACTCCCTGACCTGATCAAGTCCTGCAAATGCCCTCACAAGCACTTTATCTCTCCTATTAGTACAATCAAATCTCACCTATCTCTCAGATCCCCTGTCCAAATACACTACATTGCTGTCTCATCGAGTGTTTAAATTTTTCAACCTCCTGAGATTGGCCCTACCGATTGAGATTGTTCTCTCCATCTTAAATGTTATGAATTATCATGTCAATGTATTATTTATATAATTTTTTTGTTTTGCATTTTTTTAATTGCTGTGTTTTATTGTATATTGATGTATTGTGTTGTGGGCTTGGCCTCATGTAAGCCCCATCGAGTCCCCTTGGTGAGATGGTGGAGGGGTATAAATAAATTATTATTATTATTGAGTGTTGGATTATGATTCTGGAAAAAAACTCAGTGGGTGATCTTGGACAAGTCACGCAGTTCTAGGGTTCATCTTCACTGTAGAGTTAATGCAGTTTGACACCACTTTAAATGCCATGGCCTATAAATGCCTGGGATTTGTAGTTTGGTGAGACATCAACACTCTTTGGCAAAGAAAGCTAAATATCTTGTAAAACTACAATTGTCATTATTCTATAGCATGAAGCCATGGCAGTTAAAGTGGTGTCAAACTGCATTAATTCTACAGTGCAGATGTTACTTATGCTTCAGAAAATCCCATGACAGGTTTGCCTGGAGGTCACCATAAATCAGAAACAACTTGAAGGTAAACAACAACAACCAATGGCTTGCTGGCTCAGAGATTCGGGGAACTGTACTCTAAAAATGATCATGGTCAAGGTCTATAAAAGGCACAGAGAAGAGATAAAAATGTATATATGGAATGCACTTAGAAATACAGATTTATATTGAAATTAACATATATGAAATTATCAGGAAAATTGACAAGGAAGATACTGTGATTGCTGCAATATTTCAAATTATGCCAGCTCGAGCACACTCCCAAAAGCAGCAAGTAACTTGATAGGAAAAGGTCACAGAGAGCACTGAAACCAAATTGAAACCATTTGTTTTACCCTCACAAAGAGGTTTCCATTATGATAGACATTATAAGCCCTGTCCATACCATTGCGATCCAAGGCCAGTGGATGCATGTAATGAGAAAGGGGTGGCACCCCCCTACTTCCAATTCCCATACATTTCTTCATATATATATTTTTTTAACCCTACCTACCCGCTATATATTTAGCCTCACCACCCCTGCAAAAGCTGCATCAATTGTGAAAGCCACTTTTTGTACTGAACAGGTTTAAACTACATGACCCATTTGATCAATATGAATGCACTACAACAATATATCCCAGATCATAGGGCAAATTGGCTCTGTAGATACATGCCCTTTGCTGAAGCGCTTTGTAGAATTTGAAAGGAAGAGGTTGCTGAAAAATTCCCTACGGGCATAGTTGACTAGCAGAGGACTAATTGACCCCCTGGGAGAGGTAATTGATTACCTCCACTCCTAACTGTTGCTTTCCTTTCTCCTGTGCTCTCCCAGAAGTGGGGGGGGGCTGCAAAATGGTTTTAGGCAACTGTAAATAAATGTAAATGTAAAGACCAATAGGATGCAGGTTCGAATCCGGGGAGAGGTTGATGAGCTCCCTCTGTCAGCTCCAGCTCCCCAGGCGGAGACATGAGAGAAGCCTCCCACAAAGGATGGTAAAACATCAAAACATCCTGGTGTCCCCTGGGCAACGTCTTTGCAGACAGCCAATTCTCTCACACCAGAAGCAACTTGCAGTTTCTCAAGTCTCTCCTGACACAAAAACAACCCCTTCCTGGTCTCAAACCACTTCTATAAAAACTAATCACCTGCACAGTGAAACCTGTTCCTCCCAAATTGTCTCCAAATTGACCTAAGTGGTCAGTGTAGATTTGCCCCTAGACCACGGATTCCCAAAGTGGGCTGTACCACCCCTTGGTGCACGGTGAGGCGATCCAAGGGGGCGGTGAACCCCTTTAAGGGGGCGGTGAACGATTGGCCATTTAGGAGGGGTTGCGCGGCCCTCTTCTTTGGCCCTGCCCCCTTTGCTTTGACCTGCATATTAGATATTTGGATAAGAATTCATAAGAGTAGCTAAATTATTTATGAAGTAGCAACGAAAATATGGTTAGGGGTCACCACAACATGAGGAACCTTATTTAGGGGTCATGGCATTAAAAAGGTTGAGAATCACTGCATTAATACATATATCTTTCTGTTTAATTGCTATTAAATTTTTAAAAATAATTTCTAGGGGGGCAGTGAGTAAAAAAAATTCTGGAAAGGGGGTGGTAGGCCAAAAAAGTTTGGGAACCACTGCCCTAGACTATAGAATTAATGCAGTTTGACACTGCTTTAACTGTCATGGCTCAATGCTATGGAATCCCACGAGTTGTTGTTTGGTTGCGAAGGTAAAATATCTTGTAAACTACAAGTTCCATGATTCAATAGCATTGGGCCATAACAGTTAAAGTAGCATCAAAAAATATTAATTCTAGATGCACTCTTATTCAGTCAGATTGAGAAGTCCTATCTACATTGCCATATAATGCAGTAAGAGACGGCATTATATGGTCAGTGTAGATTCATATAATGCAGTTCAATGCACTTAAACTGCACTGCATGAGTCTACATTGGCCATATAATACAATTTGAATTGCCATTATATGAAAGTTCAAATGGGGCCAGAGAGAAAGGGATAAAAGGAAAAAAAATGCTTTGTTAAGGTTCGGGTGAACATAGGATTTCTTCCCATCTTAGCATCCTCACCCTCTTACTCACATGGGCATGTAGGTTTCTTTAAACGCTGATAGAGATCATAGGAGACACAAGCACTGAACCCTGCTAAATTAGATGAAAGGTGCAGTGATCTCATTGCATAGTTTAATTGCAGTCACAAAGACTTTGAATGAGCAGTCATCTACCTCTAAGGAGACACTGCAAATCTTTAAAACCAAAAGCTCCATCCTTCATTGCTCTGCTAAAGCTTGCATTCAGTAATACTAAATGAATCTGGAATAAATTGTTTGTAGCAAGCGATAGGCTTTTATCTTCCCATCAATTTGCATAATCTCTTTTAAAATAACATCTAACGAATGCCACATAGCAAAAGACCACAGCCTCTGTGATTCGATTTATACATTTCAATTCATTACAATCTGCTACATCTCCAGTGTCTTCAGTCCTGCTGAATCCAAACAATATTTCAGGTAACTCCAATATACGTATATCAGCACAGTACAAATACAATTTATGCAATCCATCAAATAAGAGTGACAAACAGCATTTTCTCAGTCTTGCCACAACAGACACTCCATGGGGGTTCAGATTTGTCCGACTAAAACACACACTTAATTACTTACTAGAACTGTGAATTTAGGAAATACGAATGCAAAATTCATTGACGGTTCACCCAGTGGAATGGAAAAAATAGAATTTACAAAATGGGATAAAGAAGTAGCTATGTTATGAAAATTACTTTTAGCCATTCAAATGCAACCCCCAGATATAAAGGGGATATATCCGCAATTTCATTTATCAATGTCTCACAACTTATGTCACTTCTAGGCATTTTCTAGGTCCTCCTGCATGACCCCCTGGTATTCTTGGGCCAGAAGACCTTCATTTCAATGGGATTATCTACATAGAATCATAGAATCATAGAGTTGGAAGAGACCTTGTGGGCCAGTCCAACCCCCTGCAAAGAAGCAGAAAAATAACATCCAAAGTACCCCTGACAGATGGCCATCCAACCTATTTAAAAGCCTCCAAAGAAGCTTTTACAGTTCCACATATTCATGCATAATCTTAGGAACATACTTCCTGTAGATACAAGGGTCATACTGTGCTTGCTCAGCACACCGACATATAGGCATGAACTTCTTTAATAACCAAAATAAAGTTTCTTGTCCATTTTTTTTATTCTAGAACAAATTGCAAAACAGAGAGCTGTAGAATGATAAATACAAATCTCTTTTTGGATATAATGTAAAGAGTTGTTTACGGTGCTCTATTCCATAACTCTTTGTTTTGTTTCACAATAAAAGAGTTTTTGACATATTTTAGGTCTCCAGAAGCAGACTTCACTTTACACTGAAAGCAAATCAGGCCATTGATCAGTCTAGCTCAATGCTGTTTGTGCTGACTGACAGCATGCACCTCTCCAAAGTCTTTCTCAGCCTTATTAAAGTTGTTGTTGGGGGCTGAACCTCTGACCTTCCACATGCAAAGCCTGTGCATCACCACTGAGCTCTCCTCTCCCTCTTTCAGCAAAGAACAGAAATCAACCCAATGACAGTTCAAGTTTGAAGGGATGCCAAACAGACCTTTTCAATGTAACTTTATTCCTAGATGATGTCTATTTACCACCACAAGAGCTGTTCCAATAAGATATTTGGTACTCCAAAGCAAAAGGGGGAGTGGAAATGCTTTGTTAGGACTGGAGGATTTAAAACAATTTCACAAAAACCAAGATTTATTTAATAAACATAATGTAAATTGCTTTATTTGACCTTATGTTCACAAAATATTTTATTATAGTTATGAAAGCAGCTTACAGGCAATAGAATTATGAAAACATTCACAATACATAAATAACACAGACCTGATTGCAGGATGTACATTTTCATTAGGCTTCTAACTTGTCTCTCCCAGATCTCTTTTGCTGACTACATTTATTGATGAATGCTATGTTTCTTCCCAAGTTGTCTGCTTACTTTGCAAACATCCCTCCTCGAAAAAAAAATTCCTAAAATAATTATCTTGGAATGTTTTGTATAATAATGCTGGTGACAGTCGATAGCATTAGTAACTTTGTATTTTTATTTTATTATTTATCTTATTTTATATTACTAAGAAACCATGGTGAGGAAATTGATTTAAAGATAGTTAAAACAATCTGGGAAACTCAAGGGAGAGTGGGGACATGGCAGAGTTTAATTGGGGGAAAACATAATTTTCCTAGTGTTTCACTGCTCCATTCAGTATGTGGGAGATCCAGAATAGGAATGAGGCACTATTTGCTATGCAATGGGCAGCCATTGAAAAGGAAAACTACAATTGCACAATACTATTTTCATCCATCTATAATTTATTTCTAGGGTTGTATTGTTTGTTGACTTTTAAATCAATTGCATGGGAACACAGAAAGTCATGCCGGCTCAGACTGGAGGCCCTGAATCCAGCATCTTTTCTCCCATAATGTCCAATAAGATACAAACAAGCAAGAGGCAAGGACAATAGCCTTTTCTCACATGATTTGACACTAAAATCTGGTTCTTTGGAGGTATACAGCCTCTAAAAACCGAGGCTCCACGTATCTAGCGTGGGAAATATCTATTGATAAAGCAATCATACATTTCTTTGCAGTTATGCGAGGGGTCTTTCCCGCACCATCAGTGACAACAACATAAAGATAATCAGGCTCTGAAATAAGAAAAGTCTATATCTAAAAAGGAAAGGTTTGTCTTACCAAATGGCAAACCACATGATGAGTTAACCGAAGATGGCTTTCTCCTTAGATCAATTCATCTTTTAAGGTGTCGGCTTATATAAGGTTGAGTATATACAGCTTCACATGCTGACAATTGAACAAAGTCAACATAAAATGAAACTTCATAATTGATCACAGCCATTTTCTCCGCCTTTCTGACAGGGACACAGCTTTTACAATGCATCATTTGGTCAACTCAGGCCCTATCTTTGGGCAGTAAGAGATAGGAGAACCCACAAGACATCTCATTTTTGTTACACTGTGCTGCTGATTCCGCCTCTTTTGCAATGTTTTAAACAATTAGAAGTTCTACAGTCATCTAAGCAAAGCTTAGACAAATGCTTACCCTTTTCGTTCTTTTTTAAATAAAGTGCTGACTAGTAAACTGGTCAAAATGCAGTGAAGAAAACCTCAGAAATATTCCATTCTTTAGACATGTGTTAAAATAAGATACATAAAGCTTGAGTTCTTGAAACATGAAAAATAGCAATTTAAATAATAAATAAATAATGCCAGCATTGACACATTCTCTTCCTACTATTAAAAATATTCCACTCTTTGTTATAAGGCTCTATTGATGTTCAGAAATCATTTATAAAGGCATCCACCAGACCTGGCAACTCACCAAACTTTACTTGCAACCTATAAACAACCATGAACACCTATGCAAGTCAAACAGGAACTTCATATTTAGTTTAATACATTGTATTCCTATAGTAAAGTTTATTTACTTTCCCCACCCCAGTTCCACTTCTGCAAACATTGGTCAAGCTCATTTTCATTTTCCTTGAAGCAGCATGTATCAACATCTTCTATTTCATTTCCACTCAAAATGAACAACATACAACAACCTCTAAATACAGTGTATATTAAGTTGGAATTGTTTGCTTGGATTGTATGGTTCTGACAAACAGCAGCTCAGTGGAGCCCTGGGTTTTTTGAGTGATGGCTTTGATTCTCACAATAGCATACTTTCCTCACCCCTCCCTCCCAACACCCCATCCCACAAAACAAAAACAGCTTGAAAATCTTTCTTGCAGTATTACATTTTGAAGGGTTAACTGTACCCCTCAGGTTTTATGTTGGCCATTTTGCGTGATGGGGTTGATCTTTTCCAAAGACACGTCAGCCTCAAAATCCAAGATCCCTGATAGGGCTGGAGATATTTTCTCCATTGTTTTAGGCAATCCCACTGCCACTTCTTTATTCACAAGGGCATCTTCTTCAGGGCATATAACAGAATGAGGAATAAGATAAACCATATTGCAGTCTTTGGGGCTGGACCCTCTGGGCTCAAGCTGACTGGAAAAGGCTATGCCCCCATTGTTGTTTATACTAACGGTCTCTATAGCATTAATGGAAGCAGGGCAGAGTTTGTAGCATCCCAAGAGGGTGGAGAATGCCTTGCGGAAATCGGCATTGAAGGCATAGATGATGGGATTGAGTGAAGAATTAGCCCATCCAAACCAAACAAAAACATCAAAAGTGGCAGAACTGATACAAAATGGTTCTGTTCCCCTGGATGGTACAGTGGGCTCACAAAAGGGCACCATGCAGTTCAGTATGAAAAAGGGTAACCAGCAGCACACAAACACCCCCATAATCACTGACAACGTCTTTAGGACTTTTGTTTCTCTCTTGAAGGACATCTTGAAAGAACTCTCTGGCTGCTGGCAATCCAGAACGTTTCCATTGCCAGCAGGGGTTTGGCAGTTCTTGGCATGCACAGCTGCCCGTTCCAAGGCTGAAATGCGTCTTATCTGTTTTTGAGCAATTCGGTATATCCTTGTGTAGGTGACTATCATGATGGCCACTGGGATATAAAAGCTAATGAGAGAGGAAGAGATGGCATACATCCTGTTTAAGCTGGAATCGCAGTTGTCCATGGCTACACCTTGAAAAGTGGCATTGAGGTCTAGAAAGCTTGTGGTTTGAGCCTTGTGCCAGTTCAGTTGCACCGGAATGAAAGAAATCAATACAGACAAAGTCCATGCCACACTGATCATGATGAAGGCTGCTCTGGGAGTCATTTTCCTCTCATACCTAAAGGGGCTAGAGATGGCCCAATACCTGTCCACACTAATGACACACAGATTTAAGATAGAGGCAGTGGAGCACATGATGTCAAAGGCTACCCAGATGTTACAGAATGACCCAAAAGGCCAGAATCCAGCTATCTCAGCAACAGCTTTCCAGGGCATGACCAAAACGGCTACTAAAAGGTCTGAGACTGCCAATGAGATCACAAAGAAGTTGGTCACTTTGGACCTCAGGTGGCGAAATCTGATGACAGCAGCACAGACAAGCGTGTTGCCTAGGAGGGTGGAGAGAATCAGCAAGGAGAGGAAGCAGCCGGTGAGGATTCGGACGCAAGAATCCTTTTTCACAAGCAAATCTCTCCCGTCCATAGTGGTGTTGTTCCAAATCATTGTTTCTCCAGAGGCAATCTCATATCATGGGGCTTGTGATGATGACATCAGCTTGCATCCATACAAAAGAGACATCAGGTGTCCATTAATTACTCACCACCAGTGGCCAAGCAGATCTCCCCTACAGTTGATGCTAAAGTCTTTTAACTCTTGGGAGGGATCCCATCATCCTTAGGAATCTCATTAAGAACACCAGGCAAGCAGCTGAAACTGACCATCACAGTCATTTTGTTGTTGATGGGGCTGATGATCCTGACAGCCAGTATTGCTATTTCTTGGCAATCCTTTCTGAATTTTAGTCTAAAAGAGATTGCTCAAGCAAGAACATGCCAGCAGAAGAATCCTCCGAGAGTCCCATAGATATAAACTCAATAGATCAGGGTCACAATCACATTCCAACTTAGATATATTCTCACTTAAATAGATTATTGATTCAGTTTATCCAGTGTCCATTTAACTAGCCCTTCAGCTCTACTGAAGCATAACACATTAGGTGCTTTTGTTTCTGATTTTATTTTCCATCCCTCTAATTGGTGGAACATTTTAATACCCTTTCAGCCTCTGTACATTTTAAGCTTTGAAATTAAAACATCGGTTCTCTCTTTATAGGTAGCCTCAGGAATCAACTCCTCATAATGCTCCACATTGTTAAAGATTCATAGTCCTAGAGGCAAAGAAAATACATTAACATTTTAAGACAGTAAATAGCTTGTAGATCGATATATAGATCTAGTTATAGCATTGCAGCTTTTCATATGAAGAAATCTCCTACCTGTTTTACTTTTGTTGATTTAGTCTAGTCCAGGGAAGAACATTTTTCTTTCTATATTATTTAGAATTTGAATTGCATAGCAGAGTGGAGAAAAAAGCACAAAAAAGAAAGAAAACCAAAATAAGGGGCACAATCAATGCAGGCAAGTTGCACTGCATAAGGTATAATCTTCCAAAAGTATGAAGGGGCGAGGGATAGATAAATAGACCATCGAGCCCTATTTTTTTTCCTCAGCAACACCCACCAGGCACAACTCTCAAGATCTCTTCTTAATTACTCTTTGGAGGGGATCAATGTGGTTCCTTCAATTCCAGCCAGCTCTTTCATTTTACATGCTAACTTGGTGTATCAAGGCCATCCTATCTGGGGTGTCATCACCCAAGTCACACTTTGTATATCCTGTTGAAGTGGGCCATCAGGATGAAATCATCCCAGGCTAAGGCATGAGCTTTCCAATTCTCTGGCAAATAGCTGTGAGATGCTTAAGTCTTTCTTGGCAGAGGAAAATAAGGGAAAGTCCTAAGAGCAGATCCTTTTGGCCTTTGGTGTAAGCTCCCAACCTAGTGATCAATGTATAAAATATAACTTCACTAAGTAAACTTCAGTCTTTAGCTATTAAGAAACTTTCCCAATTTCTCTAAGTATCCGACTTTCAGCTATAATTCATAACTGCCGCAGCCTGGGGATTAGGTCACAATCATAATATCTTTTTTCCCCTTTAGAAGTGTCCAGGTAGTAGAGCATTTTCTTCAGGATTTCCTGCTGCATCTGACCTTGGATTTACATCTGGGATGATGCTACGTGATCTCTCTCTGTTTTGCCAAGCCCAGGACCCCGACATCGCAGGTTTCATCTCATCTGAAGTAGTAGGTAACCACATCACCTTGCAAGAAAAGGTCTCTCTGCGTGAATTTTCTTTCCTAAATCACAGAGGAGTGAAATCCAGGCATGAGTGAAAATAATGAGCCCTTCAAATATCCTGGTTTTTAAACTCAAAAAGCTTTCCCTGTGGAGAACACAGCCTTGTTCTTTTTCCTGCTATAACTATAAACAAATACTATTTTCCGTAGCCTGTTTGGACATAAACAAAAGGAGTAAAATCAATTACTCAAATGTTCTGATTCTAAGCATGGTATATTAATTTTCACTCTCCAAGGGTATAGAGGTCTTGATGGGAAAGGTAAAAAATTATTGATTTATCCCAATTATTAATGGATGTGGTCATAAAATCATTTATTTTAGAATTGCCTCTAAAATAGGTGTCAGACAAGCCCCAAGGGACCTAGGAGGCATTCTATTTGCACTCTGGTTGGACATGCATATATACAAGCCACGCTCAAATGTGCAGAACTACACATGTATGTAAACATTCAAAGATAATCTAGAACAGATCCATGTAGAAGCAAAAGATTAGCTCATCAACTCTGTTAGCTCCACATTTGTAAAAAAGAAAAGAAAAGAAAAAGAAAAGAAGAAGACTATTGAAATAACACACAATCGGTGCAAAGGGTCTCCCTTCCCCAACCATGAACCCCAACACCCACAAACAAACTGCACATAATTCAAGCTGACACCAAGGTATGAAATTAGTCTTTACCCTCAAGCAAAAACTCACCAACACAAAGAAGTCATTCGTCCCACCGTGCGGCTGTTTGCAGGGTGCTGATGTTACAGGCTTCCAGCTGAAAGAACGACACTCTCCTCATCTTTTTGCGGCTGGTTTATTTCTGGTTCCTATCTCTCTCTCCCCCACCCCTTCCACTACACACATAACCACTTTCTCTCCTTGCCATTCATTGTGCTCAATAACTTCCAGCAACACAGATTTCAGTGTGGGCCTGGCTCCCTCTTCTGACAGATACAAGGCATGTTTCCTCCACATTAACAGAAAGCATTATTTATTTTGAGTCCTCCTATGTGTGCAAGTATGTGTTTTAGAAAAGAGGATAGAACACGGGTGCTTCCTGATCAATCAAATGTCCCCGTGCAGCAATTTCACTTTCCACTCCTAAACTGGTATTTTTCTCAATAGAAAAAATATAGAATATAGAGTAGAGGTCTACAAATTAGAGACAAATTTGAAGATGTTGTCTTCTGGACCCCAACAAACTTTTAATGCATGGTAATAAAAGCCTTGTTTGGAAGCACCATTAAAAATGAAGCCAAATCCCTCTAGAAGCTGAACCTGTGTAACTTGTCTCTGTGTTGATAGATTCGAAAGAGCAAATGAACACAGCTTTGCTAGGTTCAGCCGTATTTCTCCCAGTGCCTTTCCCTGAGGCCTGCTTCTGATGATACGTCTACTGACCAATGTCTGAAGATGTTTGTCACTAGCAAATGACATGCATCTTAAGATATGATGTAAAGGACATTTTTGGCATGGAGCGGGAGGAGCAAGATGATTCCTGTGACTTTGCTTTTGCTCTGCATCCGACCTCTGCATATATGAGCTTCCTTCTCAAATACAAATGCATGTTCATGCTCTCGTGTATGGCTGTACACCCAGAATGCATATACATTTTTATTTTATTTTATTTTTTGCAGAACAAAGGAAATACAGCCAGTCCTCAAATCATTTATGGTAGATAGTTTTTTTTAAAAAGACAATCAAGCAAACTCTTATCACTAAATATAGAAAATGTTGCCTGCACAATGCTGCACCCTCCTAAACCTAGGTTTTGTCTCTCTTACTGCCAGAGTTAAGTCTTCCAAAGGATGCTGTAGTTCACCCAAGAGTCAGGGCATGCTCAGTGACATAATATTACTACTTCTGCCACAATCTTGGACCAGACTGCAATGCTGTAAAAAAACCTGCTTTAGAAAATCCTTATTTAACAACAAATGGTGGGCACAAGAAAAGTACAAAAATCCCATAGGGAGGGCAACAATTAAAACAGTAATGTCATCTTAACTCCTGGCTTTGAAAGAAAGAAAGGTTTAGATACAGGTAAAGATAATATAAAGGTAAAATAAAGGTAAACCTAGCGTTATAGATTCCACTTGAATTTCTCCAAGCATTATAGATTCCTTGGTTAAGTGAACGAATCCAAAGGGTGTTCACCAATGTTTCATCTTTATCCTGGAAAGAAGTGACAAGTGGAGTGCCGCAGGGTTCCGTCCTGGGCCCAATCCCTTTCAACATCTTTGTTAATGACTTAGAAGAAGGGTTAGAAGACCTGATCATCAAGTTTGCAGACAACACCAAATTGGGAGGGATAGCTAATAGGCCTGTTTTATCACGGAAAAAATGGCTTCAAAATTCACTTCAGATGTAGGGGGCGCTGGCACCTCATATCTGATAGACTTACGAAGTTTTCAGCAGTTTTTTCAAAATTGATTAGAATGTACTTCCAAAATTCAGAATGGCTTCATTAATGGTGTCCATGATTGCACAATGCACGGAAACCTACAAACCTACAAAAGGGACAGTCAAAAATTGGGGGATTCCCTTTCCCTCCATGTTTGACCACTACTACAGACAAAACTCGCCACACTGGTACAAAATACTGAACACATTTAACACATTAATAAACATTTAAAACATTTTAAATGCAATGGGACAAAAATAGAGAAGGGCGGAAATGACATACGAGCCATATCCGAATATGGCGACGGAAACTTTGAAATGGCAAATCCACTTCCTGTTTCCTTAACTCTCTTCATAATCACTTCAAAAGTCAAAAATATCCAAATTACATCCGAATTTCAGATGTATCCGACGTTTGAAAACAGGCCTAATAGCTAATACCCCAGAACACAGGAGCAGAATTCAAAATGATCTTAATAGATTATAGAGATGGGCCAAAACTAACAAAATGAAGTTCAACAGGGACAAATGCAAGATACTTCACTTAGGCAGAAAAAATGAAATGCAAAGATACAGAATGGGGGGCTCCTGGCACGACAGCAATACGTGTGAAAAAGATCTTGGAGTCTCATGGACAACAAGTTAAACATGAGGCAACAATGTGATGCGGCAGCAAAAAAAGCCAGTGGGATTTTGGCCTGCATCAAAAGGAATATAGAGTCTAGATCCAGGGAAATCATGCTACCCCTCTATTCTGCCTTGGTCAGACCACACCTACAATACTATGTTCAGTTCTGGGCACCACAATTGAAGGGAGATGTTGACAAGCTGGAAGGTGTCCAGAGGAGGGTGACTAAAATGATCAAGGATCTGGAGAACAAGCCCTATGAGGAGTGGTTTAAAAGGCTGGGCATGTTTAGCCTGCAGAAGAGAAGGTTGAGAGGAGACATGATAGCCATGTATAAATATGTGGGAGGAAGTCATAGGGAGGAGGGAGCAAGCTTGTTTTCTGCTGCCCTGAAGACTAGGATGCAGAACAATGGCTTCCATCATTTCTCCCTTAAGAGATTTTTTAGCAAAGGGGGGCAGGGAAAGAGACAGAGAGAGAGCATTCCCAGTTAAATCTCCAGAAATAGAGTTTAGACATCCAGTGAACAGGGGCAGGCAAAGTTACCATGGGAATGTAAATATAGCTAATGGAAAAGTTGTAGGTGTTAATTATTTTGAATATTTCACTCTCCGCTGTGCTGGAAATTTAATGACAGAAGAAAACAGGGGAAGAATTCTTATTTAATGTGCCCATGTTCTCATTTTCCCCCCATCCATTCCCTTAACTACATCCCTGTAAACTGTTATTTTAGACAGGCAGGCAGACCCCATCCACCAGTCTATGTTCAGATGTACATCCTGTTTTTAGTCATCATTTCTGATGGGACATCCATTGTCCAGATCAGCCTATATTATTTATTTATTTATTTACTACATACATTTCTACCCCATCCTTCTCACCCCTGGGGTGGGGGAGGGGAACTCGGGGCAGGTTTATTCCACAACTTCTTGGAAGGCTTGGGATAAACCCACTACTTCCGATGTTTGGACTTCAGTCCAGGCAGCAGTTCCACGGTTAGCCTGGAAAACCATGAGAACATCAACCCCCTTCCCAAAGCCCCCAAAGCCCTGTGAAAAAACAGAAGAACTTCATTTGAGTGCTAATTACAGCTTAATTGATGCTTGTGTGGTCCTTATTAATAACACTGTGAACTGAATGTGTTTAAATTTGTTTTTATTCTCACCTATTTTCTTTCATTTCTCCCTTTCCATGTTTGCAACAAATACTTAGATTTTTGAAAGGGGAAACTCTTTGTCATCTGAGGGCGCACCCAGATAGCCCCTTTAACATTGGAGTTACTGCAATTAAAAGGAGGATGTCCAGATGACATCCTGGACAAACTAAATTAATTCGTTAGCAGGTTTATTCCACAACTTCTTGGAAGGCGTGGGATAAACCCACTACTTCTGGTGTTTGGACTTCAGTCCAGGCAGCAGTCTCATGGTTAGCCTGGAAAACCATGAGAACACCAACCCCCTTCCCCAAAGCTCCCCCAAAACCCTGTAAAAAAAACCAGAAGAACTTCCTCGACCTCCATTAGAGGGCTGCTGGAGTTCTCCTGGCACATAGAAATGACATGTCAGGAGAAAGGGGAGGAGGAGGAAAATCACTCCTGCTCCCTCCCCGCTTCTCCTGGTGTGTCATTTCTATATGCCAGGAGAACCCCAGCAGCCCTCTAATGGAGGTCAGGTAACTTCTGTTACTTTCAGGACTTTTGGGGAAGGGGTTAGAATGTCCAGGTGTTTTCCTGGAAAGTTCCAGGAGAACATCTGAACATGCACCCCAGAAAGCACAGGCTTTCTGGGGTGTACATAGATGGGCCCCTGGGTACATTCGCATTTTTAAAATACAAATGTTCCTGGGAGAAATGCCTGTCTGGAAGTGGCCTGAGACCACGCTGCTATATATTCCAGTTCAAAGCAGATAATTTGGAATTTTACTGATCTACGTGGAAGGGTTGGTTATCCATGTTGAGTAGCTTTCTCCAGCCAAGTGTGCTCCAAATGTTTTGAACTACAGTGCCTATCATTCATGTTGGTTGGGAATGATGGAATTCATGGTCTGACTTTTCTGGAAGGGACCAGGTCAGAACACATTTCATTACACACATTTCAATTGCAGTCTTTTTCCTCTTCAAAATATTTGTGGTTTCAAATACTTCAACAATGAAGAAATATCAGACATTTGGGTTCCTTTCCTTCTTTCTAAATCTTTATATTCTAAATGTATAAAAACAGTTTTTTTAGTAAATAAAAAAATCTTTAGCCATAGAGATTCCGATGAGTGATTTTTTTTGCTTAGGACGAAGTTTTATAAAGGGGGATTCATAATAAATTCACAGGGATTATTTCCTCCCTCACACACTTCCTCCCTCCCTTCCTTCCTTCTTTTGGGAGAATTAGGGATGGGCCCAATTCCATGCTTCAAAAATGGTTAAGAAATCCAAAAAAAGAAACATGGGTGCTACATGTCCTAAAGATTGATGGTGCGTTATACAAGAGGTATGTCCATTAGCTCAAATTATTTATGTGTGTTAAATCATTGTGGCTGATTTAACCTTTTCTCTCCTCCAAAGAGTTCATATTCCTGGACAGAATTCATCATCACAGATGAGGGGATCTCTAATTGAACACCCTGTGTCTCTCCAAGGAGCTTCAGGAATGGTGTGGATTTATGATGTGCAGTATAAGAGCATATGAAGGAATGAGCTAACAAGAACAAGGAAACAATTTGGGATCATTTACCAAAACAAACCCCAACGTTCCATTTCATGGTGAGAAAAAAACAGGATATAAATTAAATAAATAAATTTGGGGGTTTTTTTCAAAATTACAAACCAGAACTAGCCTTTATTCACAGCTCTTCAAATGTATAACCATGATGTACATTCTAGCAAATGAAGGGCCAGCAAAGTGTCATTTGATCACAAATGTGCTATGCTGGCATTTCAAGCACAAGTGAAGCTTGGAACTGATGATTTAAGAAATCACAATGCAGACAGGGTGTAGGAGGGTGGGTTAACTGTCATGTGGGAACAAACAGACTCACTGAACTGTCACATAAAATCAAAGGTTAATTCCTAGGGGTAGCATTTGTAGAGCTGCATATATGCCGCGTATAATTTTTCTTTCTGTCAGTTACAACCGATAATGCATAGCGAACCTGGAGTAACTAACAATCAGCCTCATTCTGGTTTGCTTTCTTTTGAAAATGCAGCAGTAGCCCAAAAAAGGCAGGAGAATTGTGCCAGCGTGTTTTTCCCTGCCCAAGTCCCCTATTCACCTCCCTAATGGTTTTCCTCCCTGAGAGCCTTTATGATTTTGGGAAGATGTTTTTAATGAATTAATAAATAACTTAGATATTCAGTTCTTTTCCCCAGAACAGTTTAAACAGTTTTCATTTTCCAGACTAAACAAAGCAAAAAGTTCTGACTTTTGCTCTGAACTTTGCATATTTGGGAACATGGGAAACCCCATTTTTGGATCACAACTCCCAGGGCCCTTCCACACGGCCCTATATCCCAGAATATCAAGGCAGAAAAACCCACAATATCGACTTTGAACTGGGTTATCTGTATCCTATCCACACTGCAGATATCCCACAATATCTGCTTTGAACTGGGTTATCTGTATCCACAGGTTTCCTTGACATTAAGTCTAGTCATGTCCAACTCTGGGGGGTGGTTCTCATATCTATTTCTAAGCTGAAGAGCAGGCGTTGTCTGTAAACACCTCCAAGGTGATGTGGCCAGCCTGACTGCATGGAGTTCCATTACCTTCCCGCAGAGGCAGTACCTATTGACCTGCTCACATTTGCATGTTTTTGAACTGCTAGGTTGGCAGAAGCTGGCCCTGATAGCAGGAGCTCACCCCGATCCCTGGATTCGAACCACCAACCTTTCGGTCAGCAAGTTCAGCAGCTGAACAGTTTAACCCACTGTGCCACCAGTCAGCAAGTTCAGCAGCTGAGCAGTTTAACCCACTGTGCCACCAGGGGGCACACTGCCATATATCCCAGTTTAAAGCAGATAGTGTGGGATTTTTGCCTTGATATTTTGGGTCATATGGCTGTGCAGAGGGGCCCCCAGAAACTTTAATTCAACATGGTTGAACCAGCTGTAGTTGAAAGCCTGAATATGGATTTTAGAGGCAACAGCTGAAACAAAAAGCTGCTGAAGATCCCATCAAGGACAAATAAAACAGTTTATTACTTAATCTATGAATCATGCTGTTTCCTTCTCAAGTTGGATAGTGCTAAAAGCGGCAGGGGAGCAAGAAAGGGGAGGTCATCTGCCCTATGGCTTCTCTAAAGCACAGTAACTGCAATGGAAGGAAAGCAAGAGGAGAGGAGAGCAGATGGGGCCCCTGGGGGAAACACTTAACATACTCCTTGGGATGCTGACTGTGAAATCTCTAAAACTGTTTCCCCATACCTCAGCCCCATATAGCATTTGGGATCAAACTTTGAAAGCAAAACAGTTTTGGAGGAAGGAGGCACCAATGGCCATCTTTTGTTATTACAAAAAGCTAAAGCTGCTCTGTAGTCTTAGCAATGGAGATTTTAATAGCAGCTAGATATAATTTATAAGTCAGTGTTTCATCAATGTAAGTCTTAGGGTGCATCTACACTGTAGAATTAATACCGTTCGACACCACTTTAATTACCCTGTCTCATTGCTATGAGATCCTGGGATTTGTCATTTGGTGAGGCACCAGCAATCTTTGGCAGAGAAGACTAAAATACATGTAAAATTGCAACTCCCATGACATGATTGAGCCATGTATATTAAAATAGTATCTAATTGCATTCAGTCTACAGTGTAGATGCACCCTGCATTTTTGCCCCTCTACTGCACATTATTTTATACTGAAAATAGTAACTAGTTCCTTTTTCTTACAAAGGGACCTATGGAAGACAAGTAGCCTGATGGTCATAAAGGCTGGGTTAGGCTCTGGCATGGCTACTCAACGTTTTTGTGGTACCCAGGGCAATGCAATGCTGCAAGCTGTGGGAACTTCAAGTAAGCAATACTAGAGAGGCAGGGACCAATGAAAACTGAGGAAAGGAGCCCTTGCTCTATGGGTGGCCCAAGGCAAATTGTACCAGTTGCCCCTCACTTGGCAGCCTTGAGGTCTAGAAGGCTCATAATTGCCTCATAATGCCCAATTCATTTTTTCCAGAAGGCTTTCCAAGACTTAGACATCAGTCCTGGAATCATCACAACTGCTCTTTTTGTACGGTAACAGTGCAGAGACGTTTAACTAGAGTTATGATGCCATTACAATTAATTCTTTCCAAATGAGTCAGTCAGTAAAAGCAAATACAGGCAGAGGTAAATTTACCACGAGATTTTTCAGATGTTTTGGTTCAAATAAAATGGATCGGTTACTGCCATGTGTCAAAATGACGGGACAGTTGCTGATTTCCTACAAAAAGGCTGTCAGGGATTTAATTTGCAGCCTGATTTGCTGGCAGTTTCTTTCTGGTGAGGGACCCACTTGTTCGCTGTCAGCAGCTAATATACGCTACACATTTACTTGGATTTGCTAGAGTGCTCAAGAAGACTGGAAAACATCTGTAAAACTTATGTAAACCTCTCAACAGGTTTTAAATCCCAGCATTTTATACCTTGTGAGCCCTGTGATATTAATAAAACACTGTAACTCATTTGCCAATCTAAAGAACCTCAGTGACTTGGTACTGATTTATCCCATGTGAGTAATAAAACAAAAGCTGTTAAAAACTCCATTGTTGTTAAGTGAGTGATTTCAGAGCAAGGAAGCCATGTCAGATTGATGGAACCCTGGAAATCGTTTAGCAACAGCTTGAGACAGAGCTTTTCATACAACGTTTCTCTGCAATGTGCTTCAATATGTCAGCATAATGAACTGTCTCTCTGCCTCAACACACACACAATTAATGCATCAAGCTCTTCATTTACACTGACAGTATCAACTACTAAGGCTATTGCATGAGGGAGGCCTCTGAATAATATAAGGCTGCATTTACACTGTGGAATTAATGCAGTTTGACACTACTTTAACTGCCATGACTCAATGCTATTTAATCCTGGGAGCAGTAGTTCGATGAGCCACTAGTACTACTTGGCAAAGAAAGCTAAAGACCTTATAAAACTACAGCTCCTGTGGATCTACTAGAAAATGCCACAGCCTGCATTTCACTTAGACCGGGCTGTGGCACAGCTGGTTGGAAGTCAGCTACATTAAAATCACTACTTTGCTGTTAGCCGGTCTGAGTCCCTCTATGGAGGTAAAGAAGATCGGGACATAAACGTTGTAAATAAATAAATAATAATAGTAATAAAAGATCATGAGTTAGAAGCCAGCCCAGTCCGAGTAATGTTGCTACTAAAAGTTTGCAACATACTTTTCCTATGTTTTGGAAAGGATCAGGGCTGTTTTTATTGCAGCTGACACAGTTAATTGATAGGATAATTGAGTGTATTGTTATCTCATGTATATAGTAAGCCATTGTGTGTTTGTACTTTGAGCATTGCATTCTATGCTTCGTTTGGGGGTCGATCTGAGCTGAAAAAGCCTTTGGTTGGTGCCGGAGCAGCGTCCTGAAGATAAAGATTGTTGACGGAAGACAAGGTCACTCTATGGACTACTGAGTAAGAGAGACGGTATATTGTTTTTGTTACAAGTCTGCTTATCACCGTTGAATGAAGAAAACTCTCTGAAGATATTGTTTATGTTACGTTTTGGTGAGAACAATTCTTCTGTTTTGTTTTTGTATGCTGTGAATACAACTTCATTTTCTTTTCTACTTAAAGCAAAAGACTCATGTGTTTTCTTTTATGAGTTACTTAATCACACTTAGAGTTACAAGGGCTAGAGTCATTCTGTGGGATACTTATGCTAAACGCTGACAAGTAAGCTCCCAACCATTTTTCTAGCTCGCTGTCAACCTTTGCCAGTTGCATCTGTCAAGTAGGAAATTTAGGTACCGCTTTATGCGGCGAGGCTAATTTAACTAAGTTACGACGACATAAAAATCTTCAGCATGAGGAAGAATGAGGAAGTTCTCCATCGGCGATAGCTCCCTGGATGGCCGGAATTTGAGCATACTCTCATGAAGCTGGAATGTTAAATAGACTCTGTGTGTCTGTCTATATATGTTGTGTGTCTATGACATTGAATGTGGGCCATGTATATGTGCATTGTAATCCATCCTGACTTCCCTGCGGGGTGAGAAGGGCAAAATATAAATATTGTAAATAAATAAATACATAACATTGAAGGCTGAATGAAGTATGATATTAATGGAGTGGGTGCAATTAATGTGTATGGTTTTCTTATATGAGAGTCACAAATCTGAGCAGCCTCACATTTCCATGGTGGAGGGGACTTAGCTTTTTTGCTCTTTGATGCAGTCTATCCCTCTAACATTTCAATTTGCACATTATATTCATTTATGCCCTATTACATTTATGTGTCGTCTTCCCTTCCCAATGAGCTCAAGACAACATACAACTATGGCTTCATCTACACTGACTATTTAGTGCAGCTCCAAGACAGCTTGAAACTGGGGCAACTAGAAAACCCACATTGCCAATGTGCACTGCAGCTCTGATTAAAGGATATACAACACATTAAAGTCACAGAAAGTCACTGTGTTGGGTTCTTTAAGGAGCTGCAGCAGGTCCCAATACATCCCAGATCCCAGGGCAAAATTGGTTCCGCAAAATACAGAGTGCATTCACCCATCCTTGCTGAAGTGCTTTGTAGAATTCAGAATGAGGGGACAACGCAGCTGCTGAAGTGTCCCAAGGGCATGGCTGACCACCAGGCAGTTAATTGACTCTCTGGGAGAGGTAATCAGTTACTGCCATGCCTAACTGTCACTTTCCTTTTTTTCCCATCCGCAGACCTCTGGAGCACTGATACTCATCTCTCCTGGACATTTGGGGGCACAAGGACTGGGTCCACACCTTCCTGGTATCAAATCAGTTCCAGACCTGTCAATCTAATCACCTGAATAGTGAAACGGGTTCCTCCCAAACCAATTCTAACCTAATATAAATTATCAGTGTTAGAAGGGATCTTCCCAACCACCTTGTTAAGTAGATCAGGCTGACACAATGAGTTTTGTGGTTCATTGGCAACTTGAACCTGGATGAAGCAGATCCCAGTTCCAAACTACACCAGCATCCCTTAAAATGCAAATATCAGCTTCTGGGAGGGGATGTGTTTGGTATTTTGACAAGGAGAGAAAAGGTTTACCTCTCCTTTTCCAGCCATTATAGTCCCAAAGCTGCTTGGGATCCCTATTTTAACTACTGTAAAATCATCACATTAATTGCAGAATAAAACGAAATCGAAAAAATAATGATATCTTTATTGACAAACCAAAATGCAAAAAAACACTTCATGCAAGATTGTGAAGCTTTACTGGCTTTCTTCATCGGGCAAGAGATGTTTTAAAAATTCATCCAGAAGAAGAAAAGAAATTATATAATATTGGAGTCACAGACCTGTTTTGTATCAGATGTTGTTTCCGTTGGTCTGAAGGAATTTCAATGCAGATAGAAGTCACGCTCCCGCCTCCCGTCCCTTTCTTTGACCATGTGAGGTCTGAGTCAAAGGACAATAAAATTTAAACTCCATTAGCATCCGCAAAATTACTCATTTTGAAATCCAAACTGTTTCTGCTACTTTTCTTTTCTTTGCCTGTATGAATTTTTAAAACTTTTTTGCCTGATGAAGAAGCCAGCAAAACTTCAAAAGCGTGCATAGTGTTGTGCAGTTTGGTTGGCCAATATGTCTCATGTTTTTATTTTTATGTATTCTCAACACAGCTACCCCTGAATGTGTTGCATTAATTTTATTTATTTAATGAATGAATGTCGCATTTGCTTTGGTCATCACTTAAAAGCTCTAGAAGAATGTATTTCCTGTTATTTCTCTACAAAAATGAACCAGTGCATTGGCATTATTGTTTATTTAGATTTTCTTTTGTCTGCATGCATATTTCATATTTTTTCTTCAGACAAATGAAATTTTTGTTTCTCATTACATGGTGATTTTTCTGAATATGTTAAAACTTAAGATGCATTGAAGAATAGAGCGTACATGACAAGACCAACTCCTTGATAAAGAAGGCATGCATAACAATATCAATGCTTTGATCTGTTTCATCCCATAGAACCCTATTTACCAACCAGAAGTGTAGCAATAAATTCTGAAATACAGGCATCCATTGTGACAGTTATGACTGTTATGTGTGAATGTACACACAATGAAAGTTTAACAGTAAATGTATTTTTAAATGATAGTTGTAAAATAATATGCTAGCAAAGGATCGCCTTATGGTTAACAGGGTGAATTTGGCATTGCATATGTTCCCAGAGAACATCATCACTTCAAGTTTTTCCAGGGATTTTTCCCCTTGCACCAAAAGGAAATACACAAAGTCCACAAACCAGGAGATATTATCACCATCGGAATAAGTTGTTTGTTTATGCAGGGAGGGGTCGGAGTGGTTTGCCAAGGGGTGGAATCTTTTCTTTCCCAATATTCTCAAAGGCAAACTGCTGTAGTCTCTTCTAGTTTGATTCCCCCCCCCCCCCCCATTAATAACCTTAACCTTCTTGGCCTCATCTGCATAGGCCAAATGAAGTGGAGGGGTGTGAATGGACATCTTGGTGTCCACATGATACATGATGCCCATTCACATTACCCAACATTGGGAAATTTCCCAGAGCTTCCCCAAAGCTCCAGAACTCAACAGCACTTTGGAGATGTGTGAACAGTTGGGCCAATTCAGAACCTGCCACCCTGGCTCCCCTGGTTCAAGTGGCTCAGGAATAGAGAATGGCACTTGCCTTCACTGTCTGACCCCATCATAATGGCAACCATGGAGTGCAAGTGCTGACACTTGCTGAAGTACCAGTATGATTAGAAAGGGAAGGAGGTAAAAAACAGGACATCCCCTCTTTTTTCCTCTTCCCACTCTTAGAATGGTTCTATACTCATCACTGAATCTGACATACCAGGTGCCAAGTTGAGTCCACTTGGTGTCCCAACAGGGACTCCCTGAGTCACACACCGTGGTCACCACTATGATGGGACAGGATGGTGATGGTAAGGGTGGCTGTCCAGCAATGGACTGGGTTTTGTGCCACTGGGCTGGATGGAGTCCTTCCCACTGCCAAGTAGGCTTGGTTCCATACTGTGTGAACATCCTCTAGCCAGAGAGCTAGACTCCTGAAGCTAATTCAGAGTATCCCACTCCAGCACAAGTAGCACTGATTATGGTGTTGCTTGGTCCTGGTTTGGCCAGATTATGTTGTTGCTTGAGTCCTGGTTTTCAGCTCTAAAATATTGTAGGGTACGGCATCCTGTCCTTTTGTTTGGAAGCCTAAGGGTAGGCAGCACATCTTTTACTTCATTTAAGCAGAGTGTTTACTTACTATCAGAGATAACTCTCCAAATAAGGAACAATGTGCATATTCTTACAGATTGCTCTGGGGGTTTAATTTCATTTTCACCCTGTCAGAGTGAACACTCATAAGCTTTCATTAGTGAAAGCATGAATTATAATGAAGTACTCAATAAAAATAATGTGGGTTCCAGCAGGTTAATTAGATGAGATGAAATAATAATGGTAAATGAGATGGAATAATAATGGTAAAGAAGTGGGGATGATGCATGAGAATTAAATTATTTTTTAACATAATTCGTCTCCTGTTGATAGATGCAGAAATATTATACAGTATCCAAATCACACACTGAATCTGTAGATGCAGAATCTGTGAACACAGAGGGCCAATCCTTCCTTGGAATGACCCCAAGTATATTGGTAGTAGTTTTAGAGAATATCCAGAATGCAGGGATCAACAATAAGACTGTAAAGCAGATCCCATCTGCCACCCACCAAACATGCAGATCAACAGTATATGTTGACCCTCAATATAATATTATTTCTGAAGAGTTCAGAAAACTATTTTATTTAATTACTCATAATTTATGTTCTATGTATACAGTACATGTACAGGAAATGCAAGTATTCCTCATTTCACCCATGTTTACGTTCAGTCCAATGTCCAAACATGGCCATTAGGAAAAGTAAGGCTGCTATTTCAGATAGCAAATTCTGGCAGAACAACAGGATTCAGCTCCATGGCCTGATGGCCTGTTGGTATTGTAGTAGGGGTGCACATTGTGCCATTTTTCAAAACAGGATCCAGGAAATTCGGCTCATCCAGCAACTGAATGTCCGGAAACAGGGTGGGCAGTAGGGCTCAAGTTTATTTGCCCAAAATAGGCCATGTGGCTGCCAAAAATAGCTGCTTTTGGTTCCTTTTGGCTGTGCCGTAACATCAACCATTCACACGTGGGTCTCTTCCCCCCCCCCCTCCCCGAGCCTTGCCTGAGCTAGTCAGAGCAAGAAAGCGAATCACAAATCTTTTTGCCAAGCTGGTCTATATATACCAAGGCAGGCTCCTCCATTTTCCTGTGGCATCCTGGCTTCTAACTAGCACTGTGTTCCATCTCGGGTGCCGTCACTGCTTAGGATTGCTTTTGGACTCAATTCCAGTCTTTTCCATTGGTGATTTTATTAAATTTTATTAGTTTAATATCTTTCAGTCCTTCTTTTTATTACTTTTTCATTAAAGAAATGAGAGTGGGAGTGTGTTTAGGAGGGCTGTGAAAGGGCGTAGGGGTGTTTGTATAAATATTTTGGGTGGTTTAGTGAAGGGAGAGGATAGACTGACTCCCTTGAGTCCCTACAGGGATAATTCCATACCTCTCCAGCCCTATCTATCTGCTTAAAGGTGACAAAATATCATTGTGTTGTCCCTTCTGTTGTACATATAGACCGCTCTCATCACTAACGCTAAATAACTGCTGAAGAATCTCCTGCCAGCTGGGGAACCTCCATTGGAGTGACAGTGAATCAACTGAATCCAATTCTGTACAAACATGCTAGAATTAACCTATTAACCTTATTTTAAGACTAGAAGTCTATATATGAATGTTCCAAAGTATCATTGTATGCAAAGTTCTATTTTTCAAGCAATAACTCAAGAGATTGAGGACAGCAAATCCAGAAGAAGCTCTTGCCATTTCTTTTTGCAAAATATTTCAATAGCCTTTTCATATGAAAGAGAGATTCTGTATTTGTGTTGCAACAGATATAGGATGTCTATCCTGTTAGCTGTTATCATGTTCTCCATATGAGACTATCGGGAATGAACAATGATTCTGGTTATATAAAGGTTTTTTTAAAAAACCTTTTGTGTTTGCCAATAATAAAACTGAATTGTTCTGAAATGTCATTGATTCTTATTGAAGACAATAACTCACTTTACACAATCTGAATTCTGAAGCTATAAGCCAGAAACATTTGGTTTGCTACAAAAGACAACATATTTTGAGGTCTGAAATATTTGCTTTATTTTGAAATACTCTGATTATTTAAGGTTTGTATATTTTATGGAAATTTTAATTGACTTGGCTTTGTGGTACAAAACAGAAACTGCAATTGTATTAGTTCTTATCGTGGTTCTTCTGCAATAAACCCATTATTGATTTGTTTTTGCTTTCTCTGAACAAGGTTAAGTAAAAGAGTCTTGCAACCTAACATTTCATAATGAATATTCCTCAGCAGGGTATCCTACTTCATCATTATTTTTCCCTTTGTCAGAGTCAGAACATACAGTGCTTGCGGTACGGCCAATACCAAAATAAATGCAATGTGCCTTTCTTTGCCACCAGAGTACAGCCTATTTCAAAATGATGGATCCAATTGCAAATCAATATATTTCACCATGGAGACAAGTCTAGATTGAGCCTTTGTATTCTGCTTGGGTCGGTCCTCACCTGGAATACTGCGTCCCATTCTAGGTACCATAATTCAAAAAAGATATTGGCAGCCTGGAAGGTGTCCAGAGGAGGGCAACTAAAATGATCAAAGTCTTGGAGACCATGCCCTATGAGGGCCTCTTCAAGAACTGGGTATCTTTGGCTTGCAGAAGAGAAGGCTGAGAGGAGACATGTATAAATGTATAAATATGTGAAAGGGTGTCATAAGGAGGAGGGAGCAGGCTTGTTTTCTGCTGCCCTTGAAATGAGGATTAGAAGCAATGGATTCAAATTTCAGGAAAGAAGGTTCTACCTAAACATTAGGAAGTACTTCTAGACAATAAGAGCTGTTCAACGGTGGAACTCTCTGCCTCAGAGGGTGGTGAAAGCTCCTTCCTTCAAGGCTTTAAACAGGGGCTGGATGGCCATCTGTAAGGGGTGCTTTGATTGTGCTTTTACTGTATGGCAGGTGGTTGGACTGGATGGCGAATAAGATCTCTTTCAATTCTTTGAATCTATGATTCTATGTTACAATTACACAAAAAGTTGCAAATGGTTTCCTGAGTTATCAAGTTGTCAAATTTTACTAACCATTTTGGGCCAGAAACAAATCTAAAAAACATCTCCACAAATGGGGAATATCTCATTAGGCCTTATGCTACAGCGTCACCATCTTGCAAAGGACTGAGGTAAGGGCTGGGAAGTGACTGAATGGTGGGAGATGAGCAAAGTCACAGCCCTCCATTCTTGAAAGTCTGAGTGTGGTTCCAGGGTTTCATATATAATCACTTACACAGTGAAATCACATCCTTCAGTACTGGTTTGAAACTGCATTAAATGGTCAGTGTAGATGGGGCCTAAGACTGGATCCAAGCCAGTCTCTCCTGAGATCAAAAAACTATTCTTCTTTGTTATTCAGTTAGGATGAATACAGTGAGTGCACTGCCAATAATAGTGTGCACCAACCAGAATGTTTAATTTGAACTGCTGATTAGAAATGAGGACAACAACCTGTTTCAGTTTGTACAATTTCATGTATCACCCAGTATTCAGAATCTGAATTTCAATTTAGAAACTTAAAACATTTTGTCTTCTACTATCATCAGGTATAAACAAACAGTTGTAGCTTCTTGCTATTTGTCAGAACTGGCCAAACACTAGAGACATAGTAGCATTTTATGACAAGATTAAGATTATTACAAAGATGTGCAGAAGGTTTTGAACTATAACACTTTTTTCTTTTAAAAAAAATAGGCAGTACTTTTTCCACATCCTAAATCAACTGGATGAATTTTTGAGGGATAATTAATCTCAATCTGAACCACTTTTTGAATATTACTTTTTGAATCTTTGATGATTCCAAACGAAAAGGACAAACACCTCCAAAGACCACAACTGAAACCCACAGCTCATTTTCATC
The DNA here is from genome assembly GCA_030556195.1 of Anolis apletophallus. Classification (NCBI taxonomy): domain Eukaryota; kingdom Metazoa; phylum Chordata; class Lepidosauria; order Squamata; family Anolidae; genus Anolis; species Anolis apletophallus. The sequence continues at coordinate 87,887,814 of JARBWK010000001.1, read as the reverse complement.
CTAACTAATGCTGGCCTCCTAAAAAGCAGAATGCTTTCATCCAGCCTTTCTGCAGTTGCTGAGAAAACCTAATCCTGCACTGCCACTTACAGGACAGTTATATTAATGGTATACAAGTTGATTCTGATATTTAATGCAATATTTATTTGTCTGAAAACACAGTAGAATAACTTGCTATTTGTGACAGCTCATTTGGCTCCAGTTCATACTTGTGTATTTTAATACAAGAACCTTATTTTAGCCCTATAAAATGACATGCTGGTCCTGGTTTATTATGTACTGTATATCCACAAAGAAGTGAAGGTTTAGAATTGGGCTAGTATGAAGAGGATGAGAAAATACTAGAAAATGGAGATATAAAGATTTAAACTTAATTGTAGAGTTAGAAGTCATCTAGTTACTAGTACAATCATTTACCATATAGGAATGCAATCTCTATTGAAATGCCTCCAAAGACAGAGCCCTGCCTCCAAGGCAGTCCATTCCACTATGGAAAAATTCTTAACATTTGTTGTTACTAATATTTTCTTACAACCTGAATCCTTTACTTCATGTCCTAGTCTTTGAAGCAATATACAGCAACCTTGCTTCCTCCTCTATATGATTCTTCTTCAGATATTTTATAATGACTATCATGTTATCTCTCAGCTTTCTCTTCTGCAAGTTTAATATACTGCAATCCCTACTAGGCATGGGAACAAATCGAAAAATGGTGATTCTAAAATCAAATGGGGGGGGGGGGATTTTTTTTATTAGTATATCAAAGACTTACAAAAAAATTCCCAAAAATTTCGGAAATGTAACTTAAGTACTAACGAAATTCGTTAGAAATTCGTATGCCAGAGCATGCGCTTTCCAGATGGTTTTGGCCTACAACTCCCAGAAATCCTAACAGCTGGTAAATTGGCTGGGATTTCTGGGAGTTGTAGGCCAAAACTTGAATCAATCACACTGAATTCTAGATGGGACTCTCCAAATAGGAAGGAGGGAGGGAGGGAGGGGTATTCTATTCTTGGCCAAAGAAAAGGAGGAGGAACCCCCCCCCCCTCGCTCCTCGCTGCCTCTCTCTCACCCCGATCCCAAGGGAGCGAGGGCCCAAGTTTGCCCAGGCTGGTCATATACCTACATTCTATGCACATGCAATAATACAGCAGTAATAGCAATGGGAATAAGAAGAGGTAAAATTCAAACCGAAGTGTTCTGAGTGGTCCCTGCTTCATGCGGTGCAAACGGGCTCTTCTTTGTGAGCCCGGGAAATTAGCCCGGAAAAGACAGCATTTTCTGTTTGGGTGCACACACATACATATTCTTTGGGGGGGGGGGGGGTTGCTGCAGAATCTTCTCTATGAGGCCGGGATTCTGCAACAAATCCCCCCTCCCAAGAATATGTATGTGTGTGCTCCCAAGCTGGCTTTTCCCCCGGGCTAATTTCCGTTTGCACCGCATGAGCCCGTTTGCATGAGGCAGGGACCACTCAGAATACTTCGGTTTGAATTTTACCTCTTGTTATTGTTATTACTGCTGTATTATTGCATGTGCATGGAATTAGGTATGACCAGTTGGATTACTTATAATATTAGGCAGTGGCACTTACAGTAGCATTCATTCTATTATACATTAGGTTGGTTTCTCACCCCAATACTCTTTGATGCCTTAGATCCTGGCAGGGCAGGAGAGGCAGGAAAGCCTGGAAAAATGTAAACAGAGAGGATTACTCAGAAGTAAATCTGCAAGGAGGGCCCTTCATCCAAAGTGCCTCCTTTGCAGATTTACTTCTGAGTAAACCTCTCTGTTTACATTTTTTCCAGGCTTCCTTCCAGCCAAGGGAAGGAGCGAGTTTAGGGCTTGCCTTGCCATAATATTGGCAAGGGAGGCGGGAGGGTGGTGAGAGAGAAGGAGGGTGCCCCCCCTTATGCCCCCCCCTTACGACCTAATAACGACACTTAAGAAAATCCTGGCCCGAGGTTCTAAAAGAAAGTCCACTTCCTGGTTGGCGTTCGAAAAGTAGCATTTCTTACGAATTTCTTACGAATCTTTTAATTTTCATAATTTTTTCCCATGCCTAATCCCTACATTGTTTTTCATAGGGATTGGTTTTTAGACCTGTTATAATTTTCAGACCTTTTATCTATGAAAACCAGCCCAAGCCTAAGGGAATGGAGCAGTATATAAATACGAATAAATAAATAAATAAAATAGTTGCACATAACTGTGGTGTATGGAAGAAAGTTTAAACTATGTATGGGGACTAAATTCAAACTAGAAGGGATCTCAGGTGGGTGCATTCCTGCTGCAGGTGTGGCAAAGTGTTGGAAATAGCAACCTTCTTCAAGCCTCCACCAATTATTTGTTATGTATATAATTCAGATTGCTTACTGGACTGTATATTAGGCCTGTTAAATCATGCTTCTAAATGTTTCTAAAGTACTTACAAAACTAAAATTCTGAGGGTGAAAACTAGGTGGCACAGGTACTTTGTTTTTATAGTGTTGCTAAAGTTCTGGTGGTGAAATACTCACCACCAGAACTTTAGCAACACTGTAGAAGCAAAGCACCAGCACCATCTAGTTTTCACCCCCAGAATTTTAGTTTTATAAGCACTTTAGAAACATTCAGAAGCATGATTTAACAGCCTACTGTATATGTATATATTGATTTGCAGTTTTTCTTTAACTCTTTGTTGTGGGAGGGGCTCCAGATCAGGTCTGGGCTTGTTCAGTGCTCAGACTCCATTTTAGAAACAGTTTTGCTTTCAGATGCCAGCAGAAACAATATGCTTAGAGACTCCATTGGACTTTCAGACTAGACAGAAACTCTATTAGACATTTAAAACAGATAGATGCTTTGGACTATGGATTCTAAGAAATATGCCCTGTGTAATTTACACAGAGAAACTACTTCAAATCTATTTGTAACTGGATTGATATGTTAAGTACCTGGATGCTGAATGCATGAAGTTTGTGAATAAACTAACTATGTTACTTCTAAAGAAGTCTGCTTATGTTTGTCTCTTGAGAGCATGATTTAAACTAAGCGGTTTTAAGGGAGAGTAGATGTTTTCAGGCAACTAAAAATAATGCTTCTGAAACTCTGCTGGAATGTGTGTGTGTGTGTGTGTGTGTGTGTGTATGTGTATATATATATATATATATATATATATATATATATATGCATATCTTTGTCCCTAACAGTTCAAAGACATATCTAGGCACATCAGTTTAACAGCTAAGAAATCTAATTACCTTGCATGAGTGCCATTTTCCTATAAGGTTATGATTCTAAGAGGTCATGCTTTTACCAAGAGGCTATGGCATCATGTTTCAAAAGGTTATGACTTCTAACAAGGTCATGCCTTCCCAAAGATCCTAAAATCTCCACAAGGTTATGGAGATGTCCATTTTCCAAAACAAAGGACATAAGGCAGAACTGAGTGCAATTCTTAGCAGTTTAAGCATCAAACTAAGAACACATAACACAATGTTCGTCCAAGATCAAGCACAGGTTCTGCCCCTCCGTCCCATATAATTTTCATGGTAGTTTCTGGTTGCTTGAGAGTTATTGTTAAAGATAGGCCTAATAAGATTTGATAGGTTTGTTCGGAAATGACTGAAATTTGGAAAAAACTTACGAATTTGGACATCTGAAGTGGCTTTTGAACCATACAGGAAAGGGGCTGGGATCCAAATTTGAACCACTTACCATTTCTTTTTTGGAAATATTCTATAATTCCCAGGGTTATTTTAATTTTCACAATCATTAATCAACTTTGGTAAAGATAAGGGAATTTTAAAATTCTCATTCATGAGCCGCCCTTGGGCTGAGAATGGTGGTATAGAAATATAGTAAATAAGTAAATTCCGCCAGCACTGCAAGAAGTTATGCAGTGGGTGTAGCTGATCACAGCCATCTTTAACTGTTTTTTTGTGAAGGCCAGACCCCCAATGGTAGAGATTGCAAAAGGCCCCGCTCTTAAACTATATTTCCCACAAGGCACGGCTGCTTATTAGCTAAAATGGATGAAGGACTCAAAAATAGCTGTCTATAGCACTCTTTGTCTAAATATAAAATAAACTGAATCTACAATGGAGTCTAAAGAAGTCAGCAAAGCAATAAGCAACTTTTGCAAAGCCAAGAGCACATAAACAGCTTAAAAATCATTTTGCTTTGGCCTGATTGCCATGAACAGGGCACTGGGGTAGTAGCCAGCCAGCCCTTTACAGTCAGTAAGCAATGATAAAATAAAATGATTGCTTGCATCTGCAAATAGGAATAAATGGATGGATGTGCCTTGAAGGTCCCCTCCAACTCAGTAGAGAAACCAAATGGATGTCAGGAGAGTTTGGATGGTGCCTTTCTGCCCAGAAGGAGGAGGTCAGTCTAGATGTCCCTTGATAGGGTCTGTATTATGATTTCTGTTCTCCACCAATTTAACACAGTTTGTGCCACACAAATAAAGTTTCTGGTGTAGAATGACTACTTTTAAAGTAAAGACTACCCAATGAAACAGGAAATAACACTTTCAAACCAGGCACAAATTTTATTTATTAATAAAAATATTTTTTATAAAAAAGTTGAAAATTTGCCAAAACTCCATGGGTAAGTCAAAGGTTATGAAATTTGGTGAGGTAACAGTGGTCCATGTGTTCTTACCAACTGTAGCAAATTTCATCAGGATTGGTCTGAAAATGAGGGAGGGAGAATTCCTTGAAGTTTCCCCAGTGCCAGTGCTGTTTTTCATTAATGTGCATTAACAAATCAATTCGGAAGTTTCAGAAAGTTTTGATTTTTTTAAAAAAAAATCAGAAGTGACTTTAGAATCAAATCACTAGCACCCCCTACATCCGAAATGAGTTTTAGACCTTTTTTTAATCAACCAAGCCTACTAACTAAAATTATACTCCATGTTATACCATACCATAAACTCCTTAGTGACTTGATAATAATATTGAAATACAATAATTAAAAGCAAATTGAGACAAATAAAAACAAACTTAATTGCCTTATAATAACAGCTTTGTGATGCAATATGCAGTTTTATTTAATTGCCAGTTAATAAACTTTTCAGCTTAATTAACTTCATTAATGTGATGTGTGAAGCGTGGGCATAGGGTGTGGTGTATCAAGTTTAAACTTATACTTCCATGAAAAAATGATTTTATTTTAATTTATATTTAAATCATATTATTTATTTTTATGAAGATTGCTTGAGCATTCCTATTGGTTGCGTTTGAATGAACTGAGAGACTACTGTATCATCAAATGCTTCGTCTTTCCCGCAGCAGTATAAGACTATAAAACGAATCATCAGCAATTGTCATGTTGAGATTTCTGCAAGGTTTTCTGTATCTTCATTTATCTCCAGGGGCAGCTTGCTCTCTGTGTGTGAGGAGAAAGAATCACTTTTCCAGGGGCTCCTTACTGAACAGTAAGCATCTCCTTCTATGTACCCTTGATACACATTGAAAAAATCATAAACCCAGTATCTCAACACACAGAGATTCCAGCGTTATCCCTCAGCACATACAATTGGATTCCACTGCAACCTAGCACATAATTCTTGTCTAGCTTGCAGAAGTGGCCATGGTTTTCTGACTTGCAGTAATTCAGCAGATTCAAGCAATATAAAACCAAAACCTGCTAACACTGCACACACTAGTTTCACAGAGTCATCACCTTTTCCTACCAGTTACAAAACATAGTAGAGCTTGTGCAAGGTTGTAAAATATTGGTTTGATTTGACTTTTCTTTGACCTTTTAATACCTAGCCATCCCAGGTGATGCATCAGCAAGGGAAACCAACAATTAGTCCTTACTTTGCCAAGGACTATTGATTTCATTTTTGGGTGTTAAAAATCCACTTTATTTTTTCTTATATATCTGTTAACAGAAGGAAAATACTTTTAAAAGAAGAGTGCAAGGTAAAAGGTAAAGGTTTTCCCCTGACATTAAGTCCAGTTGTGTCTAACTCTGTGGGTTGGTGCTCATCTCCATTTCTAAGCTAAAGAGTCACCATTTCCCATAGATAATCCAAGGTCATTTGGCCAGCATGACTGCATGGAGCGCCACTACCTTCCAGTTGGAGCGGTACCTATTGATTTACTCACATTTATATGTTTTCAAACTGCTAGGTTGGCATAATTTGGGGCTAATAGTAGGAGCTCATGCCGCTCCCCAGATTTGAACCTGCAAATGTTACCAAAAATGATTTTTTATTACTTTACTTATGTGCGTTTTTTTCTGACAGATAGAGACCTTAAGGCAAACCTATCGATGCCGGAATTTGTAATTCAGCTATGTCCCGAGGGATGCCTGGTGAGCTGCTAATGTGGATACCAAAATAGAAATCAGGAACTGAAGATCTCACCAGGATGAAGGCAAACAACAAAGACTTTATTCAATTTGTGCCAAAGGGACACTTGTACAGCACAAGTGCTTGAAGGGTTCAAGTATAAAAATACATTCACAAGCAGACGTCTTTATACACAAAAGTTTCCATTCACTGACATTGCCCTGTTTTGAAATTTCCCTCCCTCTTCCCTGATTGTCCAGCTGGCAGAGCTGGCTGGTGCTTTTCCTGGCCTCTGACTGGTTGGGAGGTGGGTTCAAGCTGGCACGCTGATTGACTGAGGCACCAGTGACATAGCAAAACACTGGGTGAGCTACGGATATACAAATCTGAACAAACAAGGTACTAGTCCAGAAAGTAAGCAATGAGCAATATTCACATCAAACAGGCAAAGGTAGATAAACAATTATGCTATATTATATCACATCCAAAAACACATATCATACAAATATAAACAATAGTGAATATAGGTTAAACTGTATAGAATGTAGGCTTCCACGTGGATGCCTATGGTGGCTAAAGAGCCCAGTTACATTACACAGAATAATGGTCTATAGAGTAATACACATAAGCAATGTAGCATGTATCATGAAAGCAGCAACACATAAGTACATATGGAAAATGTTCAATCAAACATCATATAAGCAGCATCACAAATTGTTGGAAAAGTAGCATCACATAATAAGCAGCATCATTGCTTACTTTCTGGACTAGTACCTTGTTCGCATCAGTGACATAGCCAGGGATCCCCTCCCAGCTGGGCAGGAAGCCTTGAAATCTCCAATAGCCAGTGGAAGCGGTCTGAGGGAGGGAGCTCCGGGGGCCATGCCAGCTCCTGGGTGTGTGGTTCAGGAATGTAGTAAACAAAGGGAAAGTCCAAAGCCAATCTGACAGGATTATGCAGATGTGTGGCCCTGCCAAATGTCACAGTTGGGGTTGTTGTCCTGGATGGGTTTTCAAGCGCAGAAACAAAGAGAGAATCCAGAGATGTAGATTTGCAGATGGGATTGCAATTATGGTTTCACTCTAGACCTTTGTCCTGCAACTGACCAAGATCTCCAAGAAGTTATCTCCGGGCCATGAATGGATGGCCTCCTATTGGGAACTGGGAAGGCCCTTTGTCTAAGGCAATTGTTCTCAACCTGGGGTCCCCATATGGTTTTGGCCTTCAACTTCCAGAAATCCTAACAGCTGGTAAACTGGTTGAGATTTCTGGGAGGCTCAAACCATCTGGGGACCCCAGATTGTGAACCACTGGTCTAAGGATGATGACACATCTCTGATTGGCATCTGGGTTGTGGATGTGGTGTCTGGAAGATTACCCAAGGGGGTGGGGGGAGAGATTACTGAAGTTTACAGTTCATGAACATTTGCCTTTTTATAGAATTTAATATGCAAGCAATAATAAAAAGTAATAAAAATAATAAAAATAGAAGAGTAACAGTCTGAGTAGTGCTTAGTAAGGGAGGAGCAGAGGGATGGAAAGATATGAAAGGAGGAAGGGGGGGGGTCGCACCAAGGCTGACTAGCAGCTGAGAAAGTCATTTGTAGTATTTTATTATATTTTAAACTTATTCGATTATGTATACATTTGCAGAAGAAGGAAAATATTTTTTTTAAAAAATAAGAAGGCAAGAGATAGTAGCCAGAGAGGGAAGGAGGGAGATACAGAGTGGCTGGCGCTGGGAAATGGAGGTGCTTTAGCTGCTGTGTGGCCATTGGCTGGCTTCCTGGTGGAGAGGAGGAAGACAATCAGCTGGCAAATCTCCTCCAGAGCTTCAGAGGGTCACCAGCACAGACTGGCCCAAGCCCTGCTGCTGTGGTGTGAGTGCTGGGATGGATGCATGGGGGTCTGGGGATAATGACAGATGAGCTGCTGCTGGTCCTGGGGAGTCCCAAGGAACCATGGGAGACAGAGGTCATTTCAAGTTCATTATGGCCTCCATCCTTGGGAGAACTATAGATCACATGTATATGTTTTATTGAGGGGTCCTGGCCCCATGTAAGCCACCCCGAGTCCTTTCAGGGAGATGGAGCCAGGGCATAAAAATAAAGGTATTATCGTCGTTGTCGTCATCATCATGGGTTCTGCTTGAAAAGATTTGTTTGGTAGGGTGTGCCTTTCCTTCCTCTGATGCTTGGAGAATGTGGCAAACAATGGAGTTGGGAGACATAATCCATCCTTTCAGACAACTCACACAATTCCTTCTGTGTGATGTTCAAGTCACTGGATTCATTGGTAGGGCTGGATTTCTTTGGACTAGTAGAGACATTTATTAAAATAATGTCCAGTGTCAATCATCCTTTACCCACAGGGTTTTTCCGGATGTGATGAACCACAACTTGCATCATCCAAGCCTAGCATTGCCAAATATTCTTCTGATTGTGGATAGTGAGGACTGTAGTCCAACACACATGGAGGACACCATCTCAATTTGAAATAAATCAAACCAAAGGGGAATGTTTCTTTAAAAAAAATTATAACATTTTAGTTAAACATGCTATTCCCCGCCCTATGTATTCTTTTCTATTTTTGTCAAGTTTTGAAGTTATATAACCTTTCTATCTCTTTTCATGTTTTCCCTTTAAGCAGGAAACATCTGTTGTTCCACAAATGTACAAGAAACAGATATATTGTGGAGCTCAAGAAGTTACTGGCCACAAATATGTTTTACAGAATCCTGAATTTCTAAGTGAATAACTCCCAATTTATTGCCATTTCTACATCAGATATAGTTAACGTGCATTTGAATCTCCAAGCTTCACTTTTTTGTAACATTCAAATCTGAAAACGGGACCATTACAATAAACTACAACAGGTTTTGAAATATATTGTTGTGGACACTAAGACACGCATGTCTTGGATCTGGACTAAATCTTGCTAACTAAAGGCTTCTATGTGAACAGATGCTCCTCCCCTTGTTACAAACAATATTTAATATTTGCAGACACTGAAGAAGGAATACACTCTGCCAATATCGAAATGAATGAGGAAAGACCTTGCCAATGCAAAATGTCATGGTTTGAGGCTTAAGAGCCTAAAGACACCAAATCCCATCTGATGTTGGAATATAAGCAGGGCCAGCCCAAATTAGTGCTTGGATGGCAGGCTGCCAACAAATACCGCCTGCTGTTGGTTATATTTCAGAAGAAGAAATGGGCAAAACCACCTCTGCCAAAGAAAACACTATTAAAATTCACGTGGATGCCATTAGTCAACCGACAAATTGAAGATATAACTCACAAATCTGAGGCAACACATTTTGCTACATCGCTGATAAGCAGCAGCAGCAACAATATACTATCAGCCCTGCGTCCCACTCTCTCAGAATAGAGAGATCCACCTGTCAAACAGAGACCACTTTCAATACAAGAACTGCCCTTTGCATGGCCTTCCTAAACACAGAGTTGCAACCTGAGCATGGCCTCACTCAGAATGCTACTTTCCAAAACTGAATTATGTACTTTGCACATTACCCTGGCCCATGAACACCCTATTTGTCACTTTACTATAGTCCATAAAGGAATTGGGTTACTAACAAATTATCTTGCGGCTCCTATTGTGCCCACTATAAAACACACAGGAAGAAAAGCCTTCTGTAGTGCTGCAGATTAAATCGCTGAGCTGCTAAACTCAGTGACCAAAAGGTCAGTGGTTTGAATCCAGGGAGCAAGGTGAGCTCCCACAGATAGCCCCAGCTTCTGCCAACCTAGCAGTTTGAAAACATGCAAATGTGAGTAGACCAATAGGGAGTGGTCTACTCCCCTGTTTAAGGAGCTCCATTGACTGCCATTCATTTTCCAGGCCCAATTCAAGGTGCAGGTTATCACCTACAAAGCCCTGAACGGTTTGGGACCCACCTACCTTAGTGACCGTATTTCCTTCTATGAACCTGCACGACTCATCCAATCCTCTGCGGAGGCCTTCTTCTTGCTTCCCCCTCCGTCGCAAGTGCGACTTATGTGGGGATGAGGGAGAGGGCCTTCTCTGTGGTGGCCCCTTGGCTTTGGAATTCACTACCCAGAGAGATTAGACTTGCTCACTGTGGCAGCCTTCAGGAAGAGCCTAAAAGTCTGGCTGTTTCGGTGTGCCTTTGAGGAATGAATACAATCCCCAGCATATTCTGCTGCAATCCCTCAGCACAATATGCCCGTCAATACACATTATCTTATCCTTCAGTGATATTCAGCCCATTGCTGTTCCCATCTGAAATCCCCCACCAGGCACACTACCCTATTCATCCATTTAACCTGGGGGTTTTATATTTTTAATTCTACCCTTTTAACTTGGCCCAGCCTGCTGTGCACATTTTTATTATTTTATTTCACTCCCTGTATTTGATTTTGTATTAATTTGCTTTGTTTATATTTCATTTGATGTTATTATTTCCTGTATGCATTTTATTTTGATTTGTTGTAATCGTTGGACTTGACCTCATAATCAGCCACCCCGAGTCCCCATTGGGGAGATGATGGTGGGGTATAAATAAAGTATTATTATTATTATTACCGCTCCGGCGGGAAGGCAACGGTGCTCCATGTAATCATGCCAGCCACATGACCTTGGAGGCGTCAAGGGACAACGCCAGCTCTTCCACTTAGAACTGGAGATGAGCACCACCCTTCAGGGTCCCAACATGATTTGACTTCATGTCAAGGGGAAACCTTTACCTTTTACTATGTGCCCACTATAAAACACACACACACAAGCCTTGTGATTCCCTCAAGTGGCCAATTCATATACTGCAACTCGGAAATTCAGGAAGGAAACAAAAGAAGGGAAGGGGCATTGTTTTCTAAATCCAGCTCCCATGTTGCAGGCAGAAAGGGAACTCCCACCAAGGCCAGCTGTCACTGATTAAACAGTAACCAAAACGGAGTGTTGAGTTCATGCAGATCAGGCCTCTTCAAACTGTGGCCCTCCAGGTGTTTTGGACTTCAGTCCCCAGAATTCCTGACCACTGAACAGGATTGCTGGGGCTTCTGGGAGTTGGAGGCACAAAGACCTGGAGGGCCACAGTTTGAAGAGGCCTGGTCAACACTTGCACCATGCCATGGCTCCATTCTGTGGAATTCTGAGGGTTGTAGCTTTGAAAGGTCTTGAGCAGGCCTGGGCAAACTTCGGCCCTCTACCGGCTGTTAGGAATTGTGGGAGTTGTAGTCCAAACACCTGGAGGGCCGAAGTTTGCCCAGGCCTGGTCTTGAGCCTTCTCTGCCAAAGAGCGCATGCATCTCGCCAAACTACAAATCCCAGGATTCCACTGCATGGAGCCAAGGCAGAAAATCCCAGATTATCTGAATGTGGACTCAGATAACCCAGTTCAAAGCTAATATTGTGGGATTTTCTGCCTTGATATTCTGGGATATGGGGTTGTGTGGAAGGGCCCTGAGTCTCCACTGCCAGATAATCTAGATAGGGGTGCTCATTAGGTAGATCGCGATCTACTGGTAGATCGCGTAGGGCATCCTGGTAGATCGCAGGCAGGGCGGGAGGCTCAGTCCCGCCCCGCAGGCTCCTGATGCCGCCCAGGTGCAGAAGGAGGTTGGACTGGATGGCCCTTGGAGGTCTCCTCCTATTCTAGGAACCCATTGTTGTTATTATTATTATTATTATCAGAGGCTGAATGGCCATCTGTGATGAATGCTTTGATTGTGTTTTTCTCTTATGGCAGAAGGAGGTTGGACTGGATGGCCCTTGGAGGTCTCCTACTCTAGGAACCTATTGTTGCTGTTACTATTAGTAGTAGTAGCAGCAGAGGCTGAATGAATATTATCATCATTATTATGAATAAATTCAGGGGCTTATTATACTCACATTTAGTTGAATTCAGTCTTAAAATATATTATATGGCTCTCACTGAAATAAATTTCCAAATGTTTTGCTTTTGTGACTCTCTGAGTAGTGGGGAGGTAGATCTTTTTGACTTGGTTGTTTTAGAAGTAGCTCTCATGCTGAAAAAGTGTGAGCACCCCTGGCCTAGGATAAGAAGTGTGAGATCAGATCACGGGATTTAGGGGCCGTGTGGAAGGGGCCTCAGGCAGCATATTCTATCTTCATATAGAGGGCTCCCCGTCAAAAAAATCCTCAAGAGAACTGAGCCAAATTTCGGCCCTCCAGGTGATTAAGGACTTTAACTCGCAGAAGCCTTAGGACCCTCGGCGAATGCTCAGGGCTTCTGGGAGTTGAAGTCCAAAACACCTGGAGGGCCGACGTGTGCTCATGCCTGGCGTAGACGCCTCCTCTGCTCCTGCAGCAGCTACGAAAGCCTTTCCGGACCAGCCTGCAGTTTGAACCTTAGCCCTTCGGGCGATTAAGGACTTCAACTCCCAGAAGCCTTCGGTGCCTCGGCGAATGCTCAGGGCTTCTGGGAGCTGAAGTCCAAAACACCTGGAAAGGCCGGAGCTTGGGAAACACTGCCTTCTGCCGCTTTCCTCGCACTACGGGAGCACTTCTTGGGGAAAGCGGGGGGTGGGACTGTGTTCAGCACACACTGGAGGGAAGGGGGCTGCTCTCAAGTGTCCACGACGCCCCTCGCCCACTGGAGCGGTCCACCTGCGGCGGGACAAACGCCTACGGGTCCCCTTCTCGCTCCCCTTTCCTCCCTCCTTCCTTCCTTCCTTCGGCGGAGGGCGGATCTGGACTCTGGGCCCCTCCCCGCCCGGCCTCCTCCTCTCCGGCGCTTGCTGCCTGCCTGCCTGCCTGCCTGGGACGGAGTGCATGGTCTTCCGGCGGCTCCTCTCTGCGGCTCCCTTCTCCCGCTTGGCCGCCTTGGCCTGATCCGACGAGGCAGGAGCGGCAGGAGCGAGCGCGGTGAGTAGCCTCCTTCTACTCCTTCTCTCCCGATCCCCCTCCTCGTGCTGCTTCTCTGCCTCGTTGGCCAAGAGCGAGGGCCTCTTTCCTCCTGAGTCTGATATGCTGGGCCATAGGGATGATAGTCCTTCTCCCCCTGCAGCCCCTTTTGCCCACCCGAGTGGGCCCTTTCTCTCTAGGACATTGCATACAGAGAGAACAGACCCTGCCTTGACAGTATTTCTAAAGGCGTCCCCTCTCCAACCTCCCTTTCATGTATTGATAACAGAGACCCCAGTCCCTTTCCAGGGCCATCCAGCCCAACCCCATTAGCCAGGCAGGAAGACACAATCAAAGACATCCCGGAAGATGGCCATCCTGCCTGTGCTTTAAAATCTCCAGAGGATGAGACTCCACCACACTCCAAGACCCCTTCTGCACTGCCCTATATCCCAGGATCCAGGCATGTAGCCAGGGGGGGGGGGCTAAGGGGGCTTCAGCCCCCCCCCCCGCGAAATTCTCAGGGTGGTCCGCGAAAAGGCCTTACTGGTACATTATTTAAAGTGTTATGTTTATTCATATCATGATCTGATCACCATGCTCATTATATCCCACATTAATGGGGTTATTGGGATAACAATACAAAAGGTTTGCTAGGGTAGGCCCTCTTCCACCCAGTCTCAGCCCCCCCAACCAAACTCAGCCCCCCTCCCCGAACCAAAATCCTGGCTACGGCCCTCCCAGGATGTGATTATATGAGGGCCCTTCCACACAGCCCTACATCCCAGAATATCAAGGCAGAAAATCCCAGATTATCTGAGTGTGGACTTGGATAACTCAGTTCAAAGGGATTTTTTGCCTTGATATTCCGGGATATGAGGTTGTGCGAAAGGGCCCTGAGTCTCCACTGCCAGATAATCTAGGATAAGAAGGCAGCATGGGATCAGATCATGGGATATAGGGGCCACGTGGAAGAGGCCTCAGGCAGCATATTCTATCTTCACATAGAGGGCTTCCCGTCAAAAAATGCTCAAGATTTGGAGAACTGAGCCACTTCCCATCTAAGATCACAATCCAATTTCTATGAATACTGGAGAAGGCCAGTATCCATCTTTCAGGACACCTTCAAGGGCATGCAAGCACAGACTAGAGGAAGGATGGGTTGTTGTTATTAATGGCCTGTGAATGTGGGAATGAGGAAGGGGGCGTTCATTTCGGATACTCTTTCCCCAATTTTTGTGCAAAATGGAAGACATTGAGATAGCAGTCTCAATGAGGATATTAACAAGTGTGTGAGGTTCAGGGGAATTTTGGTTTTGATTGGGGGGAGGGATCAACCAATCTCTCCGCATTGGAAAGAGCGAGGCTACAGCTGTTCTCCCAGAGGATTTGCTACAGCTGCAGTCCTTAGACAGATCCACAACGTGGGTTTCCTCTCTCGCGTTGGAGAGAACCGGTCTGAAGGGTGGATGCTGCTGTGCTGGCAGCCGCAGAAGCAAAGCTCTTTTTAACATCTGGAAGTGGCTTCTTCAGCCTGAAATGATGAAATCCCCGGCTGAGTTACACGTCAAAGATGGCTGCTTCAAAGAGGAGGCTGTCTCAACCATAGACTGCATTTTTTTTTGCTGTTGTTGCTAGGTTACCTTAGGACATTTTTTTCCCTCCCACACACATATACACACATAGAAATGTATCTTGCTGTGTGGATATTGCAAACCCCCCACCAACCCCTTCCATGACTTCCACACTGGTGGATGGGCTTCTCCAGTGCATTGTGGGAAGGTTGATCTTGCAGAGAAACCTGAAAGTGCAAATGAATGCCAGGACAGTGCAAGAAGTGGGTGGAAAACGTGTAAAGGCAGTCCGGTCTGCTCCTTTAATGGATGGGTTGCATCAGTCCTGGCATTCAGCCGTGGGCCGTGTCTCTCTGTGTGTGTCTCTCTCTCTCAGACAGGGGCTTTGGGCATAGAACAGTTGCACTAACTGACACAAATGAAACATGAACTCTCCTAACTGACGGTTCTGGGTGGTGTGTCAGTATGTGCCTCCAAGTCACCTGTCAACCTAGGCTGACCCCATGAACTTTATAGAGTTTCTTAGGCAAGGAATACTCCGATTTTCCAAAAATGTCATAGATGACATTAAGGGGGAGAGAGTTCACACAAAAAGCAAGTGTTGTAATCCTATGTTTCTTTTTGGAAGCTATTGCTTCCAAACCTCATCATTCTTGTGGTTTTTGCATGTAATCTTCCCACTTCCTTTAATCTACTGTGTAGGTCAAAAGACTCCACATTAAAAAAGAAACCTATGAGTGCATTTCGTGTTGATAGCATAATTAACCACTGACATTGTCTCTTTATTGATTCATAAATGCTATTTCCTAATTGGAAAAAGTTTGTTAAACTGCAAAAACTTTGTTTTTGCGGGACATCCTGCAGCACATTTTGCTGTTGTTACCCAATGAATATCTGATAAGAGTCTCAACCAATACAATATAGTTTGTGTCAGCCACAAAAATGAAGTTTCTGGAGTATAACAACTACTTTCAAATTAAGTAAGGTAAAAGTTTCCCCTTGACATTAAGTTTAGTCGTGTCTGACTCTGGGGGATTGTGCTCATCTCAATTTCTAAGCCAAGGAGCTGGTGTTCTCCATAGACACCTCCAAGGTCATGTGGCCAGCATGACTACATGTAGTGCCATTACTTTCCTGCCGAAGTGGTACCTATTGATCTACTCACATTTGCATGTTTTCAAAATGCTAGGTTGGCAGAAACTGGGCCTCACAGAAGGAGCTCACCTCACTCCCTGGATTCGAACCACTAACCTTTCAGTCAGCAAGTTCAGCAGCTCAAATTAAGTACCACACATTTAAACAGGAAATAACACTTTCAAACCAGGAACATTTTTTTCAAATTTAATTACATAGTGTAAACAGTGTGTTTCTGGAGTACTATGGTAATAACTCCATGACAATTATTATCAATAATAACTCTATGATATTGACCTTTGGATAGCACACTTGAAAGGGTTTTTTTTCCATTACAGTTATGAAATACTTTGGTACTAAGAAATGTCTTATCAAGTCAGGTAACATTTGATTTGTTAAAAGGGCCGGTATTCCACTCTTACACAATGATGTATTGCTTGCTGCACACTGTAGCTGGTTAATCTAAAATATGTTTGACAGTCTCTGAATGGGAGGTCTGGTAATCCAGTAACAGTATCCATCCTACAACATTTTAATTATTAATAGGGCAGGCAGGATTTCTGTACTCTCAGCACAGAGTGACTGCTTCTTGTAGGCAATGCTAAAGATGGATGGGGCAGCAGGTAGATTAAACATGTTTATGTGTAAGACCTTGTCAAAGTTATTGGCAAGTGATAAACATGATTTATTGCAAAACAACAAACTGCTTTAGCACCTTAAAGGCTAACAGACTACTTGTAAGTCCGGCACACAAAGATAGGGCTCAGATGGAAATGAAATGGAAGAAGGGTATAACGCCAGGATGGAGAGTTTGCAGCACTTCAGATATTGCAGGATTTCAAATCTCAGCCTCCTCAAGCAGTGACTATGCTGATGGGTGGTGACATGTGGAGGTTGCACGTTCCTCAAATGAGCAATGTTAATCAAATTGTTGTTAACTAGAGAGTATGATTGCCATAACACATGGAAGAATAGATGAAGAGTTGTGTGAATAGAAAACTGCAGGCTTGTTTTTTTGCTGCCCTGGAGACTAGGACATGGAACAATGGCTTCAAACTACTGGAAAGACTTTCCAGCTGAACATTAGGAAGAACTTCTTAACTGTGAGAGCTGTTCAGCAGTGGAACTCTCTGCCCTGGAGTGTGGTGGAGGCTCCTTCTTTGGAGGCTTTTAAACAGAGGCTTTTTGACCATCTGTTGGGAGTACTTTGTATGTGATTTTCTTGCTTCTTGGCAGGGGGTTGGACTGGATGGCCCACGAGGTCTCTTCCAATGCTGTGATTATATTATTCCCCATACTAGTTGTGTAAGTGTGTTTCTCCCTTGAAATAGGAGGATACAAACCAGGTCATTTCAGTCCACGGTTTCCTTCTACAGAAAACGCTTAAAGGGAAGTCAGTGTTAAAATCTGTTTGGCGGGCAAGGCAGACACAAATCACTTTCTGTTTGTCACTGTAACTGCAGCACATTTTTAAAGCAATAGTTTTGTTTTGAAACTGAGCAGCAAAGCATTTTATATTGTCCTCTGCTAGACCCTTCGCCTTTTTGATGCAAACAGCAGGAAGTGTCCTAGGTAATGCTTGCAACCCTTGAAGGTCTATGATGCACTTATAGTTATATCCATAATAATACTTATTACTGATAGAGGGCCAGCTTTTTGAACAGCTTGATCTTCCTAAATTTGTGACTTCTTATATCCCCAAGTAGCTGAATAGGCATTTATAAACAAAACCCCTTTCAGGCTAACAATTATATTACCAACCCAAATACATTCATCTGCTCTTCTTCTACAACACACTGAAATATGAAATTAGGCGTTCAAAGAGGTATAGTTTGAATATCTTCAATCCTAACAGTACATTGTTTTATTGCAGAAAAATCAAACTCTTTTAGGTACCAGCAGTATCCTGTAAGTGTAAATTGTTTCCACATGGAAACTTGTTAAACCCTGGGAGGCATTCTGATTCAGACTTTTACTATAAAGGTGCAATTACAGTACATAAATGTATTTAGGAGTAGTCCATTTAACTTTAATGAGTTTTACCTGCTCATGAGGGTCTCTCCAAGATCATTTCCAAATGTAAGGTTTTGTTCCTTCAGTTCAAATACACATTGCTGCATATCTTTTCTACAGTGTGTGTTTGTAAATTCTGTTGAAGCCATGTATATGCAGAACACTGCTTAAATGCTCAGATCCCCTGTCTGACATGCACACAGGGAGAAGACATGACCCATCAAGATAAACATGCTGGGATTTTAAATTTAATTTGCTGATATGGATTTTACATTTCCAATATTTATCATGGTTTGTGATGAACCCCTCTCTGCTGCAACAGTGGAATGAGATCTTGCCACATAGTTATTCCATTCAAGCAAGAGAGGGCTAGGAAAAGTAAAATATATTGATATTCCTATAGCAAAGATATGTGCAGAGAAATTGTAGCATATGCTCCTTCAAAGAGGCAGTGAGTGAAAAATAAAGAGAAAACTGAAAGCTCTGTGTATCAGATGTGTTTTTGAGCTTAGGAACTAGCCTACCATTTAAGATGATTAAGAAAAAGAAACATTTAAAAGAGTCTTTAGAATGTATCCTTAAAAAGTGTTTCATAAATTGATACATCCACAAATGTATTTTGTAGAACTGGGACAGCCATTCACTGGATGCCTTGTGGTGTCTTTCCCTACTTGTTTAGCAGGAGCAGGCCTTTCTGTTGAAAGTAAGTACATGTTGTAGCAAGTCCATGACTCCTGGTTTGTTCCTGGCCATTAGCTAGGGTTGTTGGGAGTGATTCAACAACGTCTAAAATCTCTCTCTCGGCATTACTTCGCGAATGAAGATTCTTAGGAAGGACTCATCCTACGCTTTTTACAAGCGTATTGATGACTAAAAAGGCCAATTTGAGATAGGCAAGTTCAGTTGCAGAAAGTACAGCAGAAAGTCTCCTTGTGTTGCCCCCTTGGGCCTAGGCACCTGACCTCCCTGGATAAACCACACAGCAGCTGAGGTACAACAAGCTTTATTGAGTAATAAGTTTAGTAAAAGGGTTGGAGGCAATCCTTATGGTGCCTCTAACTAGCAGCCAAAGTCAGGATTCAGCAGGGAAGTGTGATCCGTGGTAACAGGATCACAAGCGGAGGGAAACGGGAACACAAGCCGGATGCAAAGGAAAGGCTTTCAAAGGATTCCAGCCGGAGGAAATAAGGCTGGGCCAGTTCAGTTAAAAGCAAAGACTTCAGCAATAGGCAAAGTCTTTCAGGATCATCCACAGGACCTCGACAATGAGCAGGAACAAGGCACGACGTGGGAACAAGTCAGCCCAGTGTAGGCTGACTGGCACAGCTTGGCTGGAAGGCCCGATGTGGCCTTCTTCCCCGTAGTGTCTCTATAGCGGTGTTGGTACGAGATACTGGCAATGGCGCATCTCTTGGCAATTATAGTATTTCCTGGCTTTGATGTGGATGTGTCGAGTGTTACTGCTGGAAGATTGATGGCCATCTATATGTTATGTTACCTCAGTCTTCTAGGTATGCACTGCTCGTTAGCGACTACCATCTGGCCAGAAGGGAGTCGATCTCTCAGCTCCATCAGTCCGCCTTGCTATCAGGGAGGCAAGATGGCATAACCTTGACCGGCCTATGTTATGCATTCATCCCTGGCTTCACACAGGAAAGCACAGGAGGCCCCGGACAGGGTTTGAGAGAAAATCAAGCTGGCTTGGAAAGCACCTTAGTGCTGCCTTAGCTAAAGTCTTGCTCAAGCAAAAGTGATGCCTGAGGCTCTTGAGGTGTGACACCTTGGGTGATGTTGTTTCCAAGTTGCGGTTCTTTCTGCGTTGTCGTTTCTCTTCGAGACTTGTTCGGCGTGTCTTCTCGAAAGAGGCCACAGCATTGTGGATAGTGCATCTCCATGCCTCCCGATGTGAGGCCAGGGTGGACCATTGTTGGTGATCAATCTGGCCGAGCCTGAGATGTTGTTTCAGGGAGTCCTTATATCTCTTTTTTGGGGCGCCTCTCTTGCGCTTATCTGTGGTGAATTAACCATAGAGTAGTATCTTTGGGAGGCGATGGTCCTCCATCCTACAGACGTGCCCTGCTCAGCTGTGTTTTCAATAGCATGGCCTCAATGCTGATGATTCCTGCTTGCTCAAGGACAGCAACATTCGTCACATAGTTGGTCCAGGGTATATTTAGGATTGTGCGAAGACAGCACTGATGAAAGCGTTCGAGAAGTCATAGGTGTTGCCAATAGGTGGCCTATGTTTCAGACCCATAAAGGAGAATAGACAGTATGATAGCTCTGTACACACTGATTTTTGTGTTTTGCCTCAGGTGCTTGTTGCTCCAGACTCTTTTGTGAAGCCTTCTGAATGCACTATATGCCTTTGCTAATCTGTGATCTATTTCTTTATCAATCTTGGCATCTGAAGAGATGAATGGACTTAAGCACAGATTTGCCTATGCTGATGTGGGGATGATGGTGTTCTTCCTGTGGTGTTGGCTGGTAGAGAACTTCCATTTTCTTCAGGCTGACTTCCAGCCCAAACAGCTCTGCAGCTGTTGCAAACAGGATGTTAGGTGCTGCAGAGCTGCTTCTGTATGGGCGAAAAGGGCAGCATCATCTGCAAAAAGCAGCTCACAGACTATATAGTTTAGATGTCTAAAGTAGACATTGCTAAACTGTGTGTCATGACCTGTACTCCCTAGATGTGTCTCACACAAAGGTTGCGTGGCCAGACCAGCTGAGTGTCCTCCCTTGAATAGCCTTGGCATACACTTGGCAGCATGATGCAGTAGGAGGAGTGGCAGCAGCGGCCACTCAAGCAGCGCCAAGCCCAAACCTAAGGGCCTGCCATCATCCTCATCATCTTCAGTTGCAGCACCCAGCCTGATCTCTTACACATGAACGGATGCATGTCTAAAAAGTGTGTCACCAACATGAAAAGTCTGGAAAGCTGTGGACTAGAGGATGCCTTATTGGTAAACCCATGGTAAATAAACAATTTGCTTCCCGCTAGCCACCTCCTAGTTTTTTGACCAATACTATATATACAAGTATACCTCATTTAACAAAACCTTGGACAAAGAAGCTTCTTTTTACAAGACATTTTATATCCACAAGCACCACCTTTTCCTACTCATACTCCTCTGCTTAGCTGAAAGTCAAGAGCAGGTGAAAGGGGTCAGGCAAAACATAGCTTTTTGGAGCCAATATTCGTCCATCAAAATAGAACTCATAAGAAAAGTACAAGTGAGTGGGGGGCACATATCTGTGTACATTTTTGGAAGGAATCTTCTAGTGATCTCTAGAAGGTTCAAAATATTTCCATTTCTTATGAAGGACTATTTGACCTGGGTGTTTCATTTAACCTTTGTACAGTCTTAGTTTTGAACAAAACTTTTGCTGATTTTTTTAACCTGCTCTTTTTTGTAGCATAGAAACCTATTTGAGTTCCTATGTATTTCCATGTTATATCCTCCTCTGATGCCAAATGTTCTGTAAAGAAAATGCTCCAAAACAAGTCTCCTTCAGTAACTTTACCACATTTTTAAAAAATGAATTTAATATAAGCATGCATTTTTATTCTTTTTATAAAGTAAACTTAATGTGGTGAATAACATTATATAAAGATATTATAAATACAATATTTCCTCTCAGTACCATTGATCTTGTTTATTTATTTTATTTATTAATTCGACTTATACACCGCCACTCCCTACGGCTCAGGGCGGTTTACACAATTAAAATGAGAACATGGTATAAACAATGATTTAACAGTAAAGGTTATCTATTACAAGCATAATTCAAAGGCCTGCTAGAAAAGAAAGGTTTTACAGGCTTTCTGGAAGGACATCAAATCCTGCATCGCCCGAGTTTCAGGAGGGAGAGCATTCCACAGTGTAGGAGCGATGACTGAAAAGGCCCTCCGCCTGGTGGCAGTTAGGCGGTAGCTCTTCATGCTAGGGATTTCTAAAAGATGTTGATCATCGGAACGTAGCAATCTCTGGGATGTATAGGGAGTGAGGCGATCCCTCAGGTACACTGGCCCCAGACCATGCAAGGCCTTAAAAGTTAGAACTAACACTTTGAAGCTGATCCAGTGCTCAATCAGCAGCCAGTGCAGCCACTGGAGAATTGGAGTTATGTGGCATCTCGCCGGCTCACCAGCAAGCAGCCGCGCCACAGCATTCTGTACTAGCCTGAGTTTCCGGGTCAACGCCAAAGGCAGGCCAATGTAGAGAGTGTTACAGTAATCACCGTGGCCATGTTCCGAGACAGGAAAGGACAGGTGCCGCAGATGGAAAAATGCTGCTCTGCTCACAGCGGAGATCTGAGCCTCCATTGACAGCAAACAGTCCAAAAGGATTCCCAAGCTCTTTACCGAAGATGATTGGCATAACACCACACCATCCAGGGTAGGCAGCTGGACATTCCCACCGCCCGAGCGACCTAGCCATAGGATTTCCATCTTCGCTGGGTTCACCCTCAACCTGCTGGCACACAACCATCCAGTAACGGCCTCAAGGCACTGATGGAAATTATCGGGTACCGAGTCAGAATGGCCATCCATCCTCAGAATGAGCTGAGTGTCATCAGCGTACTGATGGCAGTCAAGCCCAAAGTTTCGTACCAGCTGAGCAAGTGGTCGCATATAGATGTTAAATAATAGAGGGGAAAGAATAGCCCCCTGGGGGAACCCAAAAATTAGGGGAGCTCCCCCGGAGACCAACTCGACCCTCATCACTCGCTGTCTCCGGTTGTGGAGAAAAGAAGACAGCCAATTTAAGGCTGTCCCCCTCACTCCAACCATGGCCAGGCGGGGAGTCGTAATCGACAGTATCAAACGTTGCTGTGAGGTGCAATAACACAAGCAGTGCCGATCCGCCCTGGTCAAGCTGGCAACGAAGCTGGTCTGATAGTATCATGATGGGTCTTCTGGAAAAAAAGCATTTCCCCATTTCTCATTTCAATAACCATAGAGGTATTTGATCATTTTATCAAAATGAAACAATTCTGAAACCAGTTCTGACAAATTAATGGCCTCAGGTTGTGAGCAAAATATGATTATTAGTTTCTTCGTTAGTGCAGAAGCAATGGAATGCAAGCACATGAAACAGATTTCTGATAAGAACTGTGCTGAAATGTTAATCACAGGTTACACAAGGTTATTACAGTGCTTGAGCTCTAACTTCTTAACCCTTGGACTATACAGTACTATTTCACTCGATGGGGCTGTGTTTAGCAACAGAAGTTCAAATACGGGGCAGAGGTAATGCTGCAATGCATCAATGCTTGTTGTACACATATGTTCCTGTAACCATGACCTTTGAAGCTTAGATGGAGCAATTTTAATTTTCCAAGGTGTACCTGGAAACTTTAAAAACCATACTTCTTGGCTGTTTTGTAAAAGAAATCATAGTCATGTTCATCATATAAAACATTTAAAATTTGGAACTTGGACATTTGGAGCAGAAAAGCATTTTTGAAAAGGCTCCATGTTCCTCTTTAAGACATTACAACAAAAATGTGACTTTACTGACAAGAAAGTAAACTTGGATTCTCAGTTGTAATAATCTACTTACAGTAAATAGCCATTTGTGTACAGCGATTACAATTTAGTGGTGAATTCACCCTGCTCCAAAGCATGGGGAAAATGATAGGTGGCTTTAGTTTATTGCCATCATTCCATAACAACTCGTTAACTTGGAAATAAATAAAAATACATTTATGAATGTTAATTGGACTAGCCTGACAGTCACAAATTGGAATGAGTAGAAGGGCAGCCAAGGGAAAAGTTCATGTCTGGAAAGAAACCAAAAATGCATGTCTGGAAAGAAACCAAAGAGATCTAGAAAAATGGCAAAAGTTGAATTTAGATAGAATAAAACCAAATGTCTTACCAAACAAATCCCTGTTGTAAGAAATCAAATACTTTTGTGCAGTGGCAGAAACACATTTGCACATTTGTCTGGCAGGCAAAGAAACCCAAAATAAAATTTAAGATACTCTGGTCTGCACTGGCGATTTAGTTCAATGTGAGGGCAGATCAGTCCATGGGCAGCCATAAAATACATACTTTGGAGAAATCCTGAATCCTGACAGTGGACACACTGCAGCCTGTAACAGTGCAGCTGCCAGTGTCCAGCCCGTCATGCTATGCTCTTAGGCGCATGAATGTGGCGTAGCTATCCTCCTGCCTCCTGCCTCCTTGTCTCTTGCTAGCTAGAATGGTAAGAGGACTATCTACCTCATGGTCAGCAGTCTCTCTTCCTCTTTCTGTGCCAAAGAAGCCTGGAAGAAGAAAGTGGAGACTTATCCTTCCGCACTATTCACAGTCTCTTTTGCTAGTCACGTGACACAAAAGGAAGACAATGAACTGGTGACCACGAGACCCTGTTACTGCTGAAGCTGGCAGTGATGGGGAGGGAGAAGGGGCAACATTGGACCCTGCCCAGTGCTGCACACTGACTTCAGTGTGGCTGAACGGAAGGGGCACCCACAGCCGAGGCAGCTCAGGGAGTCCCTGTCAGGCCACAATGCAGAGCAGAACTGGCATTTTGGATTCCAGTTGTGGATTACACTATTTGTCTGTGTAGAATCACCCTGTATGATACTAAGGAAAGAAGTGACTTGGAAGTCTCTAAGACAAGATTATGTTATGAGACCTGTTGAAGGAATGTATATTGCTTAGAAATGAGAGTCTTTCAGAACTTGAAGGTAATATTTTAGGTTAACTGGTAAAGTCAAGGTACATGCTGAATTTTAAAAAAAATATAATGGCAAAGTTCTTCTAGAAATTTGCTATAAATATAAGCAAAACCTTTCCCCTAAAATAATACTATCCACTTCACTGGAGGAAGCCATTTTTAGGGGGGGGGGGGGAATGGAATAGCTTAAACATTGACAGTGGCTGCTTTATTATGATCCAAGACAGCTTGGAGCTTAAACCAAGCGAAACTATGGTATTTTAAGAAAAGCATATATATTATGTGGTTGATTTATATGTAACTTAAAGACAGCTCTAATTAAGATAAGAGGAAATGCAGCCATAGAGGGTAAAGGAAATGAATTATATTTAGTGTAAAGAAAATGACCATGAAATTCAAGAAATGTGCAAGTGTTTTTTGTAACAAGAGATGGAAGGTTAACTTGTAAAAAAAATACATCCTAAGATAGACCCAAAATGTAGAGCATGAGACTAATATGGATATATTGTGGGGAGGGGGGGTGAAGTCCAAATGTATACCATATCCTTTGTGCAGTAATTTAAACGAAAACCCATGCAAGAGTATGTACGTATGTCTGCTGTGTGTGCCTTCAAGCCCATAGATTTTCTCAGGCAAGGAATTCCCAGGTGGTTTCGCCAGTTCCTTCTTCTGAGATATAGTTTACAGCACCTTGTATTCATTGGCAGTCTCCTATCCAAGAACTAACCAGGGCTGATCCTGCTTAGCTTCCAAGATCAGATGGAAATATCCCAGAATGTTTAAAACAAATGCTGAAGATGTCAAGATATGGCTTCTTTTTCATACTGGGCAAAATGTTACTGATCTAAGATTTAAATCCACAAGCACCACCTTTGTAAGAAGATTAAAAGTTACCAGTCTAAGATTAATGTATTAAAGGTATGTGATAATGTTACCAGTAATATATGTGTTGCGCATAATGAACTGGATAGTAAATATGGTTTGATACGTGAAAGTAGCAGCAAGAGTATTGTTACTGCTGATATCATGTATTAAAGAAGAATCCATATTTTCTCTGCAGTTCTTTATACATAATTGGTACATGATAACAGCAGTTTGGAGCTGAATGAAAAGAAAGCAAAATGCTAGTTGTTTTATTAGTTTTAATCTTATGGATTGCTTGGCTAGCTTTGAATGCAGTACTGTTGGCGTTGTGTCCGGGGAAGGTGGTGTTTATCTCAGACAGCAAAATATCTTGGTTCAGTTGTGTAGGTTTCAACTGCTGGTATCATCTTCTGCCTCTGTATCTAGTGACTCCACATCCATAGTACATCCAGGCTCCTCAGACATGGGCAAAAACAAATGAATTAGGACAAGCAATCACAACCCTCTTTACTTCTTTCTATGAATGTTTGTGCATATGTTTGCGCACCTACATATTATTGGCTGAAAACCTCATGAAAGCTGTAGGAGCCTGAAGTATTGACATGGCTTCAGTGCTAGATCCTTAAGTCGGATAAAGCGAAGGTTTTTCTTCTCCTAGTAGGAGTTCAGAGAATGATGTCAGAGAACCAGCATTTGTAAATACACAGGAACTGGGTATCCCAAGAACTCTGAAACTGAAATCTAGACCTGTCTGTGTTTATCATTCAGAAAATGTCATCAGACATATCATTAGACATCAACATCAAAGAGCCTCGCTGGGATCAAAGCACATTTATTGGACGAGCGAGCCATTTCTTCACCGTGACTGACCCGAGGAATATTTTGTTATCCAATGAACAGCTGGAAAAAGCAAGAAAAATTGTTCATGACTACAGGTATGATTTAATTTTTAATCTCAATTCAGTTTAAGGACTTATAGCGGGCATTGTATCAATTAATAAGACTGGAGTAATCCCATAGCCACAAAAAGCAGAAAACTATACCTGGATGTGAACTTAACAAGGGCAAGTCACAACAATAGATGGTGCAGCAGTGTTTTGGTTTTTTTTACATAAATAGTGGTTTTCTTAAATACAGCTGCACCACAATCGTATTGACAAAATATTTACAGCCCTTTTTTGATGAAGTTGCTAATTTTGGGACATGAAATATACATGGAATCATATTTATAATTGATTGTTTGCATGCATTTTTGTTTATCCTAAGGCAAGGTATTGTGGGCCCCGGATTGACAGAAGATGATCTTTGGAGGGCAAAATATATCTATGATTCAGCCTTTCATCCAGATACTGGTGAAAAGATGGTTTTGATTGGTCGCATGTCTGCTCAGGTGCCTATGAACATGACTATTACAGGCTGCATGATGACTTTTTATAGGTAAGTAAACATTTATGATTATTATTAGTGAGTAACAATGGTGTGGAATAAGCTTGTTTCTGAGAACATAATGAATATTTACAAACTTTCTATTTCTTAATGAGAAAGGATTTGTAATGTATTCAGACATTTTACTGGGAAAATTGTTAACTGCCATGAAATTATACACATCTTGGCAGGGTTTTATTGATTGCACATGCCAAAATATATTTAACTGAGGTTTTTTTAAAGGTGCAAAATTGTAATCTTGTCAATTGAGATCAAAGTTCTAAAATTATAAACCAAGCTTAATATTCTTAATGATATTGTTGGGAGTTATTGTCTGTACTTGAAGTGTTTTGAATATTGCAGCTGAAGCACCATTCAACTTCAAATGTTTCATAAAACATTATTCAGTTTAAGTTTTGGCTTTTGGCAATATTTTCTTACTTTTCTTTTTCAATCACTATTTATTAGTTTTAATACAAACAATTAATCACCATTTAAGAAGAAAAGAAAGGGAAGCAGAAACAAAGAAAAGAAAAAAGAAAAAGATAAGCATATATACGTGTGTATGTGTATATATATTTAACAAAGACTGCAACTAAATTAAGCTGAAGCTCAAACACAATACTAAAACAAAATATTAAGACATTACATTCAGACTAAAACCATGAATACAAACTAATACACTGAACACTAACTAACTAAAACATAAAGTATCATTTTCCTACTTTTCTTTAGTACAATTTTATACTAGAATTTGTGTTAGCTCCTTTTAACCACTTCTTGTCATGCCACTGAAAATAAGATTTCCAAAATGTCACTTTTTGGGAAATTGTTCAGAGAACAGATGAGAGGGCGTTCAGACCAAAATTTCTAGTGACACAATTTGTGAGGTGCTGACAGTGAAGGAACAGGTTGACGTACCTGGAGGGAGGTCGTGGAACTGCTGCAGCCCAGAAACGGCACCTGTGCTAATATTTAAATAATGGCATTTACATATTGCATGTGAAACATGTAGAAAAAAATAAAATTTTGTGACTCAATCCTTATGTTGGATTGCTGGGAGTTTTCCAGGATGTATGGCCATTTTCCAGAAACATTCTCTCCTGACGTTTTGCTCACATCTATGGCAGGCATCCTCAGAGGTTGTGAGGTCTGTTGAAAACTAAGCAAGTGGGGTTTAGATATCTGTTGAATGTCTAGGGTGGGAGAAATAATTCTTGTCTGTTTGTGGCAAGTGTGAATGTTGCAGTTGATGACCTTGATTAGCATTGAATAGCTTTGCAGCTTCAAAGCCTGGCTGTTTCAAATAAAGCAAATAAAGAACAACACTAAAAAACAGGGGAATTCCAGACAAGAAACAATCAGGGCCAGCTAATACCTCCCAACAAAGGATTCCTCCAGACTGCAATCAGCCACACTTTGAAACTGGCGGGCTATTCAATGCTAATCAAGGTGGCCAAATGCAACATTCATACTTGCCTCAAACAAATAAGAGTTCTTTTTCCCACCCTGGATATTACACAGATATATAAACCTCACTTGCCTAGTTTCCAACAGACCTCACAACCTCTGAGGATGCCTGCCATAGATGTGGGCAAAACGTCAGGAGAGAACACTTTTTAAACATGGCCATATATCCTAGTATATTTTATGCTGGGACATTACCACAGGCAAAAATAAATTTGCTTGTCTTAATGGTACTGCTAGACCCCCTCCCTTTCCATTTTTTAAAATTAAAAATCCAACAAGGCTCTCCCATTGGCAGCATTGAAATTGCTATATCAATGCAAAATAATTTTCTGGAGGGAGAATGAAAAATAATTGTTAATTTAATTCAGCTCCCAACTTTAACAAAATGTAATTGTATTTTTCTTCCTTTAAGAACTACTCCAGCTGTGGTATTCTGGCAATGGATTAACCAGTCATTCAATGCCATTGTAAATTATACCAATAGAAGTGGAGATGCTCCAATTACTGTCAGGTAAAGTAATCATACTACTAAACAGAATTTGGATGGTCAACTGTCATGGATGCTTTCATTGTGTATTGCATGGCAGAGGGATACATTGGCTGGCCTTAATAGTCCTTCTAATGCTATAATTTAGATCTAATGCAGAGCCTAGTTATGAGCTGCCTTGACAAATGGCTTAAATATTTAGCAATCATACAACTGCATGCAGTGATGTTTCCCCCCAGATGTAACTGCTTCCATCAGCAGAACCAGGTGATAACAATACCCCCTTTCTGCACTGCCCCTCCAAAGAACCATATGTACCCTCTGAAGCAGATTTTCAGGGCACATGATATTGAGTTTAACCCGTGAACATGGTGACTGAGTACAGTCTCATTGAGGCAGTATCATGCTAACAAATGCCAGGTTGGTTCATTGAACCAGTAGGGGAATCACTTCCTAACTAATCTCCCTCTGTAATTGAAGACTAAGGTGAACATGACATTTTTTGAGAAGTGGCTAAACCATTATAGATTTGAGAGTGCTCTCCTGCTGCACCTTAATGGCTTTCCGCTTCTAGTAATAGAACTCAGAATGCTCAGCTAGGATTATTATTGTTACAATTCCAGTGTGGTCTTTCATAGAATGGCCTGATGTGATAATTATATGTAAGCACAAGGCAAAATGTGGTGGAAAAATAGAAGTAATACAGAATATAAAATAACGATTACAATGAATTCTAAACATTGAAAATCCTTGATGTGCATTTTTCAGTAATAGATGAGATACTATTTGTTACATCCTCTCCATTGGAGCCCCCTTGTCATGGGGGAGAGGCTTGCGTACCCTAATGAAGTTGTGAGCTATGCTGGCGGTGGCATAATAGTCACTGGTAGGGCCTCCCATGCCAGACAGGTCACAACTGAAGGGTCTAACAAAGAGCATCAACGGGCAGTATGAGCTCTCTAGCCTTTTGGCAACCATCCTAAGAGAAGGAAAACTAAATTCAAACCCGGGCAGATGGTGCTCATGTAACCCTGTAAGGTCAACCATCTAAGAGAAGGAAACTCTAATCAAGCCTGCGACCTGAGGACCTCGCTGCCATCATCCAAGCTTGCTAGGCCCCGGCAGACGAACCTTTGGTTTAAAGGGTGAGGCCGGTTCTGTGCACGCTGTGCTCCACCAGAAAAATCCATTGCACAGGCTTGAAGGATACATCCAACTTAGTCATCAACATGCTTGTAAAAAGTGTGAGATGTGTCCTTCCTAAGAATCTTCATTCGCGAAGTAATGCCACAGAGAGAGGGGGGGAGGGAGGTCATTAATACAATCTACTATAGATGTGGATTGTATCTGGTAGGAACTCGTGTACTACCAACTGACATATTGAATTGACCTTTCTAGTCTTCTAGAGTTTTTGTTCTCTTCTAAATATTATGTGGATTAATCACATTTAAAACAAACAAAAAGATTAAAGATGGAGTGGATAAAGTTGCCTACAACCTCTTTACATGGGACAAAATAGGCCTGTTTAGCCACTTTTATTCATGGCTTGGATTGGGCCTATTGAGCGCCATCAGATGACGCACAGCAGGCCCCTCCCACATTCCCCCCAAAATGGAGAGGAAGTGCCAGAAGGCACTTCCTCCTCTTTCACAGGGAGGAAAGTGTATTTTGGGTAGCTCTGATAGAGCTATCCACACTTTCCTCCCATCTGATGGGCACACGGTGTCAACACATCCTGTCCCGTGCCCACTGTTTGATGGGGAAAGGAGGGAGAGTTCGTGGGGCACCTTGAGCTGCCCTGTGCACCTTCCCTAGTGAAGAGGTCCTAGTCAAAACACCTGGTTCACCATGTTGATAGTGCTGGCAAAGCAAACTGTGCTAAGGGCTGAAGAAACAAGCCAAGCCAGTGATTATAGAGGAGTTGGCAGGTGGGGACACCACAATATGCCATACTAAATAAGGGTACCTGCTAAAGCATCATATGAAGCTTTATACCAACAGACCTTTGTCTGTCTAGCCCCCTATGGACTGCTCTGGCTGGCAGTGGCTCTCTATCTGAGATTGCTTCAACTGGAGATGACAGGGACTGCTCCTGGGACCTGCTGCCTTTGCACCGTGTGCTTTGCCACTATGTAGTAGGAGGACAACCCTTAGTGTAGACATGGCCTTTCCACTGAGTGATCTTAAGAGAAAGCTTTGCTGTGTGCCTTAGCATTGTTTCTGACTTGTGGTGATCTCCAGTTTCAAATGTCTACCACACATCAGTTTTTGAAGCCACAGGAAAGAGAACCTTGGATTGGAAATACGATGCTAGTTACAAAATTCCTGTTTAAAAAATTGAACACATATGAAATGTAGCACCCACAATAACTGTGCACATGTACACTTTCTTATTTTTGTTTTAGCCAGCTGGGAACAGCCTATGTTTCTGCCACCACAGGTGCTGTTGCAACTGCTCTAGGACTAAATGCACTAACAAAGGTATTTCTGTCCTTTCCTCTCCTTTATTTTGTGACAGGAAGAGCTTTTGATTGTTGTGAAAACTGTTTAGTTAATGATTTGTAAAGTCATCAAAAGATTAAGAAAAGGTCTTGTGACATCTTATGAATTAACTTGTCCATTCTGACCCTGCATATCCGGTAATATGCATATCTGAAAGCTTATTACTGAGTCCTTGTGACTTAACCTTTTTGCTTCAGTACAGAAGTGACTCATGTCCTGTGCATTATCTGCACACACAACAGTAGATGTTGTTGAAAAGGTACCAGCATGTAGCTTTTCCTAGCTACAATTATCACCATGTACCGAGTATGGAGTGGGGAATGTTGTTATTTGGGATGAAGGCATATTTAATCATGTGCCGCTTACCATATCTGAAACATCATATCATTCTCTAGAAAAATTGACTATCTGAACTAGCAATGCTCAATATTACTGACTATTAAATCTCAAATCCTCTCTTACGGAGTGTATACATTGTCACTATTCACCTCATATATCTGTATGATTTGGTTTACAAAAGCTTATGACAGAGGGAATACCACATGTTAGCTGTATTAAACCAGGAGGCTGTCTAGAATAATGTGTTCTACAATTGTAGCAAGTTTCATCCATCACACAGATCTATTAAATACAATTAAAATGCATTTTAAAAGACACAAAGAAATCCCCCCTCAAAAAAAATCCCACCCACAACCTTCTCAAGGAAAACATACTAAGGAAAAATACAAATGTTAACACATGTTGTCTTTCCTGCAAGGACTGAAATAACCCTGCTTCTAAAGGCTTTCAGGGAATTACTAAGCAACATTGGAAATAAATTTACTACTTTTTGAAAATCACATATCTTTAAATAGAACAACATTTTAAAAACTCTGGACCTAAGTACAAGTTGATTATCCCTTTTCCCAAATGCTTTGAACCAGAAGTGTTACAGATTTTGGATTTTATTGGATTTTGGAAAATCTGTATTTTTATGTACATACATAACAAGATGTTTGGAAGTTGGGAACCAAGTCTAAAGACGAGGTTCATTTATGTTTCATATACACCTTGTACACATAGCCTAAATGTAATTGTATTAATATTTTAATGTTGTACATAAAAGAAAGTTTATGAGCATTGAACCATCAGAGAGCAAAAGTGACCTATCTCAGCCTCCCATGTGGACAATTTCAGATTAAGGTACTCAACTTGTACAGGGCTAGGATAACCCAGGATTTCTATTCCTTTCCCCCTTCACTTCATACAAATTGTGCCTTTTACAAGCTACTAAAATGTTCTCTACCAGAAAAGAAACATGTGGCCTTCCAGATATTGGTGCTACTCACTATTAGGCAGGCTAGCTGAGCAAGATGAGAATTCAAAGTATAACATCCCCAAAAATGTTGGGTTTTTACCAGTATTATCAGGACATAACTGTTCCAGTGACATACATTCTCTGATGGTTTGGTGTATGTTCAGCCAATCAGCTTGCCATCAAAGAATAGCTAAAATGAGATTCCTAAATGGTGCCCCATTAATATTTAAGATAAGAATCATGGGGAAAAGAAAATGCAAACCTTCTCAATCTTTAGATAAGTGTCCTCTCCTTTTCCACAGCATGTCTCACCTCTTATAGGACGTTTTGTTCCTTTTGCTGCCGTCGCTGCTGCTAACTGCATCAATATCCCGTTAATGAGACAAAGGTAAGGTAGAAGTAGAGCTTCTCCTTTTAGAACTTTTTGGAAATAGATGTTGCCTGTAGAATTATTTTTATTTTATTTTTATTTACTTCATTTATATACCACTTTTCTCACCTCTGGGGGGACTCAAAGTAGTTTCCATATTCATATCAAAATTCAATGAGTTGCAAAACAGAAAAACCTAACATACAAACAACAGTAGCATAAAACTATCAATTAAATCATAAGAAGGGCTTTGGGATTTTTTCCTAGCTTGCTTTGAAAGCCGAGATGCAGAAAAATTGCCAACCCCCTCCCCCCAAAGTTCCCACCATACGCCAGCAAGCTAATGCAGCCACCCACTAAGTTTCACTAGTCCACATAGGATCAGGCTTCTGAAGGGACCATAAATATGTGGTTTATTTACAGTATTTATATTCTGCCCTTCTCACCCTGAAAGGGACTCAGGGCGGATCACAATACACATATACATGGCAAACATTCAATGCCTTTTTTGACATACAAGACATACAGACAGACAGAGGTCATTCATCAGTTCTTCCATCAGATCCTGGAGGTTGCTCAATTCGGCCACAGGGGGAGCTGTTGCTTCGTCCACTATGATGCTGAGCCTTTTTGATTGTAGTATTTCCTCCTTGCTTCTCTGGCATTTTTATGGTGTCATAAATTAGCCTCCCCGCTTTAAGCGGTCCCTAATTTTTCTACTCACAGCTCACAGCTGTTTTCGAATTGCTTAGGTTGACAGTGAGCTGGGCAATTTCTTTTTTAACAGCTATTTTTTTAACAGCTATTAACAGTCAGGTGCTCAACCCTGACTCAGGCTTCGAACTTTATTTTAATTTAATTATAAATTATAAAATAATTTGAGAAGTTGAAGTAGGACAGTTGAGGACAATTTCAAGGGCATATGTGTGCAGATTTGGATAAAATCATGGGGTCCTGTTGGGCTTGTGCCATCAGGAAGAGGATGTGATAGGTCCTCTCTTCAACCTGGCCTTGCTCTTTCAACCATTGGAATTTTGTCACTCACCCTGCCCTTATTTGCAACCTAATCCCTTTCTAGACTGGATACTTAGGCCTCAGGGTGACCTCTTATATGGCTGTGTTGTGGCTTCACTCTGGTTGGTGTGATCAAGTTTAATAAAAACAAGCAGAGATAATGGTAAAAAGAAACAAACAAGCAGAAGTTTATTAAGCCATATTTATTTATTTATTTGTATGCAACCTTTTTCCCAGAATGGGACCCAAGGCAGATATGTTAACCCTTGAACTCTCAATCAATCTTAGCTCCCTAAATCCGTAGTCAGTATCCTGTCCCTTGGACTGTCTTTTCTTTATACTATCCATTCCTTATCTTTCAAATCCAGACCCTATCTCTGTCAAATCCAAATCGTGTCTGCCTCCCACAAAGACAAGCCTTTGGTTGTATGTTTTTGACAATGCTTTCCCTAGTCTGGGATTGACTGCTTTCAGACAGAGCTGACTAGATCCTCCCTTCAGAGGGGTTTGCAAGTCTTGTTAGCTTTATGACTAAAAAGTTATCAGATGTCCAGTAAAGTGAATGTTTCATTTGTATTCATGACCTAGTTCGATATGCTTTATTTATATTCATGACCTAGTTTGGAAAAATGTGTTAAGAACAGATTTATAGATGATGCATCACATAGCATACAGCAAAGAAGCATTCCAAGTGTGACCCATGTCCTCCTTCCATAGGAAAGGAGGAAAATTCAATCTCCTAAGGAGGAGATGGGTCTCACTTGGAGTGCTTCTCTGCTGCATACTATCCATCACCAATACATCTAATGTTTATAGCAATTGCTTGTGTCAAGTTCAGCCCCAGACAGACTCATTAGGATAAGGCTTTAAAGCAGGCGTGGGCAATTGCTGGCTCTCCAGGGGTTTTGGACTTCAACTCCCAGAAAGCCTAGCCAGTTTACCAGCTGTTAGGATTTCTGGGATTTGAAGCCCAAAACACCTGGAGGGCCGGGAATTGCCCATGCCTGCTTTAGAGTGAAGACTTTGCCTCTCATTGGTCCTTTTTTCTTCTCATACTCAATGTTTCAGAGGAAATAGACTCTGACTCACACTTTGAAAACTCTGGAGAGATGATTGACTCTCACATACAGATTTTAAAATTTGTACTTTCGAACTTTGGTCTGGCCAGTTAAATATCTATTAACTAAAATAGATAAATAAGAGGTAGTGGAGACACACCCCATATTTGAGCTTTCGTCCCTTACCTGCTGGGATTTCAAACAACTGAAGAAAAATGGAGTTCCAGGGAGGTATAAGATACTTTAATAGATATGCCTCCTTTTTTAACTGCTGCGTAGTCTTCCTATGTTAAATATCAATAGGAAAACTTCTGAATGATTTGAAATTCTATTTTAATTTTGTGGGCATTCACTATTATTAGCTACTTTTGTATCCTGCCTTTCCTTTTGTGGGCAGAAGACTCTGCTGGAATTACCATGATTCTGTAAGATGGTGTCGCTAACCCATGACTTTCTAGTGGCTTGTCTAGCTCAGTGCTGTTTTTTTATTTTAAAAAATCTGAATTTTGGCATGAGGAAAAATCGACAGTGAGATGCTTGCTTCTTGCATGAATGCATTTAACAGTATGTGATCACCTTGGAACTATGCAGATTAATTAGAAGAGCTGCATAGCACTGGAGGAACAAAGCATTGGTTATAGCCACTTAAAAACTCACATAGGCTACACAAATTGGCCCAATCATATAAGAGAGAAATGTAGCTTTAATATTTAATGTAAACTTTCATCAGTCTGCCCAAACAATTATGAATATAAAACAAAATAACATTTGAGAATAATTAATATTCAGACATTATTTGCTAGAATTTTAAAATAGATGGAAATGAACAGTTTGAATATGGAGGTGTATATCAATATAATCTTTTAAGAATAAAAATTGGTAATTGTTCAGCTTTTGTTTGTTTGTTTGTTTGTCTTTTTCTTTTTCTTTTAAACTCAACAGGGAACTAAAGTATGGTATTCCCATTACAGACGAAAATGGAAACCGATTGGGTGAATCATCCAAAGCTGCCCAACAGGCCATAGTGCAGGTGGTTGTCTCGAGGATCCTTATGGCTGCTCCAGGCATGGGTTAGTTCAACTTAAGTCTAACGCTTGTAGGGGTGATGATGAAATCATTTGTTTCTAAAGATTTTTCTTGAGGTTCTGCATTTTTCTTCAATTTGCTAGACAGTTGTGTGTTGCCCTGCCTCTGGCTTCTTTACCCACCCAAAAAAGTATAGCAAGACTTTGTAGTTCTCCTTTATGAGTCCAAAGTTGTATATTATAATCCAATATATTTTAGAAACTCTTTTTTAATGTTTTTGCGGGGAAAGTGCGGGGACAAAATCTAACAGTTTGCAGAGAGATTATCACGCAACATAACAGGACTTTCTTTTCTTCTTCTATTCCTCCCTGTAGCCCTTCCTACCCCCACCCCACCCCATGCTATTCACACTACATGGTTTTAGCACAATGGTTCCAGTTTGTCTTCCATGATTGTGTCCTATACAATCCTTGGATTTGCAGTTTAGGGACAGGCATTTAGATTTCCCTGCCAGAGTGCTCCTCTGCTGCATCTGACAAAACTACAAACCTGATATTCTATAATATCCAGGGTTATAGTTTCTTTTGTAGCCACGTTGAGTCTCTTTTGTAGAGAGAGAAGGCAGATAATAAATAAATAAATAAATACATAAATACATAAATACATAAATACATAAATAAAATGCAGCCATCGGAGTTGGTCGAATCATAGCATTTTCATTGTGTTGTCTGAAATGGCCCCAGATGTTCTTCAAGGGATTCCCCCAGGACTCTGGAGGAGACTAGGGCTCATATGGTAGATTGTAGGATGGTGGGATTCAGCATCTATTTCACCAGCAGAAAAACATTGTTGAGTACATGTAAAGACTTTAATTATTTACATACATGTATTTCTCTGTATATTTGCACTTCACATGGGTATTTTAAATAATCCATTCTCATCTATATACAATATATATGGATGTATACGTTGTATTTCTTTATATAAGAGAATTCTAAGTCTTCTCCCTTCCTTCCCCCACATGTACACACAATAATAATTTATTAAAAGTTTTAAATCTTTCTCTCTCTCTCTCTCTCTCTCTAGCCATTCCCCCTTTCATTATGAATTCTTTGGAAAAGAAAGCATTTTTAAAGGTAAGTTGACACTTCTACAGATTCATTTCTACATTACAGTGTATCCATTTTATTGAAGTAGCTTCACTTTTGATGAAACTGTCAAATTGTTGCGATTCCGGGGTTTTTTAAAGCAACATTTTGTTTGGAAACTGTATTACAAAACATCTGAAAGCTTTTAGCCATCAAGCAAGAACATACTTTTTCCCATTATCAAATTTGGAAATGCTTTAAGAGTCAGATAAATGATGCAGGATCCTCATTACAAAAAGTGAGAGGTTTGTTTGAAGCAAGGGTGAGCAATAACTCAAAGCTAGCAGGCAGTCCCATATACCTCACTGCTTCCAAGGAAGAGGATGCTCAAGTTGAGCTGAACCACCATTCCAAGAGTGATCATTTACTAAAGGATGAGTTTCCTAAATTTTTCAAAGTATGGAAAGGAATTTTCAGTCACTTTCTGATTTGAGGGAAAGCATCCACATTTTTGTGTGTGGCTTCGGCTTGTGCCTAGTATCAAAATTAGTCGAAATCAGCCCCTAGGCAGCTAATTGGTGAATTTCAAGTATCTACTTAAAGCACACTGCATTCTGAAGTAAACACTCTTTCCATTTGACATTTACAGTTAAAGAATAAGCATTTCTGTCAGGGCAGTAAGGGCTGTTACAAGAAATAATATTAAAAAAATTGAATGTCAAGCTGAGTCTCCATTGATTTTTGTGCAGCTCAATCAACCTGCGGATGTTGTAAATTTTTCAGATCAGCACATCAGACAGAGCCCTTCAGTGGCCACTCAGTGTTCTTTGACACCGTCATGACTCCCTTTATGTTTTGCTGCTCCTCTCTGCCCCCCTCTGCCTCAAGGACTGTGAGTTCAGGTGAATCATTGCTCTTCAGTTAGTTAATCATAAAGACTTGGTATTGATCAGCCCTAACTCCATTGAGCAATAGACAGCACTTTTTAACAAGCAGCTTGTGCATGTCATCTTGAAGCTCATCACTTGGCAAAACTGTGACACCATCTGCAGTGTGCTTTATTAATGTGTTCATTTCGTTCTTTCTCTACTGTTCCAGATAACAATTCTTGTTTGCTTTAACTTATTTGCAATGTTTTTGAAAGACTGAGAAGAAGATGGAGATTCAGTTTTATGCCTACCTTTCTTTGAATCCTATCAGAAAAGTACCATCCTCCATTTTCATGATTTAAGACCACTCTGGAAGGCAATTTTGATTGCACTTCTTTAATACCTACTTCATCAGTTTAGCCACATAGCCTTAGCTGAGTCATAACAACCAAAGCACAAGCAACAGCACAGCAAAGTACATAAAACATATGCATACAATAAGCAATATATAAATACAATATCCACAATCACAATGACAAATAAGCGGGCCACATGTACAAGATAACATGCTAAAATTCAGGGTGAGATAAAAGAGGAGCAGATATGCGAGGGAGAGCTTATGAAGAAACAGGATTGTAAAAAAACAGGCCTTCTTATAGACATAGAACACTGGGGGTGAGGTCAAGAAAAAAATACCATCAAATTCAGTATCACCTTTTTTGGTTCTCAGCCCTGAATTTAAAGAAAGTACAAAGGTCATTTCTAGTTTAACTTTAGCATATCAAAGGTAGTAGTGAAAAGTAGATTTTTGGGCAGATTCATGCTCCCTTCTGCATAGCACCCATATGAAAGTCCAGACATACAGATTGTACATGACAGTTTCCAACAGTGTTTATGTGGAAGTTTTCAACTACTGTGAACAAAGTCCAATAGAAATAATGCAGTTGAAAGTACCACCGACCTGCTAGTTTAAAGCATTCTTCCTTGCCTGGCTCCTGGTGTTCCCACATGTGGAAACGTATACAAGTGAGGCCACAAATTGTAGCTCATTGGACAATGTGATGTTCATCAGTGTAAAGCATAGGCAAGCATAGACTACATATAGGCCACTCAAGGTAAAAAAGGGTTAGTTTGCTCAAAACTGTCCTCTGAGTTGTGTGAAGGGCATACCTACCTTAGCTGAAGATTCTTGCCCCTGAATGCTCGCTGTGAGGTGAGTGACAAGGAATATTTCCACAATGTTTTGGGAGGCCTTGGGAGAAGGTCCATAACATAACAGAGAGCCTAGAAAACCCCATTAAGCACATTCAACATTTCTTTTTGATCCAAATAGGACCAAATTATAGTCCAGGATAGATCTTGCAAGGAACTATGAGACTCTAGGGAATAATCAAAAGGATTCAATTCCAACAATGGAGATTCCTTGTAACCATTAGGAGAACTGCTTGAATAAACTGATAGAAGAGAGGTCTTTTGATAGAGGTTGCCTCCAAAGAGCTTGAGATACCACTGCCAAAATAGTTCTAAGATTATGCACTTGTTTGTCTGTGTTCTCTTTCGCCACTTAGTTCAGACATTATTCCTGCACATTCATATTTTGATATTGTATTCTCCATAAGTCATTGAATAGTTCTCAAATGTTAGTCATACAATTCATGTAACAATAGTTTCCTACATATTTCTTACTACAAATGCAGTTTTATAACATTGTTTTTCACAAATTAGTTATTGTTAACTAACAAATCTACAGTGTCAGCACTGTTTTGCCTGTGGACTAGCAAATTTTATTTTATGTATTTTTGGGGGGTATTATTCAAATGCATGCTGGGGGGGAAGACTGCCAAGGCAATTTAGAACATGTAAAATAAAACACATTCAGTTAAAATACCCTGGTCAGGAATAGACAATATTGTATATTTTATTAAAATATCTACTACAAATTCAGAAATAGACATTCACAAAATATAAAAGAATGAAGTACATGACCGCACAAGCAGAAGAAAATACTTTATGTTTTGACATGCAACTTCAGTTGTGTTTACACTGATGCAAATTCATATTTTAATTTTCAAGATGAAATAGGTTTGCACAATCTGCATCATGAAGTCATTGGTTGATCATAAGTTGCACTGAAACGATAAGTAAATACAAGACTGGCTCAGTCTCCTTTTGGAAAGATGGAAGTGCTGCATTGTTACATAACCGGATCTCCCACACTGTCAAAGTAACAGTGCTTTCCTTGCACAGTTAAGGAGTAAAGTTATTATTTAATGGAATGAAGGACAAATGCTATTTCTTTTGAAAGGAACATAAAAACTGAAAGAACTGCTATTTTTTCATTAAAAGTAGCATTCATTTCCTATGTTTGCTTATTATTAGGAAGACGACATGCTTTTGCAAGACTAGATAAACATTAAGTGAACAAGAATAATGACCACAGACAATTTAGAAAATGTTAAGGTGTGTGATGAAAACATTGACATGCCTGAAGATTTTGTTTAACTAGGCTCTGCGATTAATTATAATGGAAACTGTAATTAAGAAACCAGAAGACTAATACTTAAAAGCAGAGCTATAAAGGAACTTGATAGGATCCTCAAGTATAAAGATATATCAGAAACAGACTAGCTACAGGATTTCTGGTTTTTATTTATGGGTGAGAAAGGGGTGTCAAACCCATTTTCACAGAGGGCCACATTAGCCTTATGGTTGCCTTCAAAGGGCTGTTTGTAAGTGTAAGATTATATACATGTAGCTATGTTTCCCTGACATTGAAAGTTCTCATTGGCCACATTCAGAAAAAAGCCAACAAGAAAAAAAAACCCACATTTGAAATGAGTTCTGTGTATACCACAGACTGCTAAAAAGACAAAAGAATAGGTTCTACAGAAAATCAGGCCCAAACTCTCATTAGAAGCTGAGATGACTAGACTAAGGCATTCGAGGGTTGGACATGAGATGGCGTGAGTCAGAGAAAAGACAATAGTACTCAACCAAATAAAAAGCAGAAGGAAACAAGGAAGAACACACTCGAGGTGGACTGATCCAATCACAGAAAACACAGATCTGCTTTTGCAAGAGCTGCAGTTATTAACAGAGGTCTTGGAGGTCTCTATTTCATAGATCATCATAAGTTGAAGTTGACTTGACAGCAAAAAATAATAAAGTTTGGGTGGTGGCAGCAGCTCTTTGGTATTTAAAGGGACCTTAAGTGCTTCTATTAGATTCTCCTGGGATGGATTTTTCTCATATTTCACAGTACTACTAAAATAAGAGTGTGGCTCCTTTTTAAATAAGAGTTAATACTGTGCCTTTTGTCAAACAAGGAGCCAATCTCTTCTCTGACTAGAGTGGCAAAAAACCTTTCTAAATGCCTGAATGGTAAAATGGTGGCAGCCAGGGACAGCTGTGACCTCTCTCCATGGAATTGCCTTCAACTAGTCCATTGGTTATATTAATATCCATAACGTTGCTCCCAATCCTGCCCTCTGTTTTTATCTGAGGTTGACTTATACACACATGTATTTCTAATTTTTATATCAGATATATGTATGTTATACATGTGTGTGTATAATGATTTGAAAGAAATATTGTAATGACCAAGAAAACATAGTTAAAAGGGACTTTGTCTGATTTCATTCGCATTTATAGTGATAAACCAATTTTATCACTATATCTTTTAAACATTAGGTGGTTTTTCTAAATTAATTTTCCAAGTTTACTTTATGAAATGAAAATATATGCCAAATAGGATTTATTAATGGAGATGTGTACTGCATTGGGTTTTTAAAAAGGCGCTAAGACTTCCAAACTAGGATAGCTGTTCTTTACTGACATTAAGAAGAACTAATAATGGAAAGAAATTCAGAGCTGAATATTAAAAACAGGTTTTGATGGTATGAGTGACAGATAGAACTGTACAATCCTACTTTAAGGAGAAATTGAACAATAATTCTGGGATTTTATTTTTCCTGGATTTACCTCTAAATGACATTTGCATCAAATGTTCCTGCTTTAAAGGCTTGCTTTTATTTTAACACATGCATTACTGAGTAACATGATGTCAAAAGTCCAAATGTTGCTAGTATTGTTTGTGTTCATTTCCATAACTTTTCACCCGTACATTTTTAACACGCATCTTTAGAGGTGCAGCTAATAGCTGTTTTTTTTAAGCCTATTGTAGTTTTCAGTGGGATGTTACCAAACAATTGTTCTGATTCCAATAAAATATTTTTTGATCCCCTGCTATCATGGAAATTTACAAGCCTGATATTGTGAGCCTGTCATAGGTATTAGAATCTTATTATCTTGTTAAAAACATATAGGCAAATCCACAAGCAAGGACTTTGTTGACTTAAAAGACTATTTCAGAAGACTCTGCATTCAGAAATATTTGCAGTACCCAATACTCATATACCTCCATATGCTTTTTTGAAACTTTGGTACCCAAATGTAAGGCCTACAACCTTTGGAGGAACATGCTGCTTTATTATGTTACTTTTATTTTTAAAACAGAGGTTTCCATGGATGAGTGCCCCCATTCAAGTGGGTTTAGTTGGCTTCTGGTGAGTAAAATTTCTAAGAACTAACTTTGTCTTTGCTATAACCATTTTCACTGTCATGACAGGTATTCATTTTTGATCTTTAGTTTTA
The DNA here is from genome assembly GCA_030556195.1 of Anolis apletophallus. NCBI lineage: Eukaryota > Metazoa > Chordata > Lepidosauria > Squamata > Anolidae > Anolis > Anolis apletophallus. The sequence continues at coordinate 87,845,142 of JARBWK010000001.1, read as the reverse complement.
TTATAGTGACTCAGCGAGGCAATCCAAGCCTCTTTAAGGCTAAGGCAAATAACACAGTGAAAGTGATGTGATAACCTTTTACCAGACGACCTAACTAGGAACAAAACAAACAAAGCAAATCTTGAGCTTTTGGAAGAAGAAATCTCAAATAATTCATTTGACCTTGTCTAGGTTAAGAATTAGTACATCAAACAAAAAAGGAAGGAGCAAAGCCCTAATACAATATATTGTACTGCAGTAATGATTAGATATACTGAAGTAGATAATGTCCTCAGATTCCAATAGAACTTCTTAAATTGCCCACATCTATTTAAAGAGGCTCAGCTTGAACTCTAGGAACAGTTGCCTTAAATAACCTAAATCTCAATTTGTATCTTCCAGTTTGGTGTTCGCAACCCCATTGTGCTGTGCCCTGTTTCCACAAAAAAGGTACGACTTGGTTCTTACACTATTCTGTCTTTGATTCTTCTATTGCTTTATTTTTAGAATGCTGTTCTTATAGTGGGTTGTTGCTTAGGTTATTTTAGAAGCACTACAAAAATATGAGAAGCCAGCTACCCTGCTTTCCAGATCAGGCACAAGTCACCTAGCTTCATACTTGGAAGGGAAAAAAAATTATAAGTTAGGCACCTGCCCAAATCCAACCTACAGATGGTTTCCATTCATGATTGTTTATTTATGTATTTATTTATTTACAGTATTTACTGTATATTCCACCATTCTCACCCCGTAGGGGATTCAAGGCGGATTACAATGTACACATACATGGCAAACATTCAATGCCATAGACACACAACACACATAGACAGTCAGAGGCTATTTAACATTCCAACTTCTGGCCACCAGGGGAGCTGTCGCTTCACCGTCCATCTGCAACACTGATTGTTCATTGACCCTATCTGTTGAGATGCAAAGATTCTGCTCAAGAGAATCATTGTGAAAGGAGATGAATATTTCTCTGGATAATGACTACTATTCCAGGTTTATGATAAACAAACAGCCTTTTAAAAAAAAGTTGGGAGAAAGCAACTGACCTGAAATAACAGATACTTGCATATTTGCTTTTACAATAAATTGGACATGTTGCTATAATATGGAAGTTGTGACTCCCATGTGCTGGAATGACAAAGGAAAACTTCATTTCCTGGAATGATCAGACTTCTTCAATGTAAACAAAGACCCACTACTTCCCTGGCAGGAGTGTGGCACTGTTTTAAATCAAAGCAATATAATTGTCAGCATCACTTTGGTTTACAAAAGGGCAAATCTAGTCTAGGCCTTAATCCCACCCAAGTAGGTATGATGTTGGCATATCATTGTGCTATGGTGTTTTCAGTTTTAATGCATTTGCTTTTATGCATGCTGAACTGTGGGATTTTTTATTTATTTATTTGTAGTTAGCACAATTACAATTATAACAATGCGACTTATGACATTAAATGTATCACTCCATCTTATATTAATCAGCAGAACAAGATCGTTTAAACTTCTAATATAAAACAGAGACTATTTGGAGTACAATAATATATTAAACCATGTTAAAAGAGAGTGGCAAAATGTATAAGCAAGCTCCATAGCACAGATCATATTAGGTATTCAGCCTAATGAACTTAAATATTTTGTGTTTTTACTCAGTTCCATGTCTGTAACACGCCTGGAGCCTGAATTACAAGCCAAGATCCAAGAGATCAATCCTGAATTGCAGTGTGTGTATTTCAACAAAGGATTGTAGAAAACATCAAAGTATCTCTCAGTGACAAATAGATGAATCAATTTTTGATTGTGACATTGTTGGTGAAAAGAACTCAGTCCTGATATGCTCATTCAATTTCACACAGTTTGGGGCAATAATTATTTAATATCACAAAGAGAACTCATCATTATTGTTTCAGATTGTTGTCAGTGCCATTATCCATATTTTTCACTTTATAGATGTCATATTTCTTCAGCTGTAATTATTGTAGTTTCCATTAGTTTTTTGAGTACCAAATCCAACATTAATCCTACCCAGGTGAATCCTTGGGTGGAAGACTACCAACGAATATCAGGTGCTGTAGGCTATATTTCTGAGGAAGGAAATGTCAAAACCAGTTCTGCTTCTTCCTTTTCTATGAACCCTATGACCCAACAGGTACTATGAAGGCAGACACACACACAATCCCTCCGATACAATCAATGACCCACCATAAGTTAATTGTGGCTCACAATGCCATTCATTTCAAAGGGTGTATTCAAGGTAGGATTAATATTGAATTTAGCCCTAAATTTTTTCCAAAAAAAGTCACAGACATAACAAAATCAAACAGTGCTGTGTTACACTTTGTATCTATTTTATTTTAAATCTTCCCATACAAGAGAGGCATTGCCAACTACATACTTAGCATTATATTTGCATCTACAATTTAGATTATTTTTCCCTTTTGGAGTACTTTCTGAGACAGTGCAAGTGTGATATTGGGATGTCTACTTGAGAATGGGATTCATGGGTTGCCTTATCTTTCTGAGCAAGTGAAAGATATTTTGCCAAATTGTTTCTGTGGTGACTTCCCATCACCTTTATATCTCTTGACTATTGTAGCTAGAAATAACCCTTGAAATCTATATGAAATCGATAATCATAGCTAATCTATGGAGCCTATTTACATGTTGAGCAGGGTACATAGTACAATTGTCTCAGGAGTATTATAATACCTCATGCTGTACATGAGGATTTGTGTGCTTTTGTGTGTGTCCTCATGTTAAAAAGTTTCCTCATGTGTGAAGCTCACCACACCATGTAAACTCTGAAAGGACAAGAACATGTTGCCCTGTTCAGCATTTTGAGTTAGCTCTCAGTTACAGTGCTTGCTGTCCTACAGCATGGACAAGATGATAGTTTTCTAATGAGTGCCAAATCTTATTTGTGCTGCCTGTTTGAAGGTGGTGGCAAATACTGCTAAAATGCAAGGCTAGAATAATACATTTTGTTAATGAGTTTCACTGGTCTGGCCAGGAGCCCCAGGTGGTGCAGTGGGTTAAACCCTTGTGCCAGCAGGACTGCTGACTGAAAGGTCAGCAGTTCAAATCCAAGGAGTGGGGTGAGCTCCCATCTGTCAGCTCCAGCTTATCATGTGGGGACATGAGAGAAGCCTCCCACAGGATGACAACACATCTGGGTGTCCCCTGGGCAAAATCTTTGCAGACGGCCAATTCACTCACACCAGAAGCAACTTGCAGTTTCTCAAGTCATTCCTGACATGAAAAAAAGTTGCCCTGTCCAGAAATAAAAATATATATTGGTTTCCTATTTTGGTCTTATTTTCACATATCAGAAAGTAATCATACTTCTTGCAAGATTCTTGAGCCAAAAAATTAAATCCACAGAAAGGCAACACCTTTATTAGGTCCAATCAAATGACAGGAAGGTGTGCAACTTCATCACACAAATCCAAGCAGGAGACAAGTTGGAGATTGGGCCAGATGTAATAACATGATGGCTGTGATTAGACACTATCTCAGTATAGAGACTGCAGACTGAAAGAATCATTAGTGCACATCAGATTGCATCTAACAATAAGGGTTCAAGAAATGTTCCGGTACTAATAAAGGTAATTCCTTATCTATGAGTTTCATTGCTATTCTAGAGACATTTAAAAAAACCTAGTGTATGGAAAAGCCTTGCTGCTCAATGCTATTGTATACGTGCCCTGTTTGTGGGGGGACTCAAGTGAGGTGCTACATAGTTTTTAAAATATACTGATAGTTGTTTTTATTCCCTAAGAAGCACAGGAATCTGTTCATGGCCCTTTTCATACCCCGTATTTCACTGCATAATAGTTGCCATCACATAATAGTTGCATCTGTCTTTTGCCGTTCCAAAAATGGTTTCTGGCCTTTCTTTGAGTAATCATCTCATTAGAGCCGGCTGGATCTGGGACTCTTTCTTCTTTCCTCCTGTCTCCTCAGAGGTATGATAGTTTTTAAAAAGAAATACAAATGGAGTCGGCTGAGTCTGGGGCATTCCCTGTTGTACTGTCAAGGAGGGAGAACCCTAAAACCAGCTGCTTCCTCAGTGATAAGACAGTATGTGTCATACACACATACACACGGAGCCAGCTGGGTCTTCTCCCTCTTTCCTCCTCAGAAGTAAAAGAGGGAAAGCCCCAAACCCAGACTGCTCTTTTTGTGTTCCTTTTTCAAATACTGTATATATTCCCTCCAAGGAAGAGGCTGGGTGCTATCATTTCCCATTTTATAGGCAACGGAATAGTGACTTGCTCAGGCAAAGCCAGATGACAATTGGGAGCCAACCTCCAATACACAGCCCAGTGAATTATGCTGGTGCATTCAGCCCCACAAATTAGAAAATTATCTCCCTGGACATTTCACTGTAATTTCAGTTTGCCTGATCCATATACCCTCTTGATGCTTATTGTTTGTGTTACAATATTCAAAATGTAAAGTCACAATGGAGAGCACTCCCACTTTTACTAAAAATAGATAAAAATAGATCTAGCTCTGTACATGTCTAAAATAATATACGCAGTAAGTGAGTCCTTTACTACCAGTGTGTTAGCAAATGTATAGTGTAACTACTGTCCAGATGTGTTAGACACAATATAGAAGTCCAAAAATGTGATTGCAGTGCTGGACTAAAATGTGCCATGTAGCAGGAGAATGCTTGGTAGCAGACAGTGCTCAACGTAGCTCTGGAATGAAAGGACGATCTAATGGTAAGGATCAGCATTTGTTTTAGTTGAGAGCGAATTTCATTCCAGGTAGGACTATGTTCCAATGGAAGCTTGTGAACTCCTCATTGTAGGTCAGTAGAGCCAACAAGTTTTCTTGAAAGACAACTGACCAAGCACTTGTTTGTCTTAACATGCCACAAGCAGCTATTGAAGCAATACTGAGCCTGTTTTTGTGTTTCACTCTCAAGTCACACAGGGCAATAAAGAGGCCCGCCCATAATATATGCCTTAGAATAAATGAGAAGAATATTTGGTCCTAATGTTTTGAATTATGACTCCTGTGATCTAAGTTTAGCTTTTGGGAGAAGCTAATATTGCAAAGAGTCCTTTGCTTGTAAGATATGTATCTTATTGTAAGGTATGCCCCAGAAAGCTTGTCCCTTGTGAACCTGTCATATGTCCCTTATTCTATGGCTTGCTGCATATTTGAGGGTTGGGAAGCTTTTACTTTTATAGAGACTGGACAAACCCCCCCCCAAAACTTTTATTTTGCAATATAGCTCCTTCCTATGGATAGAAATGTACATCACATATTTTATGAATGCAGTTAATACGTTAATTTTACACAGAAATATATGACTGGGTTAGTTGAACTCAATGCTTGCATTTGGTAGTTATTTAGAACACAAAGTGGACAGATAAGAGAAAATATCTCAGATGTTAAAGAGATTTCCCCCTACTTTTTAGTGCAGAATGGGGCCCAAGGGAGAAACATCTAGGTCAGATGGGGATCGTGTTTAGGTCAGCAGTTCCCCCATTTTTACTTTCACTACAACAATTCTCCCTTGGCACTAAAATAGAAAACGAGAGTATGTGATATCATTTGCCTTTAAATAGGAATGTTGTGGCAAGAGACAGATTACTCCTGGTGATTTGCACCCATCTCAGTGCATTTGGGGGGCAAAGGAGCAATTCTGCGGAATGGTAAAAGGATCATGTTCATTGGGTGTGCCTTGGACCTATAGATTTCTGCTAGTGTAAATACAGCCTTCTTCAAGTTTTTTTTAACAGCCTGATCAGATCAGATCTACTCAGAAGAAAAACCCGAATGAGTTGTCTCCTAGTAGAGGAGCAGCCAATGTCTTTGAGCTTGCACTGGGGTTCTTGGTTTCACTAGAAAATTCTGACAATACAATGGCAATTAGTATTTCTGTAGCAGAAGAGACAGTGGTAAATGAGAACTAGATTAAAGGTACACATATTTCATAGCTGGAGACCACAGAAAATAATGTGATAGTTTCAATCTTTTTCTAAAAGGGCTCAGGGTTTTTTTGTTGTTTAAAAAAAGGGTGCATCTTTCCCAATTGTTTTTGTTTTCTACTTGATATACATTGAAACCAATCTCTCTATGCTTGCAGAAATTGAGTACTTGCAAGTGGCATAATTGGGAATATTAGAACAGAGCACAAAGAGCTTTACTGATACATTTTCTCAGCCCATCAAAATCCATGTGCATAAACACCAGTCTCCTAATACTTTTTTTTTCATCAAATGAATAATCATGCATTTTTTCCTGGTACTATTGAAGAGAACAAAAAAAGTATTATGATCAGCCAATCTGATCTGATAGAGACAGAATGTTTTAGAAATATTTCCAATAAAGTGCAATAAACTTACATAACTAGTTAACTGAGCAGTTATATTTCCATTTTTGGAAAATGATTTTGGATTATATTGTGACTTAAGTACATTTTAATGTAAGTATTAGCACAATGTGTTGCCATACCAGATGGCATTAAATGTACTATTTAAAGTGAATGAGATGAAATATTAAAATTGGTGATTGAAATGAATGTATTATTATTCTCTTTGTGTGAAACAAACTTTGGGAATTTGTGTCTATGTCTACACTTGTGGGAACTATATGTAGGACGCAGTAGATATCCCAGTAGAATTTACCATTAGGCACTTTGTGAATATAATACATACACCCAAGTGGGGGAGACACATAGATGGGTGATTGTGTTGATTGTGGGTGGAATCGATGGGAATAAGCATCTGCTTTCCTTCCTATTAAACAGATAAAGATCAAATGTTTATCTTATACAAAAATGGGGCTATGTATGCATGCTGTTGCCTGTCAAGTGATACATACTACAAATATATATGCATGTGTTATAGATGTATATCCAAATCCCATAATTTGAGACTAGAATACAATTTGAACTATCCAAACCCATTTACAAAATCTGAGAATTGCTGATTGGTGCTTCAAAAGAGGGAAATGGCCTATTTCCCCCTTGTCTTTGTTTTCCACATTTTTTTATGGTTCCACTGAATATCATAAACATGTTAAGGTCTCATTGAAAATTCTCATGAACATCGGAAACACATGTTTATAAAAAATGTATTAATACAATGGGCCTTGGCACTGCTCATCGGTTTGCCACTGTTAGCTTTGAATGCTATTATCTCTTGGGTTATGGGGGAGGAATAAACATCAGAGGAAATTGCACCACTGTGTATGCCAGGTGTAAGGCAGACTGATAATATAACATGTAAACCAATGTACATTAGGTACTTATCTGAAAGCTAGTTTTGAGTATGCTTTCCTCCATTCTCCTTCAGGTTTTCCCCAGTGAACAGCTAGTGCAATTTTCCCATATTTTTAAATAAAATTCTACAATTGCTGCCTTTCCTATAATGTCGTAATATGTATACAGGTTAAGCATTCCTTATCTGAAATGCTTGGCACCAGAAGTGTTTTGCTTTGGATTCATTTTGTTTTATTTTGGAATACCTGCATTTTCAAATAAATACACAAAGAGATGTACCCAAGTCCAAACACAAAAGTAATTTGAGGATGCCTGCCATAGATGCAGGTGAAACATCAGGAGAGAATGCCTCTGGAATATGGCTATACAGCCCGGAAAACACACAACAACCCAATGATTCCAGCCATGAAAGCCTTCAATAATTTATGTTTCATATATAACTTATACACATAGCCTGAAGATAAATCTATACACTATATGGTTAATTTGAGCATGGAACAAATGTTTGTATACATTGAAAGCAAAGGTGTCACAATCTCAGCCACTCATATAAAGAATCTTGGATTTCAAAATATTTCTGGATCTGTGATTTCCAGATAACGGATGCTCAACCCTATATATGTTCCTTATTCCTAATTCCAAAGTTGTCCACATGGGTGACTATGATAGAAAACATTTACCTTGGAATCATATAATCAGAGTTGGAAGAGACGCCATGGACCATCCAGTCCAACCCTCTGCCAAGAAGCAGGAAAATCCCATTCAAAGCACCGCTGACAGATGGCCATCCAGCCTCTGTTTGAATGCCTCCAAAGAAGGAGTTTTCACCACACTTTGGGGTATGGTGCTTCAGTGGATACAAACTTTGTTTCATGCATGCAAAATTACTCTTTAAGAATATTGTATAGAATTACCTTTAGGTTATGTGTATAGAATATCTGTGAAACATGAATGAGGTTTAAGTTTAAACTATGTTACAATCTCCAAGAAAGATATTCGGAGAACATTTTGAACAGGATGCTCTTATTCAGGAAGAACACTAGGCGGCAGCATGTCTCCAAAGGTAGTGCTTCTCATAGTTTAGCTTTTTCCCCCCAGATCCTTGGGAAAAAATTGGAATGTTTTATTATTGCTAATAACGATTGTCACACTTGTACATCTCTTCAGGGACCAGGGAATATTCAAGCACAATCTCTCACACATATATAAAAGCAGTTTGATCCCCTGTAGTTACTACAGATGAGTGTACTGTGTAAATAAATCTACACATGTATCTGTTTGAAAGCCCCACCCCACCCCCGTAGCGCAGTGGGTTAAACCGCTGAGCTGCTGAGCTTGTTGAGCAGAATGCAGGTTCAAATCCAGGGAGCGGCACAAGCTTCTGCTGTCAGCCCAGCTTCTGCCAACCTAGCAGTTTGAAAACATGCAAATGTTAGTAGATCAATAGTTATCGCTCCAGCAGGAAGGTAACGGTGCTCCATGCGGTCATGCCGGCAACATGACCTTGGAGATGTCTGTGGGCAACTCTGGCTCTTCGGCTTAGAAATTGAGATGAGCACCTACCCCCAGAGTCAGACATGACTGGACTTAATGTCAAGGGACAACCTTTACCTTTTTACTATGTATCAAAGTAGAAGGCAGGGGGATTGGCTGTGTTTGTTTCTTTGTGCATTTTACATTTCTGACTTTTGTTAAAGACAAATAGATTGATAAATTCATCAATAGATAGATAAACAGACCGATAACAGATTGTTATCTGAGAATTTAAAATGCCCCATCTTATGAAATTATAATGTGTTATATAAGACACACAATGATGCTGAAGTTCAATCTGTTTACTAGAGCCATTTGGTTATACATTTTCACAGGGATAGAAATCTGCACAATAATTGAAAACATATATATGCAAACCTACATTCAGCTACTAAGCTGAAAAATTCCATATAGAAACTTGCATTTATTTATTTTATTTCAGGGTTTATACCAGGCATGGAAAAACTGTTTGCCATGGGGCCACATTGCGGATCCAGCTGGGAGGGAGGGGGCGCCCTGGTATAAACCCTGAAATACACTGGGCGGGTGGGCCCAGGAAAGGGCAGGGAAGGGCCTGGGTCATCCTCAGGTCCTCCAAGCATGGGACACATGGCAACTGTGCCCCCACCCCCATGATACTCCTCTCAATCCTCAGGCTGTCTTCTTGGCATTATGTTGGGAGGAGGGGGAGATAGGCAGTGGCTGAGAGTGCTCCGGAGGGCTCTCAGCTGCCATGAGCCTTCTTCAAGACGTCCTCCTGGCATAAGGATGGGGCCTTAGTTTGCCCATGCCTGATTTATACACTGACTTTCAGAGATAACATCTCCCATTGGAACCACCAATATTTGGCATGTACCAAGATAACATGAAAAAAAATACCAAAAGGTATCCCCATATCGATTTGAAAAGCCCAAAACACATGCTAAATAACTTAAGAGAACAATTTAAAACAATGCACAACACTACATACATTAACTCAAAATAGCTTGATATAAGAAAACTTTCAAGTCTAATTAAAACCCAGTAAAATCATTGTAGGCTATATTTCAGAGAAAGGAACTGGCAAAACCATCTCTGAGTATTTCTTGACGAAGGAAACCCTATGAAATATATGGAATCACTGTAAGATGGCAGATGACTTGAAGACGTCTGGTTCTTTGGAGAGAATTCTAAAAATATCAGGACATTGCCAAAAAAAGCCATCTCTCTTGTGCCTTTCAATATGATCAATATTGATGATGAACTTCTTGAAGGCAATCTTAAGGCCTTGACTTTGTACATGAGTGAAGATCATTTTTTTCACTCAATCGTTGCTTTAAAGGTCACTGACACTTGAAACAAAGAAGCAGCCAAAACAAATAGGCAACCACTGCAGCTGATACAGAATAAGTGTTATGCATTCTTCTCACAGATGCCTCAACAAGCCTCTGAGTTTCTGCATTCTGTAACTACTAGTCTCCAAAATGACTTCAGAGGTAACATCACATAGAGTGCATTATAATAATTTAGTCTGGTGTAATAAGGATATGTGTCACTAAGGGAAAGTCTAACAAACCACTCAAGCTACTAAAAGTTATCCAAGGTACTGATCTAATAGTGATCTACAAATAGCACTGGATTCAAGGAAACACACAGTAAACTTGGTCTTTCAGGGTGCTGCAGCCCCATCCAGAACCACTTCAAAGCCTCCAGATCAGCAGGATTCTGTCCCCATAGTATCTTCTTCCTACCTGAATTATATTTCTTCTTTTATATCTTCATCAATCCTAGAATGGTCTTCAGGCAGCTGCTCGGGGTTTCCATTGCCACCACACAATTTGCAATTGCCTGGAGATGTAAGGCTACCCTTTTCCAACACTTTTCTAAGGCTAGTTTAATTAGACCAAGAAATTATCTAGATTTCTTGGCTCAAGTTCAGTTCTTATTGCCAGTAAGTGTCTTACCTATGATCTTGTTAAAGGCATTAGGAACCAGCATCTCCCTCAAGAAGATATTAATTAGCTCCAGACTACAAGCCCAGTTCTGGCCAATATCAAAAGCAATAGCTCCCTGTTCTCCAAACAGTTTGTCCTCATCCTCTGACTGTAAAGGGCTGAAAGTTTCCGTAACAGTACAAACAGAATTCATGCTAAATCCAGCTTTGATTCTGTACCAGTTCTTTCATCCAACTTGGCAAGGATGCAGGCAATTGTATCTGCAAAATGTGAATCTGATTGATTTCCTGCATGCCAGGAGGGTTGGACTAGATGGTCTATGTGGTTTTTCCAACTCTATTATTATATGTTTCTAGGATTATTGTGAGCTCTGATTATTCATTTGTCCCACTCCAACCTTGATGAAGGACTTAAACATTTAAAATAATCTCCACAGAAATGGTACAATTTTTACACTATCATAACTCAGAGTTGCCATTATAAAATGGATGGAGTCACAAGATTTATTAAAAGTTACATATTGTTTTATATTAAAGGAGAGCTAACATGGTGTAATGATCTGGTGTTGGATTATGATTCTGGAACCCAGAGTGTGAATCACCACTCAGCCATGGAACTTCAGCAGATGACCTTGGGAGAGTCATGCTCTCTCAGCCTCAAGAGGAAGACAAACGCAAACCCTTCCTGAAAAAATCTTGCCAAGACAGCCCTGTGATATGTTCACCTTAGGCTCACCAAAGGTTGGAAATAACTTGAAGGCATATAACAACATCTACATCGAAAGAGTACAGTGTGGGGGTACAGGGAACAAAAGCAGCCATTTAAAACAGTCCACAACAATTTTAAATGATTTAAACAATGTACATGGTCAGGTCATGACCCCTATATCCCACAATGGTCTCCTCACAGCGGCGTTGGCAGTGGTGCCTCCATTTTGCGCTCCTCCTCCCGCGAAGGAAGCGAAGCCATTGCCAGGCCCCAGCCCGCTGGCCCTCCTCCGCCACCTCGGTGCCGCCGCCAGCAGGTCCTCTTCGCCGCCAAAAATGTAGTGAAAGGCCAGATTTATCTTGATGCCAAAATACAACCAGCTTTCCTGCCAAGCTTATTTCCACTGGCAGGGCATCCCACAAGTGAAGTGCCACAGCAGAGAAGAACATTTTCCATACCTTCACATGCCTGTCTGTTTTCCATACCTTTACACACCTGTCTCTTTCCCACCAGTGTCTTTCCAACTGATATCGGCATTCATATAAGGATGGATGCTTCTCCATGTACTGAGGGGTCAAGGTAGCTAGGGTTTTGACATTGTTACCAGCATTATGAATTCAGGCTGGAAGCCTTTCTCCAGATAGTTTCTAGTCTGTGTTTGATCATATTCATCAACATACAGTTTGCTCTCCACATTTGACTTTTGGAGAAATTCATGTATTTTTGTTAATATGTCCTTTCTAGGAATCTCTGGGTCCTCCAGCATGACTCTATGGGTCAACATGCAGTGGACAATAACCATAAAGGCATGCTGGAGGACCTAGAGATCCCTAGATAGGTATGCTTTCAGGTTAAAAAAGAGCATTTTTCACGTGTGCTTTTCCAGTCCTAGGTCCCTACCGCCAAAGAATGTGATAGTCCCACCACAATGTTTTTGCTAGCTGTATCCCATGTGTCAGCCCCATAATTCCATTAAAAGTATATTTTCCTACCTTGGTGGAGTTGCTTAATCAGCAAGGTCATTCTGTAACGACTCTCCAACACTCGGTAAGGATCACGCGTAGATTGAAGCACGGTCCAACACGATTTTATTGTAGGTACGACACATGTGAAGCAAAAGCACCGTCCCACCACCCAAACACACCTTATATACCCTGAGCCCCTCCCTATTGCCCATGCAATGTCCAAGCAGGGTTGCACCATATCCGGGTGATTCAGCATATCCCATAGTCCAAAGGGATGTGACCTCATGGGTCCATGAGCCAGCATTATGAGTCCAATTGTCCAATGTCCAGGCTCGGAGGAGTTACCTCACTTCCCTCCGGAGCCTCACACACATCTGGAAGTTACGTCACTCCCACTTAACTCAGCACAATCTCTGTGCAGCTGGAGCCAAGGTCACCAAAGAACTGGGGCAAAGGTCGGTGCAATCTCATGGCAGGTTGGGAGCCTGAACTTCTCCTAAGCTCAGGTCTCCCAGTCCTGACACATTCTGAAATATTTTCTCACCATGAAAAGAAGTAAGAGATGTATAGCATCACAGAGTATTTTAGGTTAAAAAGCACATTTATACAGTTGTGGGAATAGGATAGAACTTAATAGGGTCCAGAAAGATAAAAAAATAATGCCCCATGGTTAATGGAATTTGCCTCTTTCTGGTTCCCATTAATTCTATCTCACACACCACAACTGTATAAATGTGCTTTTCAACCTGGGGCTTTGCAATCACTCTGCTGAAGAAGCATGTTGATATCCACAAATGTGCACATTAAAATAAAAACCACTTAGTATTAAAGGTGTTGCTACATTTGTTTCCCCCTGCCTATTCCTCTCACCTTTTTATGTTGCAAGAGACTAATAGTGGTACTTCCTTTATCTTTTTTCACCAGGCATTTTGGGACCAGATTTTCCTTCCTAATGTATGATCCTATCACATTTATTTTTTATCCGTCACCTGATCAAATATATAATTATGTACTACAGAACTTCCCAGAAGAAAGACGCCATTGCAACTCTCTGTTTCTCACCAGTTCCAAAGATAGACAGATTGAAAGGCTTCTGGTTCTGTGGTATGATGCATTCCAGCTGCATCTGGTTCAAAGGGAGTAGAAGCCTTTATTACAGAGTGGCTGCTTTAATATTTACTAGACAGTATTTTAGGCATCTCCAAATTCCCTACTTACTGCACTTCTGATGCAGCTAAAGGTCTAGGCTATAACATCATGGGAAAGTACACAAGAGGGGGAAATTAATTATGTACCTCCAACTAGCCACTTTTTCAGCTTTCCAAAGCATCTAGCCTCTTGAATTATTTAGTGCAAGTATATACTTCAGATAGAAACAATTTGGCTTTGCACTTCATTTATTGTGTCATCTTGTCCACAGCAGAATTTCACAAGAGGAATTAATTTGGGGCAACCAAAGTTGGCAAAGCGAAATGAAAATGAATTTAACACATAAACATGCAGCTTGCCTATATAAGACCATTTTACTGGTCCATTCATTAGCCACATAGAAGCTCACAAGGTTGTGTGAAAGACAAAGATATCCAAAATCCACAAAACAGTAATAGCTTTATTGGGCCAACCAAAAATTCAAAAAGGACACCATGAAAGACTTTCCATGGGCTTCTTTATCAAGCAAAATATTAGAAATCATACAAGAGAAGAAAAATGATGTTAGAATCACAGGCCTGCTTTTGTCAAGAAGTCAGTTAAGTCAGTCTGAAGGGATTTCCATGTAAGCAGAGGTCACTCCCCTCTTCAGCCACATGGATATTGGGAGACAAAGAGAAGTAAATCCAGGCAATAAAATGTCAATTGCATTGGCAACAGAAAAAGTAACTTCCCTTGAGATCCAGCTATAGTTTTATTCCAGATTTCTGCAAAAATCAAATTGTATTCATGTGAATGACATAAATGTTTCATTGTAGAGATGCAATCAAGATATAAAAGGCCCAGAATTCTTATACTTATATGTTCACAGGCAGGGTACAAATCGTACTTCTCTGACCCTTCACCTAGGAGTCACTGGTGGATTCCAAGTTGGTGAGATAATGAATTCACTCCAGATATTAGTTGAAAAGTTGTCCATTGTGCTGAATCTTGATCCCAAATAGTATCAGAACCTTGGGCAGCATTTATAATGGTGTTATAGAATCATAAAATTGGAAGTTACCCCAAGGGCTATCTAGTCCAACCCCCTGCCATGAAGAAATACACAAAGAACTCCCCCCCAAAATGGCAATTCAGCCAGAACTTAAACATCTACGGAGGAGACCCCACCAAAATCTGTTTGTTGCCTCTTCCACCTTCCGGGCAATGAAATTGTCTGCAAAGCAATAAAAGGAAATTGTTGAACCTGATATTTCTGACCTGATATTTGTCTTCCAACAAATGTCAAGATAGTTGAAATCTCCCATCACTACTACATGTCTCTTTTCTGAATATGTGGTCATCTGTTCCAGGAAGGCACCGTTCAAGCCTTCGGTCTGGCTTAAAGGTTTGTAGTAGACCCTCACCATGATGTCCCTGGTGTACAATGCTACCTCTCCTCCTTTCCTGTTAGGTGATGGATTAATTGCACCAAGAGTGGATTTATTGCACCATTGACATGGAACCTAATAGCTACCACTGCCTTCAACACCAACTTGCCATTGTTTTTGCTTTATATTACAATTCACGCACTTATTGTAAAGGGGAAATGACAAAACATTGGTGACTAAAAATATAAACTAGACTGTCAAACACTGAACATATATTAAAAACAAGCAAATGTTGAAACAGAGATGCAATCAGAGCTCCATATCTTGTTTTGTTATTTGTTATTTCGATTTGTTAGTCGCCCCTTCCGACAGGCTCAAGGCGACTTACATGTGCTTAAAACCATAAAAACACTATAAAACAACTAAAGGTGATATGTTCCTAGCTAGACTACATTAATGTGAAACTACAAATATGACCAAACATCATTAAATTATCTTACTTCTAGTCATAGAGTTGTGCTGGAGGGCCTATAGATTCCTAGAAAAGTAACCACGGATGCTAGTAGAAGTAATCAGGTGACAGTAGTGTGATTCTTAAACCCCCTGAACTTTAATCTACCTGTTCCCCTTGGGGATGCACATATATACTAAGAAGCTACAAACTGACTCTCTGGTGACAGCTAGATAATGTCCTAAGTGTTAAGTGGACAAAATATCTCTGACAATCTCTTAATTTCCCAGAGGTTGCTACAGAATGGTTTTCATTGAACCACAAATGCTTCACCAGTCTCAGGTGTTCAGCCACAGGCTTTATGAGCTGATTGAGGCAGGTGTATAGAATATCAGCTGGGACTCTCAGAGGAATATGGACATGGTTTCTTTCAAATATAATGGAAGTAATGAGACAGATTAGACAGAACAGTCTCCTATACCATTAATCCACAGACTTCTGTCAGGTGTTTTAAAATTTTCTTCGATGAAAATGTGAATGAGAGAGAGAGAATAGTGAGAACCATTATTTTATTAAGTTCATCTGTGTGAGTTCAGATTTTAGGATGGAGAAAAGGCCCTCTATCACTCACTAGCCCCAGGTCCAGCATGACCAGAATTTAAGCTTGGTTTTGCTGGAAGTGTGACTGAAGCCCCTTCCACACAGCTGTATAAAATCCACAATGAGCTGGATTATATGGCAGTGTGGACTCAGATAATCCAGGCATCTTCCACACAGTGAATCCCACATTATCTGCTTTGAACTGGATTATATGGCATTGTGGACTCAAATAACCCAGTTCAAAGCAGATATTGTGGATTATCTGTCTTGATATTCTGGGTTATATGGCTGTGTGGAAGGATCATAAGTTATTGTCCATGCAGCAAAGCATACACAACCAAAGGGGATTGTGAAAAAAGCCAGGTGTTTAACAAAAAAAACCATCTTGACAACACCTTTTCACTCTCTTCACAGCATTTGAGAAGCTTTTTCACAGTCTCGTCACATCTAGGGAATCTATATAAGCAGCCTTTGCCATTTAACTGAATGTTTACTTGTTTGTAAGGCCACAGACAATTGTGCCAACTGCTGCTATGTTACAGAACAAAACTGTGTTCTGAGAAGCAGGAAAAAATGAGTTTATCTGCCATGATATATACTGTCAAGAAGAGTAAGTGTTAATAGTGCAACACATAAGATCTGTTCAATACACTAGAGACAGAGGCAACGTCAGTGGATCCCTATTATGCTCATTTATAAACATACATTTGTAACATTCATATTTTAGAATATCTCAGGTATATACATAATGACACGATGCATGGTATGGGCTTAATAAAGTCCTATACATGGGGTAAGATGCATGACATGCATTTTATAGGTATATTGATGTGTATCTGTAACAGTTTATAGTGCCCAATTGCAATATCATTTTTCCAACTAATAACCACAGAGACTCATTCTTGTCTCATTTTTACTTATTTTTAAATTTTAGCAAATCTCACAGTAAATAATGAAACAAGAAAATGACTTTAAACTTCATTGTTATTGCTGTTGCTAATTTGCAATTATTCCTCCTCTTACTGTTTTCTATATCCGATAGCTACTCCCAGTTGACTCTCCTGAAAACTGGCATTTTTTCTGCCATGTATTCTCCAGGCAAATCCGCTCCAGTTGAATTGCCCAGTCCAAGACTGAAAACTGAATAGGGTTCTTGTACCATTCATGGTTATGTAGAAAATGGAATTTCTATTAGTATTGAATGTCAGGTAATAAGCAATATCTGGTTAAATTTCCTCTTCTACATGACCATTAAAGGTACAGAAGTCTCCTCCAGTTTAGCATCCCTATGTCCAATGCTGGTTCATGGAATGTATTTATATGGCCTCAGCATTAAACAGTTGAATGGTCTCAGGATACCAGCTGAGGTCTCAGGGAACTGCTATGCTTTATCAAGGGCCCATTCACACAATACAATTATAATATTATTTCACACAAACTGCATTGGTTTGGAATGTTTATTGGGAGGGTCAATTACAATTCTCAACCAAAACACTCCAGTGCATCAACAAACTACAAAACCCAGGTTTCCACATAATGGTAAAGCAGAATAATAGTGCTATAACTGTGTAGTATAAATTGAACCTACTCCCTAGATAGGGAGAAAAATCTCAGTGTGACTGGCAAGGGAGGAAAAGAAGGCAGTGTTATTGTTAGGGTGATTTTGAAACATGGACAACTGTCTTGTCTTAATGACGCACGTTAAACCTGGGAGTATTTATATTCTACTTAACTATTTTTAGATAAAATAAAGTGACCATGGGTCTTATAGCCCCAACTGTTTGGACAAATTAAAGTAGCTTAAAATTGTCTTGGTGTTCTTACTATTAGCCTAGAGAAGACTAGGTATTTTGACTGTATATGTTACACCTAATATTTTTTTATAAGGTAGTGCAGAAAATCCACACTGTTGGCCTCACTCTGCAGTGCATGCACACACACACACACACACACACAAGTATACACATATGTTCATTATTTTGCAATAGTTAAACCCAGGTCAGGTTTTGCTTCTGAAGTTTGAGGGAATAGGGAGCATAAAACTGTGGATCATGTAGTTTGCTTATTTAGTTACCTATAAATGCCGAGTGAGGGTGGTTTATTTTTGAAAGGGTTTGAACTAGGTTTTCATAAAAGTAATAAATCAAATACATCCCCCCTCTCAGTAGCCTAGAACTGTTATCTTACAGAAAATTCAGAGCACTGCATTGTCCAATATATGGACATAGTTATTACTGTAAATTGCTGTATTTACAGTAATTTACTGCAGTACTGCAAATTACTGTACTGCAAAATTATCCTGGCAAAATGGGGACAGAAGTCTGCTATGGATAGACAGCCTTGAGCACCAATACATACATACATACATACATAAACGCATTGTGCAGATAAGGCACACGGCTATTGAGAAACTCTGGGTGTTATTGAATCTTTTCACTATACAGAACCCTATTCACAAATAAACTCTCATGCCAAAAAAAGGAAAATATTAAATGGCCTCTGTTGACCCCATTATTAATATTCTACCTTTACTTTGAATTCAAGAATCACAACATTTCAATATGACACTCAGGATTTTGAGTAAGATCATGAAAAATGCACACACAAAACCCCTTTATTCATTTAAGAAGAGTTGTTCTTCCAGCTGCCCACAACCTCATCTCCACATGAATGAAAGCCTTTACAAATTGAACTACAAATAGTTGGAGGTAGTTAATTATCCTACCTCCATGAAAGAGAGTTAAGAATGAACAACTAGTTCCCATCAAAGTAGTGCACCAGTGCAGCAATTTTAGCAAAAGACATACATTACCACTGCTAGAATGTCAAAACAAAGAGACAAGGTATGAATATAATATCAATTTCTCCAGTGTGAAAATTAGGCCCTTTTATCAACAGATGCCTTTGAAAAATATACAGAAAAACATTTTAAAATGTTGACTTGGTGTAGTGTGTACCAAACAGCTGGTATAGCAACATTCTAATGGATGCATGTATTTGAAATTTTAGAAGAAGCATTTATAACTCTATGGCTGTGCTGAATTGTCTCTCATCAAACTGCAAACCTTGGAAATCCATAGGATGAAACCATGGCAGTTTTTTGTTCAAAGGGATGTCCCTCTGAGTTTTGGTGACTCAGCAGGGGTTCGCCTACACTACTTGGAGCCAGGATTCAAACTACTATAACACGCTGACTTTATATTACTTCCATTATTGTCATGGATAGCAAGGGTGAAGAGGTGTTGTTTGAGGGACCTGTGTTTGAACTGCTGCCCAGTAGTGCTCAGCAGCTTTCTTAGGTGAGATCGGAGGAACAGTCTATGGAGGAAGCTACCATTTCTCAGCCTGCAGAATAATTACAACCAAGTTCATCTGAGCAGCGGAAGAAGGGTTAAGTGTCCTGGCTCTTTTAGACTTGCAAAGGGAGAAGGCTCAACTTTGAAGGTTCTCCAGGTTAGCAGGAAAACTAGTTCTCAATAGGCAACACCCAGGAAGCTAGCACTAAAAGTGCTCAAGGGTGCCGCCTTGTTGCTGCCAGTAACTTCAGCATTTGGAGCTGTGACTTCGGGCTGTTGGTGATCTCTGGACTATGGACGATGACATTTGGATTTCTGGATTTACTGTTGACTCTAGATTCTGCTGGAACAAGGTTTGGAACTTGGAATGAACAATCAGATACTCTGGTGTTATTTTCTACTGTTCTTACCTTTTGACTGAATTTTGTAACTTGAACTTGGATTTTTTGCTAACCTCTTATTTGGACACGGGGTCTGAACTTTATGGCAAATATCAGTACTAGTACTGGAGGTAATACAGACTGAGTAGCTCTTAACCAAAGTACTTGAGACCAAGGGTGTTCTTAATTTGGATTTTTTTCAGATTTTGAATATTTGTATTTGCATATACATATAATGAGATATCTTGGAGATGGGTATCAAGTCTCAAACAATTTATGCTTCATATACACATTATACACATAGCCTGAAGGTAATTTCAAGTACAATTTTGTGCATGACACAACATTTGTATACACTGAACCATCAGAAAAGCAATCTGCAACACCCGTGTGGACAATTTTGGAGTATTTCAGATTTCGAAATCCCAGACAAAGGATGCTCTCTCTCCCTCCCTCTGTGTGTGTGTGCATGCGTGTATATCTCCATCATGAAGTAGTAAGCTTTAACAGCCTTAACCATCATGTTATTCTATGAAATCCAGCCTGCTTGTTCCACAGTGGGAATATGGATCAGTCTTTGTTGTTGTCAGTGGCATACCTAACATACACATCTTTTCTGAGGGTGAGAGAGTATGACTTGCCTAAGAACAAGCCAGCAGATAAAGGAGGGGGGTTGGTTATTTTGGACCGGGACACGTACATTCAGGAGGCCCACCACCAATTGGATGACATTAATTTCTACCAACGCATTCCCAATGATCCCACACTTAGGTTTCAGAGTAGCATCAAGAATGTTGTCATTGATGCAGTGCAGATGGGATACATTGATGAAAAATTGGCCAAATTCCTCATTAAAGACAGCCCCCGTGTCCCCCAATATTATTTCTTGCCAAAAACACATAAACCCGGGTTCCCTCCTCCCGGTCGCCCAATCTTGTCCGGTTCTGGCTCTGCCCTGGAACCACTGGGTATTTACACAGACAGTGTCCTACAACCTTTTGTTAAACTTATCCCCTCACTCATCTTGGACACCACCCACTTTATTTCGAAGGTCGAGGCATTGACCATTGACCCATCTAGCATCATTGCGTCCGCGGATGTTAACTCGCTTTACACCCGGATTCCTCTCGAGGAGGCCAGAATGGTTTTGGCTGATATTTTTGACTCCAGGCGAAACAATATGTTTCCACCCACCCATTTCCTTTTGGAAATTATAGACTGTCTGTTTGAATATAACTATTTTTCTTTTGGGGGCGAGTTCTTCCTCCAGGTCAACGGGGTTAGCACGGGCCAAAGTTGTGCCCCATCTATAGCCAACTTATACATGGCTGCCCTTGAGAAGCAGCATCTTCATGATGCTGCTTCTCCTAGCAGGTATATCAGGCATTATGGGAGATATATTGATGATTGTTTCTTCCTCCTGGACCCTGGCACCCCCCTGGAGGAGTTTAAGGGATGGCTCAACTCATGGAATGCTTCCATTCAGTTTACATTCACCCATAGCAGTAATGCGGTTCAGTTTCTGGACACTGAAGTGTATAAGGAAGGGTGCAAGCTTCGGGTCCGCAATTATAGGAAACCCACGGACAAAAACTCCCTACTTCACTACAGTAGCCATCATCCCTATCCCCTTAAGAATAGCCTTCCCTATTCGCAGTATATTCGCCTTAAGCGCAACTGCAGTGATATCAAGGACTTTAATAGGGAATCCAGTAACCTCCGCAATCAACTCTTAGCTCGAGGATATCCGGTTCCATCATCCATAGGGCTGAATGTAGGGCAAGATCCATCCCCCGTGAAACTCTCCTTCGGAAGAATCCCCATAGGAAGTCTGAACGTATAGTATGGCCACTTACGTATACTGCCCATAGCCAAAAGATAGTCTCGGTGGTTAGGAAACATTGGGGTATTTTACCTGACATCCCTGCCTTTAAATCACCTCCCATGGTGGCTTACAAACGTACACAGAACTTTAGGGACCTACTGGTCCATTCCTCCCTACAGGGCCGCACGCCCCAGAAGCATAGTTACTCCAGGATGTAGACCGTGCGGCAAGAACTGCGCATCTTGCACGCAGGTGTTCAGAGGGAAAGAGGTTACCAGCCTCCGCACTGGCAAAACGTATACACTGCGGGACTACACCGATTGTAATTCGGAAGCATGCGTGTACTGTCTTTTTTGTAATTGTGGGATGGTTTATGTTGTTTTTCATCTCGCCAGTTACGTGTAAGGATGTCGGAACATCGTTCTCAGTGCGCACAGGAATGGACAATAGTATCCTCTATAGACATTTTAAGGAGAAAAAGCATAGTCCAGACTCCTTTACATTTACTGGTTTGGAGAAAGTCAGTTTACCCTCTCATTGCAACACCCATTATTTCGTCCTCAGGAGTGAAACCTGGTGGATAATCCATCTACAAAGCGAGTTCCCCCTGGGCCTCATGACCCCCTCCCTTATCCGCCCTGCTCACTTGAGCCTCATTAGGATTTCTGTATTTAGGCTCTGCCTCTGCTGTCAAAACTTACCTTCGGGTCCGCAGGATGTATCATGTCGGATCATAGCCATTGCTGGTATGTTATGTCTGCCTTCTTGCATTGTCTCCACTGTGGAAATATGGTGGCTTGTTTGTATATGTGATGTGTATATATTTGATGTTTCAGAATGCTTTATACCCTGCGTTTCATTGCCCGGCACTGATACCACCAGCCGCTTGAAAAAGCCCCGTTGGGGGCGAAACGGACTCGGCGCGCTATCTCACCGTCGCGGCCTTGGCGTCCTACGTATTCCACCGGCCGGCCATTCGGACCCCGTGCACAGGAGTGTCATCTTTGTGGTGAACCTGGATGAGTATTGGTCACCCCAGGGGACGGACATTATTTACCTTCAAAGACTTTCCTCTCCGTCGCACTGTACCCCTTCCCAGGACTTTTTCCCACTACTCCTGTCTTGCGAATTTGTTATTGGCTGGTGATACTCCGGGACTGCTACGTTCGTGTGCCTAAATGGGCTTTATGTTGCTGCTTTAATGCATATTGGTTATATTATATGTGATTTGATACTGATCAATGTGTTGCTTCCTACTGTGTTCTTGCCTAAGAACACCCATTGCATTTCTATGGCTTAATGAGAAGTTGACTCTTGGTCTCCAGAATTGTAGTCTAATACTCAAACCGCTGCACTACAATGGCTGTCTACAAATCAATCTGTCCAAAGATTTAAATAATTTAATTTCTGGCCACATCTTCTTCCTTTCTTTTTCTTTTTTTCACAGCCATTCTCTGTAATATGTTATTCAAGCAGCAAAATGCAACCACCATAAAATTTTGTCTTTATTGTAATTTTAATAAGGTGCACAAAGCTTTTAAACACTGCAGCTACTCTGGTCAATACATCATGGCCTAGTTAACAAAAGCTAGCCTGCAGGGAAGATCAGTAAATCATTCCTAAACTCTTGTGAGAAGATATCACATCAAGGTGTGGTCTTAAAAGAAATGAAGGCATTATAGAGCTTTTCCCCAAAAGAAGATCAGTGGACATAAGAGCATGAAACAGAATAACAAATAAGACCTGTCAGAAAATGTTGCAGTACCAAAAACTCAGAGATTAGAAAACTTCTTCTTTTGGCAGAGATTCTGTTCAAGGACATGATAATGTAGCTTTTACCTAGTCAGGACATACCATACCTGCATTCCTATGACCAATCAATGGCAAGGGAACAGGTGAGCCACAAGCAAAATTTTGTGAGGTTTTGAAGATGAGAAAGAGGACATTAGCAGAAATTATAGTGATATTATTACTTGGTAACTGCTCAACTGTCAGTGAGTGTGCCCAAAGGTGTAGGAGTCCGAACATCAGATGAAGGCTGTGTCTACACTGGCTAGTATGCCTGCAATGGCCAGAAGTTCAAATGGAGCTCTGCAACAAGCTAGAAACACTGGTGAACACAGGGGAAAGGTAATAGGCAGGATATATCTTGTGAAGAGCAAACTGGGCTGTATCGGACTCAATCATGCTGTCCACACTCCCAGAGTCACCTGAAGTTTAAATAAAAGTCTGGCACACACCCCAGCTTTTCCTGTAGCAGGGCAATGCTGGATTGACCCAATATAACCCACAATATTCACAGAAGTGAAGGAACATCATGAAGACAGCCAGGGGCCAGAACAGGGTAGATCCTGGTTGTAATACTCATATAGATGAGCCCTAGGACTCTGGAAGACCAGAATTCAATTTGCCATGCAGCCATGAAACTCATGAGATGCTCTTGACTTAGGGCTCTTCCACACAGAATATCAAGGCAGAAAAAATCAAAATGTCTGCTTTGAACTAGGTTATCTGAGTACACACTGCCATATAATCCAATTCAAAGCAGATAATGGGGGATTTTATATAGCTCAACCTGAAATAAAATCAATGTCAGGCTTTCCTTGAATAAATTTCACCAATAAAGTCTCACAAGTTCATATTAGAGTCTCCTTAAGTCAGAAATACCATATTTTCCAGCATATAAGATGACTGGGCATGTAAAACAACCCCCAACTTTTCCAGTTGAAATATAGAGTTTGGGATATACCCGCATTATAAAATTACATCTCTTCCAAAGCACACCAAATATATTTTTTAAAACATCAGATTTGATTTCAATATGGTAAGTTTCCTATTGCCGCACCTCCTTCTCTGCCTCTCAGATCTTGCAAATGCGCGTCTGCGCTGCTTCACTGCAGTCCTCAGGAGCAAGATCTGAGAGGCAGAGAAGGAGGTACGGTAATAGGATACAAGGGCAGGCCAGACGGGTGAAAGAGACTTGTTTTTCCAGGCACAGCACTGATCTATCTCTGTTTTCCATACCCCGGGTGTCCCTGATGCCTGAAGCTTCTTCCACCCTTCACTTACACCTTCCTGGTGAAACACCCCCTCACTTCGTCACTGGGACCACGTTAAGTCACTTCTTTCCACAAATTCTGGTGAGTGGATTTTTTTCTACTGTACTTGTACAACATCACCCTTGCTGCTGTCATACAGTCACCGCATAAGGCAGGCATGTGGCCTCGGCCATTTTTTAGCTCCCCCACTATATGCGGCGACCGCAGATTCTCCAGTCCAGCTTGGACGTTTCAGCACCCACCCTATAAGATGACACCCAGAGTAAAAGATGACCCTGACTTTTGAGAAGATTTTCCTGAGTTAAAAAATAGTCCTATACACCAGAAAATACAGTAATTTAAAGGCACACAACAACAAACAGCTCTAGGCTGGAGGTAATACATGGTCCATGGACTCCATTTGCTTATGCCAACTAGAGTAAGACCCATAAAACCAGTGCAAAAATCTTCCCTTCTCCTCCTGGTTGTGTATAGACCTCATTCTAGCATCAGCCAAATGATGGTCAGGAGCTCAGACCAATTTGGAACAGCGGCAGCAACATGGAGAATGAAGTGACAGCAGTGGGGCCAATGTGATCTCAGCCTATCTAGAACATGCTGTGTCGGACTGGATGAGGGCTAGCAAATTGAAACTGAATCCAGACAAGACAGAGGTCCTCCTGGTCAGTCAAAAGGCCAAAGAGGGCATAGGGTTGCAGACCCCCCACGCGACTGTTCCCTGCTTGGATTTCCAGGAGCAGTTCGCGATTTGGCAGCGGCTTTTCGCCCGAACAGCCGGCGCCGCGTTTGTTTACCATTGCAAGCACGGCGTTTGAGCTGCTCTGGATTCCCCAACCACTCTCTCTGCTTGGAGGCTTCTCTTGTGTGAGTTTCAACCCCACAGTCAGCATTTCCACTGAGTTGCTTCGACCCCTGCGGACACTGTTACTTTGGGAACTTTCCCCGTCGATTTGTCCTTACTCAGGGATTGAATCTCAACCTACGGGTTGCAGAGACTATGTTTTCTCTCCTCCTGAGAGTGTGTTGGCCGTGTTTATGACTTGAATGCTTATTTGTATGTATGTTATATCTCATATTGATGACACTAAGATATTCATTTTTGGTAGATAAAGTCTACACGTTTACTATAATTACTTGTACAGTGATCATTTTCATACAATTCTACTGTTTACTTTGGGTTTTGTATATACACGGACCCCACCTGTTCTTTAGAGTGACATACCACCCCCCTGCTGTGTCAGCTCCACTGGCAGCCTGTCCATCTCCAAATCCAGTTCAAAGTGCTGGTATTGACCTGTAAAGCTCTATACGGTTCTGGCCCAGCTTACTTGTCCAAACGCATCGGCCTCTATGTCCCATCTCGCAGCCTAAGATCATCGGGGGAGGCCCTGCTCTCACTCCCGCCAGCATCGCAAATGCGGCTGGTGGGGACGAGAGACAGGGCCTTCTCGGCGGTGGCCCCTTGCCTATGGAATGCACTCCCAAATGAAATAAGATCGATTCCATCTCTCCTTGCTTTTAGAAAAAAGCTAGTCTTGATTCTGGGACCAGGCCTTCGGGCAGCAGACGTAAATTGTACCTTTGGATGAGACTCGATTGTTACTTTGGACTTGACTGGACTGATAATGTGTTCCACTTGATGGCTTTAATTCTTGTATGTAGTGATTTTAATGTAATGATTTTAATGTTTTTATTGATGTGGATTACATGATGTATTTAATATTGTATTGTGGTGTTGCGGCCTGTAGTGCTGCGAATGTAAACCATGCTGAGTCCCCCCCCCTTGCGGGGGTGAGAAGCTACAGGATACAAATACTATAAACAAACAAATAAACAAACAAACAAACATTTGGACACCAACAGGGTGCTGTGAGGGGTTTGGTAGGATATTTGTGGCTGCCCCTGGGGCCCATCTGGAGCAATAATGCTTCAGAATAGCCTGGATTTAGAAAGCACTGTAACTCATCCAGCTGGGACTGGACATAACTATGGAGGTTCTAACTGGATGAGCTCCTTCCAAGGAAGAATCACCTGGGGCCCTTTCAGACAGGCTCTATATCCCAGGATCTGAGCCCAGGTTTTCTGCTTTAAACCGGATTGTATGCACTGCCAGATAATCTGGGATAAACAGAAAACCTGGGATCAGATCCTGGGATATAGGGCTGTCTGGAAAGGCCCCTAATCTCTTGGAATGGTTTTTACACAGGCCTTTGATCGGCATTTTTTTCCCCTTCATGCTGCTTTGTTACAATAATTTTATTGCAATGTTTTTATGGACGGTTTCTATCTGCTTTCTTTTGTTGTTATTTATTTTAACAAGATCACTTTATCTTTGGCTTTAGCTGCCTGGGGCACTGTGTGGAAAGGGAGGAGAAAGCTCTGGATAATAAATAAAAGGGGCCACAGGCAGGACACTCAATTTCACTCTGTGGGTGATGGGAACTGTATATTTATGTCATATTTGCTGTGACAGTTGAGAAAAGGGTAGGCACCTTACCATCATTGAAATGTCTGTATGTGTTTGCAATGAACACAGAAATACACAGGATTTTTCTGCCTCCTCCATATTTATATACAGTTTATTGCTTGCTTTTTCAGCAGCCAGGAAACATCCCAGTAGATTCCCATGCCAAAGAAATCCTCCAAGCTCCTTCAGTAATGGTGTCCTTCAGACTGACTTTTCCACAATTGCATTTAACCCCTGTTTCTCATTGCAGGAAGGGCGGCGAAAGGCTCCAATATTGGAACAGGGTGGGAGGGAAGACTGGGGGGGAGTTTCCTCTTAATAGGGAGGAGGATTATATATAGGAAGCCTTGCTCTGACCTCCTTGGGTGAGAAATTCACCCTTCTCTCCTTGACATTGATAACAGCCATGAATTAAGTGATTTGCTTGCCTGTCAAAAGGAGATTTTCCTCTGTGGAGTGAGCTTGACTCTCGATTCCAGCCCTCCCCATCACCACCACCATCCCCATCTCCTTGCTTCCCCTCCATCTTTCATGGCTGTTGCCATGGTGCCCAGAGAGAGCAAAGCACCGCAGCAGGGGAGGGGGAGAAGGAGGAGGAGGCGGTGCATGCTGCAATTTCAAGACTCTGTCTCTGTGAGCTCACCAACCTCCCTCCTCCTCCTCGGAAGGAGGTGGCTGTCTTGCTGGTGGGTGGGTGGTTTCCATCTTCAGCATCACCAAGCTGGAGGGAGGGAGGGAGGGAAGGAGGAAGGGAGGGGTGAATAGATGCTGATGTTGTGCTCTGAAGCCACCTCCAGAGAGGAGAAAATGGATCTGGCTCACCCATCCCTCTTTGCCTTTCAGCATCTTCCCTTTGCTTCAGCATGGTGAGCATGATATGATCCCAAACTGTGGGCTCCATCACTGTATTTTTTTTTGGAGGGCGGGGGATTGCAGTTTGGCTCGGGCTGATCCAATGGTTGTAGGCATTTGCTGTTGTTCTTTCTGTCTCTTGGCATCTGCATCCTAACCATGTAACAATGACTTTCATCTGAGCTGCCGGAAAGGGTGGGAGTGGAGGGGAGGGGGTTTGTGTGAGAGTGAGGGGGAAAGCAAAGATGGAGAGGGATTGAAGGCTGATTAGAGGCTGCCTTAGGAAATGTGGCTCTAGGATTAATTGTAACAGTCATTGGGCATAGGGATGCTTTTATATATGGTCATTTCCATTAGTGAAAAACATCAGGGTGTGCTGTAAATGGCTGTCAGGCTGAGAAAATGCAGTTGCTGTTTCTGATGGGTTTTAATTCCACCTTGTGATTTCCGGATACTGGGCCAGGCCTTAATGAAGTCCAAGGTGCTCTAACCAGCTGTAGCATTGCCAAAAATAGGCAGCCTCAGATCCTGGCCATGGCTGATCTGTGGATATCTTTAACACAGCAGTGGTTTATATCCTTGGTCTTGTATCATTTTTGTCGCATTGGTTAAAGATCTAGGTCAGATGCAGTTTATATGGAAATGTGTATGTGTTGGTGTGTCTGTGTTTGCATATTCAATACACATCTGGAGTTCTTTGTAGCTTTGTATGTACAGTACATGTGCTGCCTTCATTGGCAGGGAGTGACTGACAGCACATTCCACTTGAACTGGTATGAGTGATTTATAGTCACTTGGTTTCATTTCAGCCACTTTACGGCAGATCTATATTGTACGTTTGGAATGCTGTATAGCACTAATTCACAGCTTCTTTCCATTAACTGTCATGGCTACTCTATTACTTTCGAGTGCTATGAGCTTTCTAGATGCATCTGGGGAACCAGAATACTAAATTAGATAGGCCTTTGGTCAGATCCAGAGGGGCTCTTCCTATATTCTGTTCAAAAGAAAGAGATAAAGACACTGAATAATCATTGAATAGAGTGTTTAGGGAAGCTGGACAAATAATAACAACCGACATCTATCGGCCCTCCATTTTGATATTTCAAAAATAAGGGAGTCATATCACAATTTCTGCATTTTTTCCTCTTCATTCTGTGGCTGAAATACTCCCAAGAGGGCATTTCATCATCTTAGTTTTTAGAAAGCAGGTTATTATGAAAATAAAACCATCAGTTCAATTCTGTATCACTTAGTTTAACAACAGAATCTAGATAGAGACATCTATTATTGTATTATGTCAAGGATGGGGAACATGTGGTCCTCCAGATGTTGGACTACAACTGCCATTATCTCACATCATTGCTGTGCCAGCTAGGGCTGATGGGAATGTTAATCTAACAGAACCTGAAGGACTTCCTATTTATTACTTCAGCCATAGCAGCACATAACTCTCCTGATATATGGTCTGGGCCCATTTCTCATTCTTATTCTACCAAGAGAAATAAAACCAAATGTCAAGATGAGATAATAACATGTAAACACCATGTATCAATCTAGCAGTCATTCTAGTTGTAGATTCACAACATGACTGCCTAAGAGACCTAATATCCTATGGAGATCATAGATTTTTTTAACAAAACAGGTGCTAGATATCAACACCAATTGCAATAATTGTGTTTTTATGCCCACAGCCTAAAAACCTCCTAAAACCTCCTGGGGCCTAAAATTTAACTTGAAGAAACAAATGTGCCTTTTAAAAACTTTTCCTTTCATTGAGGGGTACACAACTGGCAGTGTTCCTGATGCCAGACTGTATCTTCCATGATCCCTCACTGGATGGGATTTAGGGAAATTACAGTCCAATATCTGGGAGACCACACACTTCCATTGATTAGTTAATTAAATTGAAATGGTTTCTTTAATACAAGTGATCTCTCTCTCTCTCTCTCTCTCTCTCTCTCTCTCTCTCTCTATATATATATATATATATATATATATGGAAATAAGGCATAAAATCATCAGATGGTCTTGGCATCGTTTAAGCCTTAGGAGAATTAGTTTTACAAACAGTTTCTTAACTGGTGCATTGGTTTCAAAGAAGATGGCATTTAATAAAAGAACCCAATAATGATTTGAGACAATAATTTGGAAAATTTACTATTTCTTGAATGTCAATGATGTTATCAGTGAGATACAGACAAACAAGTATATGGTTCCTGTCTACTAGGTTTACAATAAAAAGACATTTCCAGAGAATTTATAGCACAAGAAACACATGTATTTCTCATTCAGAACACATCACCTTTCAAGTTACTACATTTTCCCGCAAATACATTGCCTTTTTAAAGAAATACTCTTAAAAATGGAGTGTGATATGACAATCAAATGTTTTAACCATGTGCACATCCTATAGATATTTGGAAAAGAGACTGAATTGACTAAATTACTGCTTATAAACAAACTAGATTTGTTGCCAGTTGTTTTTATAGGAATTTTAACTGTGAAGGGAGAGAAGTGCTAAGGGGAGTGTTAATCTAGGAATGGGTCCCCAATCTAATTTCCAAAACCAAGCTAATTTGTACATAACTGCTAACACGAAACAGGATGTATGAACAGTACAAACTGATGAAATGATATAAAATAAAAATAAATAGATTGCTTGAGAAATTAAATGTAGGTACTTTACTTTTATCAGACCTAATGCTGTTATTTTTTTTTTGAATGAAAGAAAGCCCTTGAAAGAAGGGAACCTATAGGGAGGGAACAGGAAATCCCCACCCCTTTCATTATAGTACTTGCTGTATATTATGAAGCATCCTTGAAAACCGTTCATTTGTTTATTATAAAATACTAGTCTTGTCCTAGCTACCGCATACATTACTACTTGCAGGTGTTCTGAGGAATATAATTTCAATGAGTGCCTTTTGGATAAATGCTGACAAATCAAGAATGGACTTAATTACAGTTGGCCTCAAGGTTTGTATTGAGAGGGGGCTGAGCAATCCACCCTCTGTCCTGATGCAATATACACACAAATGTGTATACATACAATGTTGCTGTTGTAGCAACCACCAGCTCCCTCCTCTCCCTTTCCGGCAGTGGTCTTAATTGATAATGTTGCCATAAAGAAAAAGGGTATTATTATGTGGTGACCAACTTATTTTTCAATGCATAGATAGAATGTGACTTCCAGGTACAGAGGAGAACCAAGCAAACATGTGGTAGGGTACCATTAAAGCCAAGTTACCTTGAATCTTTAGATAACATGGACATCTCTTTGCAAGTAATCCATTGTTTTTCAGGTTTTTAAGGAGGGTTTCCAAAAATAGCATCTTATAGCAGTAATGGTACTTTCTTCTATAATCCATGTCATCATACACTCAACTATCCTGGTTTGTCAACCTACTCAGTGATGTTGATTGACCATGTGAGTCCCAGTTTACATGTTTGAAATGTTGGAGGTATGTGTCAGTCTTGCAAATTGGTGTTTTTTGTTGGGCTGTGGTGTACCTAATTGAGGTGTTCATATTGTTGCTGCCTTGTGAGGGAAACCATATTGCTACCCACCCCTTTAAAATTATGAGAATATAGAATATAAAAAGATATTTGTATAAAACATTATATGTTAGCTTCTAACTAATTTGTGCGAGCTATAATTGAAAAAGAAATACAACATAGCTCACAATAGACAGTGAATAGATTGTACACATGCCTGACTGAAACCCTTTCACATCACATGGTTGTAGTGCCCAGATTCTTCTTTGTAATGCAGTGACTGCATCCTATGTAGTCCTGGGGTCTAAAATTCTCCATAAATTGCAAATTGCATTCTATAAGGCATAGTCATGGCAGATAAATCTTAGCACTTCCAATGGGTAATGTGAAAGGGTCCCATGTTCTGATTGTGGGTGAGAGACTTTAAAGGCCCAGCTACATTTCCTTTTTAAAGTTTTTCAAAAATCTATAGAAAGGATTTGGCTGGACAGACTTTCAAAGAAAGCAGTCTCATTTGATAACACTTCAGTAGTAGAGAACTCTCCTCTCTAACATAGGCCACTTCACACCCTTGGAGCTTATCTACACTGGCCACTAAATCTGCAACCAGTTCAAAGCAGTAATGCTCCAGACTGATATAAAGGAGACCACATGCTTAATCCCCAACCCATGGCAATAGCAGAGTGGTGCCCTCATTATCCAACTGAGCTAAAATCAGTTTGGTTCCTCTCGACCAGTGATTTTCAACCTTTTTTGAGCCGCGGCACATTTTTTACATTTACAAAATCCTGGGGCACACCACCAACCAAAATGACACAAAATGACACTCTAACACAGTAATACATATAGTTAATATGTTTTTAAATGTATTTATATACTCACTTAGTGTGAAATCTGGACCTGTTTCGATGAACACAAAATAGATATCCTGGCAGGAATGGTAGAAAGACACACATGAAGCTCTTGCTCAACAGCTGTCAGTCTCTCTCTGTTTTTAGTTTTTATCGCAGTCAAGCTTGAGAAGCTCATCTCACACAGATATGTGGTTGAAAATGGGAGCAATGTCAAAATATCTTTGTTGGCCAGGATGAGGAACTCCCTGGCAACAGATAACCAAAAACTGTCCAAAGAAGATCAGCAAATTTTAGCTTTAAACTACGATCTTGTTTCAGTTCAATTAGTTCCTCTTGCTCCTTTAAAGTCATGTCCTTTCCAGCAAAAGATGCTGACCTGTATGGGTCCCTAACCCAGTCTTGTTGTGATCCCAAATTGCCACTGTCACTTGACGCGCAGCTGCAGCACTAACTCTAACTTTGTTTACTTAGCCGCATCTGAGCAAATCCAAGATAGCGCGACCATAGCACTCTCGCATCACTTCTTAGGTGACGCGAGAGTGCTATGGTTCCATTTCTTAAAGGGACAGATGTGCCTTATAATTTATATATGAATGAAGTTCTAAAATAATTTCCCACAGCACACCTGGTGATCTCTCATGGCACACTAGTGTTCCGCGGCACACTGGTTGAAAATCACTGCTCTAGACTGTTGCCTTATTTTTTCTGTTACTATCGCTATTGGTGGACAGCAATAGAGCTCCAGAATTGCTCCTGGCCACTGCAAGCTTCCCATGCTGACATCATCAGAGTCCCCCATATGACCAGAAGAAGAAGGGACCACCTGGCAACCACAAAGGTGGTGACATGGGCCCCATCCACACTCATTTCCCTGAGCTTATCAGTGTAGGAAAAAGGGAATGTCTTCGGCAGCCCACATATACAGCAGACTGGTCCACAGCAGTCCTGAACGTGCTGTCCACATTGTGCCTAAATTGTGTGGTTGCTCTGTAATTTTGTGCAAACTCCAGAGCATCCCCTGACTTTCCTTAATATGGAGCTAATCCAGTTTAACCAGGTTTACTCCATGATAAGTATGAAAAGTCCCTGAGCATCATGAAGACGGTCAGGAACAACTTCACAGTGAGTGTGGGCTATTGAGCCCTTAGTTCTGGGACAAAGAAAGATGGAGTATATTATTTCAAAGACTCTAGGAAGTAAGTGCCACAAATTGTGCCACCATATTCTCTTTCACCTAATCTCTTTCAATCCACCTGAGAATTTATCAAACCTACCAAATTTATGGCTTGAGTAAAGCAAAGTGTCAGCTGCCTCTTGAATTAGATTGTGCAAACATCACTATGTTTAACAACATTTACTGCCAGAGTAGAAATATCACAGAAGTAGGAGATTTAATAATTGTTGGTATTATTCCTAATTCCATCAACAAGATTGTATATTTCATTTACTTATATTTTCAAAATGAGGGAGTTGAAAGCAAATACTTTCCCACAGTGCTGTTCCTGCATGCATATTGCTCCTCTCAGGGCATGTTGGTGGAACAGCCAGCTTTGACTATTGCAGTTGATTCTTCTGTCACCTCCAGACCCATGGGTATTCTCTCACTGAACTATTTCTCATCAGTGCGAAGGGAATACAATAAGATGAATTAAATAAGTGCCTGTATTATTTCTCATATGAATGGCATACTCTTTCTCTCTTTATTATTAAGAGTTCACTCTAAAAAGGAAACTGTTGGGGGTTGTTCATTGCCACAAAAGTTTATATCAGTCCATGAAAGATTTGGCCACAAAATTATTTTTCTAGGTTAGGTGCCATAGGAGTCTTTTACCCTTTGAATGCTAATGGCTCAGGCATTTACACTAATGGGAAAAAAACCATTCTGTTTCACACCCCATTTTCCCAGTCCACAGGGATCTTGTTAAGGCCACACACATCATAGTGAGAATAGCACCACTGGCCATACATAACTGGGAAACTCACTTCAGTGTAATCCTTTCCATTATTTTCATCCACATGGCTGAAAATGTAAATATGTATATTTCTGTTCTAAGAGAGATAATTGCCTTTCTTATCTCACACAGCTGTATTCCCATAGTATAGGATGACTTCTACACACAACTAGTTTATTCAACTTTATTCTTCTATGCTCCTACAGTTTAGTTTTTTCTATAGTGTGATGACTGAAAATAGGATTTCAATATAACTCAATATATAAAACCTTTTTTTTAAAAAAAAAATGAACAGCATGTAGGTCTCATATTTTACCACTGAATCATATAAATACCAATTAAGTGGAATGGAATCAGTGAATACAATACTTCTATACACTCAGGTGTTCTGTATTAATATGGTGTAAAAGGCGTGTATCAGACCCTCCATACAGGAGACCTTTTACAAGTACCGTTGTGATTATTATCATATGTGGCAAATAATACCAGTTTTCAATAGTTTATTCCTTAAGATGTATGCTCACACACCCCATGCCTTCCTAACTCATGAGATGAAGCAACATCAGCAAAAGTTCTTAATGAGGAAAACACACAAGCTTTAATTCATTTATTTATTTATTTTATTTGTCACATTTCTATTCCGCCCCCTCTCAGCCCAAAGGTGAATTGGGATGGTTTACACAGGCAGTCTCTGCCCCCAATACAACACAAGCAACAAGGCAAAAAAATAACCATATAATAACAAATTAACAATTAAAAACATACAACTGTAGTCTCAGCGTCATGTTGAAATCAGTTTCCGTCGCATCGTCGTCATTCCATACATCCAATTAAGCCTTATATTTCATCAGCAAATGCCTGCTCAAATAGCCAGGTCTTGACTTTCTTGCGAAATGTCAGGAGGGAGGGGGCCGATCTGATGTCTCTAGGGAGAGCGTACCAAAGCCGAGGAGCCACCACTGAAAAGGCCCTGTCTCTCGTCCCTGCCAGTCGCGCCTGCGAAGAAGCTGCAGTAGTTTGCGTTGTCTATGTCTACTGGGAAGGGCATGATTCTGCCCACACTTCTCTTCAACCCTCACTGAAGTCAATTGAGCACAAACTACTTTCGCACTTGGAACTTTGTAGCAAATGAATTAAGTTAAGAATGAAAGAGGAAAGGAGGAAATTGAAACTAAGCTGAAAAAGTGAGACAGCAGAATATTAGAGATTTAATCACAGCTGTCCAAGCCAAATCAGAGCAGTTGAGGGGCATGATCCATGTATCATTGTTTTCTAAGGCTGGCGTATTAGAGCATATTCCAGCTCGCATGGAGAGCAGAAAGACCTTCCCTACTCATCTGTCTATAGACTCTCATTATGCTCAGAGTCATTCTGTGCTCTGCCAGAAGTGAAATATTAACAGCATGCTCCCCTTTGTGTGCAGCACAGCTATTGACTGCACACATGAATAGGGAGCCAAATGTTTCTTAACCAGCATCCACCTGGAAAAAAGCAGTGGTTATGACAGTTGCAGCATCAGTTGCACAGCAGGATGGAGGTAATAGGCCATTTTTCTCTGCAAAGAGAGATGGAACCAACAGACTTTGATTTGAATGAATAAAACAGCTCCCAAGGGCCCATAAAATCTTGGAGCCAGCCTTGTATGTTTACATGTATGTAGAAATCTTCCTGCCCAATAGGTATAATGATGCCTGTTTTAATGATACACACTAATACTTGGTTTTCACACAGTAGTATACAATCAATTTCAGCAATTTAATGTAATGCAAAACCATCTAACATTGAAAATTTAAAAGGCAAGGACATATTGAACAATATATTATAAGCTGAAACAGATGCCAAAACCATGCCTCCAAAGAAATGGCATTCCATAATCAGGAGGTCGCAATGAGGACGCTTTTGTTGTTTTCCTTCAAGTCATTTGCAATTTATGGCAACCGTAAGACCAACCTTGACAAGATTTGTTCAAAGGGACGTTACCTTTGCCTTTCTCTAAGGCTGAAATGGTGTGGCTTGTCCAACGCTAATTTGTGGGTTTCCATGTCTAGACATGCATTCGGATCCTTATCTCCAGGGACCTAATTCAGTGTTGAAACCATTTTGCCATGCTGGCTCCCCAAGAAAGAAGATGCACTCTCTCACACCCTCTCATGCTCCCTTCCACATTTCATTCTTTCTCACTGTCCCATCCCAGGCTACAGCTCTGGCAGTTTGTCTGATGTGGCCTATCACAGAGAAATATGCATTGGTAATATAAGATTTAAGATTACAGGGCTGAGAGGAAAAGCCTTGGGAGCACTGGTCCATTTCCTGAAACTTTCTGACTCTCACAAAACAGAGTGGCCTGTCAACAAAATTGAAGAAGCAAACCAAACAATGCAAAGAAATGTCATGCAATGAGGGCATTCAATGCAATCAGAGTGAGTGCACCTCTAAGTAGAGATAATAGTAAACAAGAGAAGCCTCACAGTTATATATAAAGCATTTATCAAAAGCACATGTGTGAATACAATTCAAATATAGCACAATTACATAGCTCAGAGCACATAGCATGTGGCATAAATGGGAATATAAACAAGTGAAAACTGTTCAACACATACAATATGAAGCCTAATCAATGGTAAGCATGAATGCACATCAATTAAAGAGGCAGTGTGAGGTAATCGTTCAACACAAGGTAATCGTTCAGCACATAGTAATCGTTCAGCACATAGTAATCGTTCAACACATAATGGTACATTTAGATAGAGCTACACATATGAATGTTCAGGGATGTGAGGAAAGGACGCAGCAATCCAGGTGTGTGCCTGGGGATGCAAAGCGGACAAGCCGCGGCTTCTCTGGCATCAATAGTAAGGAAAGTTCGTCGTTTAGAAAGAGGTGGGACACCGTCGTGTACTGACGTGTCCTGGGTCTACCTTTCGAGTTGGGGGTCCAACAATGCGGGGTAGGTACTCACTCGAGCACGGGAAGGTCCGTGGGGTCCCGGGATTCAATTGGCATGTAGCCGTAAAGTGAAAGTAACGTCGCAAAGCTGCTGCAAACGAAAATCTCGTTGCATGAATGGCAGAAGGAAAGCCTTTGCCGGGATGGTGAAGCACACAGGGCAATGACGCTTCA
Organism: Anolis apletophallus; assembly: GCA_030556195.1. Classification (NCBI taxonomy): domain Eukaryota; kingdom Metazoa; phylum Chordata; class Lepidosauria; order Squamata; family Anolidae; genus Anolis; species Anolis apletophallus. The sequence goes on along the minus strand of JARBWK010000001.1, from coordinate 87,807,904 downwards.
CACCATGGGTGGAAGCCTTGCCAACGGCTTAGAGTGACTTGGCACCATAGCGTTTTGCCGTTTCGCGGGTTTTGCTTCGTCAGGGCAGTTACGAGGTGGCTACACAGAGGTCAAGCAGCGGAGCGTTCCAAACAAAATAATCATCAGGGCTTCACAAATTGAAGATCCTTTCAGGCTGGAAGCAGGAAAATAGCATTCAAAGCACCCCTGACAGATGGCCATCCAGTATCTGTTTAAAAGCCTCCAAAGAAGGAGCCTCCACCACACTCCAGGGCAGAGAGTTCCACTGCTGAATGGCTCTCACAGTCAGGAAGTTCTTCCTAATGTTCAGATGGAATCTCCTTTCCTGTAGTTTGAATTCCCATTAATAAGATTAAAGCCTAAATAATCTAGTGTTTGTGAGATCTACTCAATGGAGGAAAGCATCAATGTATATGTTAAGTTTTCCAGCCATGTCTTTGTTACTTCCTCACTCTCATTTTACACTAGGCTTCAAAACCAGGTAAAATCATTTAGGTTTCTTTTCAGTGTAAGCACAGTGTGGAGTTTTCCGTGGTTGTTCATGGCAGATATTGCTTTTGGGGTACCTCAAACTTCTGTAAGACTTTCCAGGATGTCCTATCATGAATGAGTCGTGTGAACCAGTTAAGGTTCACTCTCATTTTATTCATTCTGTGGCTGCATACGATGTGCAGATATGGGAACCCAAGGGATAAGTCTAACAAATATTTACAGCAGTTGCATGTAGTGCAAAGCCATTGAACTCCATTCTTCAGGGACCATTTGAAAATGTGGATGCCTCTGATTTTACAGTCATTCCTGTCAGGCCTCTTACAACTGTCAATCTCAAGTCATCACCGTCCAAAATATACCCCTAAACCCTGACCTACCACTTCTTCACATTTTTCGTCTTTTCACCATTGCTGTTGGGATTAAACACCAGAAGAAAGTGCAGAAAAGACAATCTCCTTAGAATAATCCAAATTACATAAACTTACTATGAAATACTTTTGTCTTTGTTTATATTCATATTAATGAACGTATTCATATTTATTGCTGTATGACCCATGTCCATTGAGCTATGGTCCCAGTCCCAGCCTTGCATTGAACCCTTCTCTTGAAACACTTCAATTACATTACAAATTCCCTAATATATGTGATTTGAATATTTAAGCTAATTCTTCCACATTCCTTATAGAGAAACAGGGACCATGCAGCTGCTTTATTAATTAATACTTAAAAATACCTCATTATGATGTGTGGGTTTCACTTACTCTCTCTATAGTTCTTGCTTAAGAAAACCCAAGAGGCATATTTATTTTCATTTAATTTTAGCAATGCTGTAATAACACTTCTTGAACTTCTACCCTAATGTTCAACAAACACAGTGGGGAAATGGATTGAGTTGAGGATAAGCATGCTAACACCTCTCCCTCCATAGCTGGCCTTACTGTTCTCCATGTGCTGTGGGTAAAAAATCTGCAACAAGAAACCTATTATATTTGTATTGGTGCTCACCACACAAACACAGGAGTCTCCCCATAGCAGGTATTTATTTATTACTGATGCATGGAGAATGACAAGCCTTATAATGGAGTGGCAAAATGGAGCTAGCATGCTCATCCTCATGCTTTTCCTCGAGTGTTGATTACAGAAAATTCAAAACAGCTCAATGAGTTTAATTTCAAGTTGTAAAATTAAATGCACTGGTCAGAAAAATATCAGCGTGCAAAAGCAATAATTCCTCCTGAACTGATATGGGCCAGACCTAGCATTAGCTACCTCTGGTGACAAATATTAGAGGCTGTGGAGAGGTCAGTAGCAGGAGGCTCCATTGATTCCCCTCTGTTGGAAAAGATAATATGTATTTCTAGGCATCTCTTATGCTAGCTGGCTATCCTGAAGTCCAGTTGAAGATGCTATCCCTCGTGTAGTTTGAAGCAAGATAGGACATAAAGCAATAGATTCAAATTGCAGGAAAAAGATTCCACCTGAACATTAATAGCTTCCTGAGGGTAAGAGCTGTTTGGCAGTGGAATATGTTGCCTCACTGGGTGGCAGAGTCACCTTCTCTTGTGTGTGTGTGTGTGTGTGTGTGTGTGTGTGTGTTTTAGCAGAGGCGGGTTGGCAATCTGTTGGGGATGCTTTGATTTTGTGTTCCTACATAGCAGGGAGTTGGACTGGGTGGTCTTTGTGGTGTCTTCCAAATCTATGATAAAATGAATTGCCACCTTGACCTTTCTTTCAAACAGCAAGATGTCTTGGAATGACCTTGGGATTAATAACAGTACCAAGTCAACTCCTACATGGACATTTGCAATCAGATTCTGTAGCTCAATTGTTCTTAGTATATCTATTGTGTGGGAGCAACAATATTTTTTCATGGGCCAGGGACCAGTACCATATTTGTATCATTGGCTGTAACTGTCATCCCCCGGAGATTTATCACAAGCCAGTTGATAATAGGTCACTGATCAAAACCATTACATGGACTTTGAGAAGCACTACTGTAGTTAATGGCACCAAGGAACCATCCTTACTAAACTACAGAACTAGATTCTGACTTTGTGGGTCTGTGTGAAAGTGGGATGTGTAAACTTTCAGGATCTGGACCTGAGAGTTGTCTCTCTCTGCATCACATTCCTATCCTTCATACCTGATAGCACTGAGGCCTTTTGGGCCTGACCCTGAAAGCACATTATAATACATGAGCAGAGCAGTTACGCTTACATACATCCCCTAATGGTATTCATAAAATCATCATAATCTCCTAAAGGTATTCATAAGATCATCGTAATCTCCTAAAATGGGTCTTACCTTCATTCTTTCCTTTTTACTATCATAAACAAGGACACATATTGCCAAGTAAAAAAACTACATTTCCCAGCATCCTCCGGGGCTGCCAATGACTCTCCCAGCCTCTACATTCTGACAACATGATTGGCTGCCAATAAGGGCGGGTTTGCATAACTCCTGTACTGGCCAGCCAACATGAACATTCCGACCCATAATAAACTGTCAGAGGAGGATAAGGCAAAGGGCTGAGGCACAAACACAAACACCCAATTCACTTCCCACAGAAAATTTACACCCCTACAAATCACAGACCACACCCAAAATTGACAGTAAGGCTTCATTAACTTAATTTCCCTGACTAGGCCTCACTTAATGAAATGCTGTTTACGCTCTGAATTGACAGTAAGGCTTCATTAACTTGATTCTCCCGACTAGCCCTCAGCTCATTGGACATTGTGTATGGCCTGAATTGACAGTAAGCCTTCATTAACTTGCTGTTCCTGACTAGGCCTCAGCTCATGGGACATTGTGTATGGCCTGAATTGACAGTAACCTACCTTGACACACAGAGCCCTATGACCCACGCTACATTCTACTACAGTTTGGAGGAGGGTGGACCATGGATTATGGGACTTGAAGTACCTTCATGGATAATGGGATTTGTAGTACTTCAAAACCCATCATTCCCCACAGACCACTGTGTCCAAGAACCAAGACTGATAAAGACCAAACTTGGCAAACAATGCACCCCATGACCCACACTCCAACCGACTGCAGTTCAGAGGAGGACACACCATGGATAATGGGATTTCAAGTACCTCCACTCACTTCCAAAGTACCCCACCCACACACGCATCAACCTCTACATCAATACAGCAGACGGAAAGACAAAAAACATTGTATATCCACAAGCTATGCAGAACGCCAGCAACACCACACAACAACAACTCCACAGGACTCCAACATCCCACCCACCAAAACAACCCACAACAACACAGCCATGACCCCAACAACACCATAACTAACAACAACTCCTACCCTTACATACTCAGACTTCCTCACATCTCCAAAATAGGGCGCAGCAACGCGTGCCGGGTACAGCTAGTATAATAATATAATATTATATTATATATTAGATGTACATATAATATTTACAATACTATAATGTATTACAATATAATACTAATAATAATAATATGATATTATAATTATATATTTTATATTACATGTAATATTACTAATAATATTACAATATAATGTTATAGTACAATGTAATATATAATATATTGTGCTATGGCAATAATATAATATATTGCATTTACATTTGACTCGTAAGCTGCTCTGAGTCCCCTTCGGAGTGAGAAGGGCGTCATATAAATGTCGTAAATAAATAAATAAATACATGGTTATGTTGTATAAGTTACCCTTTTTGCACTATAACTCCCATCAACCTCCAGCCAAAATGAAAAGTTTCTAATTCAACTTGCAGATAAATTTTCCTTCTAGCAGGAAAGTTCCCTGCACTTTTTCCTTTTTCTCTCCAGCTGCTGGAGTCATTTTTACCTTGTTGTTATCCCTCCACATTCACTGGGGTTAGGGGAACAGGACCCTAGTGAAAGTGAAAACTACAAATAAAGATATTGCTAATTTTTACCTCTCTGGGAATATCTTTCAGCATAACTCTCTCATCAGTTTTTTACTGGAAGCTGACCATAGAATCGCATTGGAGGACAGAGAGCAGAGCTTTCTAAGCTGTGTGCTGTGGCATGTTCCTGTGTTGTTTGCAATGTATAGATGTGCCGCACAAGCCTAACAAGACATCTCTGGATCTCTGTGAAACAAGTAATATATCATTCGTGTGTGTGTGTGTGTGTGTGTGTGTGTGTGTGTGTGTGTGTTTCAATCACTGTTGCAATTTATGTATGTATCTGTATCTCTTATAAGGGGTTGGTTCAACCTCTGGTTTACAAAACATCTGAATTACTGTGTTACAAAATGATGCACATCTAAAACCAACTTGAAATGTTTAGAAAGCTCTGGCCTCAAACTTCCTAGAGAAAATATTTCCCACTAGCCTAGTTCTTTGACAATTTGCAGAGACAGTGTGCTTCCATTTCAACTTTCTAGTCCAAGGAAATATCAGGGCCCTCCTTATTTCACCAACAATATCCATGTTGAAAACTGGCCATGTGCACATTTTCTTTGTAGCTTGCCAGAATTTTTTTATATCTGTCAGCATGATTTCTTTATTATGTATAATTAACATTTGGGAAAATTAGTTGTCATTTTCTTCATTTCTGCATTGAGGAGAGCCTCAAAATAGCTTATGTTATTCTTCTGATTCACCAGAGAATTTGCCAGACCAGTTTATGTCCCTTATTCTACAGCCTGCCTGTCTTTTCTGTTCAACACTGGATATAGCACCAAAATTGTTGTGAAAACAGAAGCAACACTTGCCTCTTCCACATTTACTCAGAGAAACGTCATATTTTCTAGGTTGCTTTATTTATAATCTAAAAGTGAGGATAAGTTTTTGGGGGGAGGGGACCCATGAATGCACAAATGTTTTCACAATTGCTATCTAAAAGAGATATTCAAAATTGAAATAATTGATACTAAAATTCAATTCTAAGTGCTGGTACTGACCTATAAAGCTCTATATGGTTCTGGCCCAGCTTACTTGTCTGAACGCATCTGCCTCTATGTCCCATCTCACAGCCTAAGATCATCGGGGGAGGTCCTGCTCTTGCTCCCGCCAGCATAGCAAATGCGGCTGGTGGGGACGAGAGACAGGGCCTTCTCGGCGGTGGCCCCTCTCCTATGGAATGCACTCCCAAACGAAATAAGATCGATTCCATCTCTCCTCGCTTTTAGGAAAAAGCTAAAGTCATGGTTCTGGGACCAGGCTTTTGGGCAGCAGATGTAAATTGTTCCTTTGGATTTGACTGGATTGACACTTTAGACTTGACTGAACTGATAATGTGTTTCTCTTGACGGCTTAATTATTGTTGTATGTAGTGATTTTAATGTAATGGTTTTAATGCTTTTTAATGATGTTGCTTATATGGTGTATTTTATATTGTATTGCGGTGTTGTGACCTCTGGAGCTACAAATGTAAGCTGTGCTGAGTCCCCCTCCAGGGGTGAGAAGCTACGGGATTACAAGTACCATAAATAAATAAAATAATAATAAAATGACATTTTATAGCTGCAAAAATATGTTTCAATGATCCTTTGTGAGACAGGAGTGAAAGAAGCCTTTTCCCATGGTATGCCCAAATCGGAAATAACTGATTACTAAGGAAGGCTTCTTCGTGGTTCTACTGAGCCAAAGATAATAATCACCCAAGGTACAAAAGCTCCTGTCTGAGCGTTTCAACTGCTTCAGATATTTTTGTAGGTCACAGCCTGACCTATATGATTTTTCCCTTTGTATAAGCTATCAGCATCTGTTCCCAATGCATTAGTGGGAAGGCTGAAAGTTCTACAGAAATCTAAAAACGATTTGAGGGGGTGGAGGTGGGGAAAAGACTCTTCCATATATGTTTCAAATGATATCATTTCAGTTTGATAATATTTTTACTTTCCCTCTTTTGGGTGGCAAAGAATTTAGGCTTTATAGCTTTGTTATGTAGCTTACCCTTTCTAGGGATAAAAACCTATAAAAAGTGGATGCCTTGAAGTTCTCCCATCCATAGCTGGAACCTAGTGCCTTTGCATGCTATGTATCGCCACAGTTCTATCTAAACTGTCATAGCAACATTCTATGGATTTCTGAGATTTGCAGTTTAGTGGGAGGAGATAGGATTCTCAGACAGGGAACTTCTCTGGTACTTTTGACTAAACTACAATTGCTAGGATTCCATAGTAAGCAGCCATGGAAGTTAAAATGGAATCATAATGTTGCATTTGTGTAATCCTGAAGGCCACTTAATTATTGTATTATAATTTCCATAATATTAAGAGTTTTTAACACTTAACACATTTACCTACAGACAGCACTCAATTGTTCTGAGTGCACATGTTAGTCATGTTTTGCAACCTAACTGAGCAACCATTCTAATCATCATCATCATCAGCAACAACAACAGGAAACTGTCACCCCAGATTCACAGGAATATTAAATCTTTCCTTCTTTTGTGAAGTTTCTGGTAATTTAACTCAAATTAATTTTGAATAAACTATTTAGATATGTGAATGCTATGTTTGAAGAAACAAACAGTGAAATTTTACCTCAAGAGACAAAAGTGGCATTTCTTTGGGTGTTAAACCTCAGCAAGAATATTAGAACAGCAGTTCAAGAAAGTTTGCTTTCTCAAAGTTGCTTTTGCCAATGTTGGCTTTGACAGTTTCCATGGAGCTAGAACCAGCTCTGAAGGTTTTGTAGAAGTATTGTTCACATTTTAGAGGGAGAGCCAATGATAATACAAATATCTGTGGCTTCGAAAACTTGTTTTTTAATGACTAGCCCTTTCACAGAGCAGCGAACAATGCAGAGGATTGTACGTTTTTCTCAATGAACAAAATCTGAAGTGTTGTTTTTACGCGTGTATATATATATACATGTTTTTACAGAATACAGTGCTCACAGAAATTTCTTTCAATGATTCTATGCTTTCAGTAAGGATATATTTGTCTATTCCTGGTATTAAAAAGTGATTAAAGAGAAAAAAGAGTGGTGTTCGCTAGACTGCATTGTTCTGTAAGCTATAATATCAAATTGTAAGCATTATCTCTTGGTGAATTTAGATATCTGGTCCAGTTGCTGATGGTTTTTGTTTGTTTTTTGGGAGAGGAGGAGACAAAAGGAACCCTTTGTACTTATTACTCTTTGTTCAATAATAATAATAAAATAAAGAATTAAATACAATATCACATATAAAATTCAATAAGTCATTAACACATATTAATCCATGTTATTTTTTCCGTAATTATTTCCTTTTCTCCCAATCTTAAACCTACCCTCCCACTCCCTCCCCCTTGGAAACAGCCTAGCTATTTATTTTAATATTCATTACCTTTCATGTGGAAGATCATTTTAATTGTGCCTTTCAGTTCCTTGTTCCCTTCTATCACATTCACATAATCAACCGGTTTGCCATAATTTCTCATCCATCTTCATTTATCTGACCCTTATATATAATAATATACTTTATTTATATTCTGCTCTATCTCCCCGAGGGGACTCAGTGCAGATTACAGTACACATATACAGCAAACAATCAATGCCGATTATACAATTAACAAAGACAGTACATCAACAGAGGTAAAGGCTTCCCATCATTTTCCACAGGGTGGAGCTGTCACTCCATCTTCCATGCTGATAAGCTTTGTTGTCTTTAGATGCTCTCCTAATCAAATTGCTGGTATGTCCACATGGGCGCCTTTTATTACCTCCCCACCAAAGTGGTACCTATTTATCTACTCACATTACTGTTTTTGAACTGCAAGGTGAGCAGAAGCTGGGCTGACAGTTGGGAACTCATCCCAACCCAGGTTTGAACTGTTGACCTTTCAATTGGCAAGATTTTTTGCAACTGGCGGTTTAATCCGCTGTGCTAATGCCTGCCCCTCATATATAGCCCTTTTCCCCAGATAAAATCAAACATAATATAGTCCTCTGCATGTTTAGTTACTGATTTTGAATTTGTAAAGCTGGGTTTGAACTTGCAACATTTAATCTGTAACTTCTATTCTTGTAGTCAACTAAGGTCAGTCTCTTTCCTTTCCTTCTTTGACTTTCTATGAATAGTTGTTGCACCTCAGACTCAGACAGCCCCCCCCCCCAGATCACACACACACAGGCAGATGCAATAAATGTACTTTTATTTAGAATAAAGTATAAAGAATAATCCAAAAGATAGAATAAAGCAATCCAAAAATGGTCCACAAGGATGAGTAAAACAATCCAAAATAGTTCAATAAAGTTCTGTAGTTGCAAGCCCACTGGCTTAAAACTCAAGGAAAACAAGGTCCATGGACATGGCAACCACTCCGGCGGTGAAACGTCGTCTTGAGGTACGGCGGTTTGATGTTTTTATGGCAAATTGTTTTAATCCAGAGTGAACGCAGCGGTTAAACATGTTTGGGGGTTTATATTGTGAGACCGACTGTAAGTCGCTCTGAGTCCCCCTTGGGGTTGAGAAGGGAGCCAGCTCAAACTTGGAGACAGGAACGTCCGGGAGCCAGAACTTGAGACAGGCCAAACGTGGCTTCAGGTCTGACTAAAAGGTCCAAGAACAAAGACTAATAAGGAAGCTAGTCTCGAGGTACCCATCTCACCCTTTTCCTTAAATTCCACGATTGCCTAGAATCTCTGATGTTTCTCCTTCTATAGAACACCGGCTCATTAGCCGGCCCAGCTGCCTCACTATCAGAGTGAGAACCAGAAAACTCCCTTTCTTCGGAATGCATATCTGGGAAGGGAGTAGAAACTCGTTCTTGAGAACCAAGGCCGCCTGGTCTCATAATCCCAATCAGACTCTTCTTCCATGGAGTCCTCATTAAACACATCAGCGGTCCTATATCCCTCCAGCCATTCATTGTCCCATTCTAAACTCTCATTTGGGGACCCATTCCCATCTGGCCATTCATCATCTTCAACCTGCCCCCGATCAGCTGGGATCTGATCCTGAACAGCTGGGGGCCCCGATGCCGGGCTCTGATCACTAGGCTGGCTAGGCTGGAACACCACACTAGTTTCTTCTGAACACATTTTTCCCTGTTGGCTTTACCATCACTATGACATAGTGACAGCCATTTCACAGGTGTAAAGCAGAACATGTGTCCAAGCATCATCAGAATGTGGCCAAGATGGCAAAAGTTATTAATATGAAAGAACTCACAAGCAAAGAAAGGTTGCAGCAGTTTGCTTTTGTATGACCCTACTGAAACTGGCAAGCTTCTCCCCTACCTCTTCTTTTAAAACTGCTGAGTAAATTGAGTGCAACCTATTTTTATGTTTTGACTACAGTTGCAAACTCCCAGTTTATTGGTGTGCACATGGTCCTAAACTAGCACACTCAAAGGCATGTTTTAAAAAGAATGGTGTGTTGTTTTCACTGGACTTGTAATAAGCTGACAGTCTAAGATTTTTTTAAAATGTTTCAGATGTTACCTATTCTTTTACAGTTACTTTTAATGGCTTAGGTTTTTAATGCTTGTGTTCTGTCACTAAATAATGCATATTTTAAATTCATTTTTGAGCTGTAGTTAATATTTGATTTAAGTATATCCATTTTAAATGTTTGGTTAAATAAGCTTCCCTCAGGTTACTACTTAACAATAACAGCATTAACAGTGGCCAGAAAGGCCTAAACAATTAATAGAAAGGATGACACCCTAAACCAGTGATTCTCAACCTGTGGGTCCCAAGGTGTTTTGGCCTACAACTCCCAGAAATCCCAGCCAGTTTATCAGCTGTTAGGATTTCTGGGAGTTCAAAGCCAAAACATCTGGGGATGCACAGGTGGAGAACCACTGGCCTAAACTGTGGGAAAAGAATACTCCAAACTGTGCACAAAAATAGAAAACAAATGGAGGTGAAGGATTAAAATGCAGGTTGAAGATCACACATCAGAGCAGTGTTTCCCAACCTTTTTTGAGCCTCGACACACTTTTAACATTAAAAAAATCCGGGGACACACCACCAACCAAAATGACACAAAATGACACTGTAACACAGTAAAAAACGCCTGGGGGATGGTGAGCTGCTGCTGGGAGCAGCTGCTGGGAGCAGCTGCTGGGAGCAGCTGCTGGGAGCAGCTGCTGGGAGCAGCTGCTGGGAGCAGCTGCTGGGAGCAGCTGCTGGGAGCCGAAGTGCCGAAGCCATGGGAGGAGCCAGGCCACGCCATGCCCCACCCCTCCCCCCGGCTTCAGTTCTCCCACAGCTTCACCAGCTTTGAGGGGGCAAGCCAGCATTGTGCTGGCTCTGCCATCGCTGGCTTGGCACTGCCCCCTCAAGGCTGGCGAAGCTGTGGGAGTGCTGAAGCCGGGGGGAGGGGGCGGAGCCAGGCTGTGTCATGCCCCCCTCCCCCCGGCTTCGGCTCTCTCACAGAGGAGCATGAGCGGTGAACGGGCTCCTCCTCCACGCGGCTTCAACAAGCAAGGGGTGAGAGTCATGGCGGGAGTCATGGCAGATTGGAGGCTGGTTGGGGAAACGACCAAAGGAGGCGGTGCCCTGGTCCCTTCTTCTTTTTCTTTGCAGCCGCCCATCCCTTCCTCCTCCTCTCCCAAGCAGCAGGAGTTCGGCAGGAGGACGGGGGAAGGAAGGGGGGCAGAGAGCTTTTCTCGCGGTACACCTGATGATCGCTCATGGCACACTAGTGTGCCACGGCACACTGCTTGAGAAACACTGCATTAGAGAATATGATAGTTTCTCACACCAGCTCCATTTGCTGAAATTCCTCCTTCTGAACAGCCATTAAATGTACAGCTGTCTTGTCCTCTTTTACAGCTGGAAACCTAATAGTTAATAGGTGGTCAAAAGGAAAATGGAAGGAAGGAAGGCTGTTATAAAATGATTTCTATGATCAATTTTAAAATCGAAGAAAAATATGTTTGAAAGAGCTTTTCACAGTTTACAAGAAGATATTATCAGCAGGAGGTTGCCTGAAAAATACTGGAGCAGATCAATCTGGTGGCAGCCAAGAAGACTCCATGACAGAGGAAGTGTCTTTTGCTAAGCCCTGAGGGTAGGAACTTGCACCAGCTGTGGCAAAATGACTCACTGGCTTTTCTTTCATTTCTTTTTTTTTCTTTGAAGTTTCCTTCACATTTGTTCCACTAAGCCTCCTCATTTTCTGTCTTGGAAATGCCAGAATTCCAAAGTTCTTCAGATGTATTCAGCTTCCCACCTTTTCTGGCACTAATGAGACAGAAAATGACATTCCGTGTCTTGTCTCTAATAACTAGTCATGTGGACACTCCCTAGCATAGATTTCTTTAGAAGAGTGCTTCTTGAGCCATCCTATGTGGGAGACCAGCAAATATTAGGGGCCAGCATCTTCTGTCTTGATGGGTTACACTACTTTGGGGCACTGAGCAGCACATCATTGTTTTACTCTTGGAAATGTGTCTATTTCCAGATTCCAAGTATGAGTAAGGTTCCTTCTACACTGCCCTATATCCCATGATCTGATTCTAGATTATCTGTTTATCCCAGATTATCTGGTAGTGTAGACTCATATAATTCAGTTCAAAGAAGGTAATCAGGGATCCGATCCTGGGATATAGGGCTGTGTAGAATGGGCCTAACAGAGAAACCTGGCCCCTTCACTGCATTGTGTTTCGCTGCACTGTTACATGACATGACTGGTTTGTGGGGTGGTTCAAGATGGTTTCTAAAGAAGCTCTAATGGAAACCTGATTGCCTGTCATGAATAAAACTTGGAAGCTGGGATCATTTTTCACATCCTCAGTCAAAACTGTTTCATTTACTGTATATACTGTACTGTGGCCTTCCCCATCTCATCCTACTATTTGAGATGATGACAATGCTCAGGAAATGGGAGTCAAACAGTGGAGGCTTTCAATGTTCTTGATCCTACCAAAGAAAAGATATTGTGTGCAAATGTAGTGTAGTAATTTAAGCACTGGACTGAAACTCTGAAGAGCAGGCTTATAATCTTGTCACACAGTTGCTGAGGTGCTCTGATTTATAGAGGGGCGTGAGGAACCCAGCATCCGATGGCCCACATTACCCAGCTCCAGCTGAGGAGAAGCGTGAGCACGCCTGGATTCCAGTGGCAACATGGGATGCCACCAGCCTCCAGTGCTTGCTTTCATCCCAAAAAAATTAAGCACTATAGTGATCCTAGATGCTTTACTGCTTAGGGAAATGGGGAAAACTTCCCAGTGATACCAAGACTGGGATTTACAGCTTTCTCAGAGAGAAACTGAGCCTTGAAAGCTGGTGAATAAGTTGAGATTGAGTGAATAAGAGTACTCCTGACAATCAGAGCATTGCAGCTGTAGTTTTTAGGAAAAACTCAACCAACCATGAAGGAGAGTCTGGAAGCTGCAAATCTGGAGAGGAGCCATATTTGATCAGTGCCTGCAAGAAGTCCAATCTGACCTGGAAGATTAGCTGCAGAGACCCCAGCCAGTCTTGAGATTGACTGAAGAGGCCAATTAGATCCACGATCCCAAAGGAATATTGCAGTCAGATACTGAGAATTAAGAGGCTTTCTTGATTGAGTTTTGAGATGTTTGTCCCATCTGACACCTGGTAGAAGGGAGGGGAAAGTGGAAGAGAGAATAGAAATGACTATTAATGTGGCAAGAGAATCAAATATTATCTGAAAAGTACTGCATTTCTTTCTTATGGTTGTTTACCAAGCAGTGTAAACCACACAACAAAAACTGAAAGAAAAACACTAAGAAATTAAACAGTTGGCCATATGCCTGCCTTTGGGAGGTAACACTGTTGAGTGAATGACAAGTGCAAAGGAAAATGTCCTTGCAGTTCAGATGGAAAGGAAAGGCCATCTACAAGAGCATTTAATGCAGCTTGAAACTGATATTAAAGAAAATGGTTTCACTGTACAGATATTTACATAGGAAATCCTGGAGTCAATTTGAGGTCAGGATGGTGCTTACATAAACAACAGGGCATTTATGCACATTAAGGGCTTTCTTTTGCATGTTTTTGTGGAAGTTTGCCTGACCATGATAGTTTAAACTAGTTTCAAACTGCATTAACTGGTTGGTGGGGCGACAATCAGATATTGAGTCTCATGATCTCTGACCCAGAAGTAGCTCTTCCCTGAACCCTGTAGCTCCACTAGCATGCAGGAGTTGCTTGCCATAGAAAAACAATTGGCTTTCCAAGGAGGCTTGGCAGAATTTATTTGCCATCCATTTAGTTTCCTTACATTGTGTCAGTCAGTGGCATGTTGATCTATTCTGGAAATAATGCCCCAGGAAGAGTAGCTAATGACCAACTGAGGTATTTACTTTTTTACTGCTCACTCCAGTATGTTTTTTACAAGCACTACATGTCACATGTAGGCTTTATGCATTGGCATTTGCTTCTCCAAATTTCTATTTTGCAAAGGTTATACTCAAGCAAAACATTACTTGTTCCCTTCATCTGAGCAAACGCATTGACTCTGCTCGAATGGTAAGTTCCAACTGCACGGGTATTCTTTTTAAGAGGTGTTACTGGTTCCATTATCTGGGCCACCAGGGGGCGCTAGAGAGAGTGTGATAGTCCATTTTACAGGGGAAGGGTTTGAAGAGAATTTATTTATTTATTTGTCATGTTTCTATACCGCCCCTCTCAGCCCGAAGGCGACTCGGGACGGTTTACACAGGCAGTCTCTGCCCTCAATACAACACAGCAACAAGTCAACCCCCCCCCCCCTGAGAAAAACATATAATAACAATTTAACAATTAAAAACATACAATTGCAGCCTCAGCGTCATGTTGAAATCAGTTTCCATCACATCGCCGTCATTCCTTATATCCAATTCAGCCTTATATTTCATCAACAAATGCCTGCTCAAATAATCAGGTCTTGACTTTCTTGCGAAACGTCAGGAGGGAGGGGGTCGATCTGATGTCTTTAGGGAGGGTGTTCCAAAGCCGAGGAGCCACCACTGAAAAGGCCCTGTCTCTCGTCCCCACCAGTCGTGCCTGCGAAGAAGGCGGGACCGAGAGCAGGGCCTCGCCAGATGATCTTAAACATCTTGATGGTTCATAGGGAGAAATGCATTCGGACAGGTAAGTTGGGCCCGAACCGTTTAGGGCTTTAAAGGCTAAAGCCAGCACTTTGAATTGTGCCCGGTAGCAAACTGGCAGTCAGTAGAATGATACAGAGAAGATTAGCACGGCCCCTGCACAAGGATGACACACAAATTCGTGAAGCGTTCCATATTTTTTGAGGCCGGGAGTTTAGCACAATGGTTAAAACAGCAGCTGTAGCTGCAAGCTGTAAGATCCGAACATAGCAAGTTTGAATCCTGGGCTGACTTGGGTAAGTCAGCTGTAGAGCCCTGCCCCTGTTGACCTAAGCAGTCGAAAGCAGCTAGCTGCAAGTAGAAAAATTAGGTACTGCATAAGTGGGGGAGGTAACTTAAAGGACTTTTAAACTTCAATAAATATTGAAGACCAGAAGAGGATTTGGCTGCCTGGCTGGCAGGCTCTTCGTCAAAAAGAAGGAGGAGGTAGCAAGGAGGATGGAACAACATCGCCCCCCTGTGACGAAATGGAGCAGCAACACCTAGTGACGAATATAGCAACAGCACCCAGTTGGAAGAGAGGAAGAACAAGGCTCAATCCAGAAGATCCTCCTGCTATATGTTGTTGTATGTCTTGTACATCAAAAACGGCAGGGATTGTCTGCTGTATGTGTTCTGAGTCCCCTTTGGGGTGAGAAGTGCGGAATATAAATAAAGTGTATTATTATTATTATTGTTGAAGAAATCAAACCATTACCCTGTTTTCCTATTATTCCCCCCATCCATGTCACAATAACTTTGATACCAAATTTATGATACATAAGTAATGCCCAGGAACATATCTGATGTATACTTCTCATATACATGAAAGCCTTTCCTCTTTACCTTAGCAACCTTTTTACCTTATAATAGCTAATTGCAGCAGAGAAACAAGGATTCCTGCACAGGAATTGTTGTGAGATGAGGCATCGATGAAGCTAAAGCCTTCTGTGTATTGTCAAGGGCTTTCATGGGGTTGTTGTAGGTTTTTCAGGCTGTATGGCCATGTTCCAGAAGCATTCCCTCCTGACGTTTCACCTGCATCTATGGCAGGCATCCTCAGAGGCTGTGAGGTCTGTTGGAAACTAGGAAAATTGGATTTATATATCTATGGAAACTCCAGGTTGGGAGTAATAACTCTTGTCTGTTGGAGCTAGGTGTGAATATTTCAATTGGCTGCCTTGATTAGCATTTGATGGCCTGACAGTTTTTAGGTGTGCCCTGTTACTGCCTGGGGGAATTCTTTGTTGAAAGGTGATTAGCTGTTCTTGTTTGTTTCTTCTCTGGAGTTCCCCTGTGTTTGAGTTTTCTTCATTTACTGTTATAATTTTAGTGTTTTTTAATATTGGTAGACAGATTTTGTTCATTTTCATGGCATTTATGGTGATCCTATGGATGAGAAATTTTTTATGTCATCCTGTCATCAACAGCTTTGCATAGGTCTTTTAGACTCGGGCCTCTGTCTTCCTTCATTGAATCTATTCAAATGTAATGCAGTCTTCCTCTATTCCCATGAGTCATGGCTCTCATAATATCACCAAAATGCTACAGCCTCTCATCTTGCATTCTAGGGAGAGTTAGGACTGATTCGTTCTAGGACCCACTTATTTGTCTTTCTAACAATCCATTATATCCACAGAACTCTTCTCCAGTTCCACATCTCAAATTCATTTAATTCTAATCAACTTCTTTTATTTAAACCGTCCAGCCCTACTTAGAGATGGGGGATATGATGAGATGGACCATTTTAACTTTTGTGTTAAATATATGTTCTTTGGGATCTTGTCTGTTTCCTTCATTAGTGTGATTCCAAGTCCTAGTCTTCTTCTGATTTCTTGGTTGATTGATGTTCAAATCATGATATGGGAAATATTCAATTATTTCATGTCTACTTGAAACTTATGTAAATTGTGGTCATTATTTTTGTTTTCATAGTGTGCAACTGAAAACCACCTTTGCATTTTCTGCTTTGATTGTTTTTCAACAATCTTTCTAGGTCTTTGTTATTTTCTGCTAATAATATGGTGTCATCGGCATATCTTAAACTGTTGATGTTTCTCGCTCCAATTTTCATGTCTCCTCCTTCTGAATCCAATACTGTTTCCCACATTATATTTTCAACATACAGGCTACACAGATACGATAAAATGCAGTCTTGCCTGACCTCCTTGCCAATTATAAACCATTCTGTTTATTTCAAACAATAACCTCATGACCTGAGTACAGGTTGTATATTAGGGCAATCAAATGAAATTATATTTAAATTCTTCAATATATTTTGAAATCTTTTAGTGCATAACTTAATTAAAGACCATATGACTAAGGAGACATTTCAGAAAGTGACATTTGAGCCTGCTTCTTCAAATAGCACAAATAATTATTTTTGGAGACATATTTATTTGAAGGCAGTTGTGGTTCATTAACACCCATCTTTAAAGAATATTTCCTAATCTATCCCTACATTTTCAACAGTCCTAGTAAGCAGGTAAAGTTAATGACTTAGTTTTCTCAGATGTCAAAGTTAGTTGACATTGGGCTATCGTTTTTATTACCCTGTCCCTACCAGATGAGAGAAAAAGCAGCAATGTGCGGCAACGTGCGTTGCCCTGCCTCCCTTTCCCTTATCATATAGGGCAGTGTTTCCCAACCACTGTGCCGTGGCACACTAGTGTGCCGTGAGCGATCACCTGGTGTGCTGCGGGAAAACCTCTCTTCCCCCCTTTCTTCCCCCTCCTGCAGAACTCCTGCTGCTGCAGGAGGAGGAGGAAGGGCCGGGCGGCGGTAAAGAAGAAGGGGCTGGGGTGCCGCCTCCTTCGACTGTTTTCGTGTTTATGTGTACCAACTATTACTACATTTGGCATTGGCTGGACGTGATAGCCTTTCTAGTGACTGTGTAACAACTCCCCTGTTCACCAGTTATACACAAGGGACTTGTCTAATGCCCACCTGGAATGATACAGGAGCATATATATTGAAGGTGGAAGCCTCATTATTGTTCCATGAGGTGTATTGATGCATAAGAACAGTACTAGTGGACTGCTTTGAAGCTATATGGATACATTTTTTTCTAAACACAGAGACTGACAGCTGTTGAGCAAGACCTTCACGTGTGTCTTTCTGCCATTCCTGCCAGGATATCTATGTTGTGTTCATCGAAACAGGCCCATGTTTCACACTGAGTGTATAAATACATTTAAAAACATATTAACTATATGTATTACTGTGTTAGAATGTCATTTTGTGTCATTTTGGTTGGTGGTGTGCCCCAGGATTTTGTGAATGTAAAAAGTGTGCCGCGGTTCAAAAAAGGTTGAGAAACACTGATGTAGGGCAGTGTTTCCCACCCAGTGTGCCGTGGCACACTAGTGTGCCGTGAAGGCCCTCCTGCTGTGCCACGAGAAAAGCTCGCTGCCCCCCTTCCTTCCCCTCTCCTCCTGCCGAACTCCTGCTGCTTGGGGGAGGAAGGGGAAGGGCCAGGCGGCAGCAAAGAAAAAGAAGAAGGGGCCGGTGTGCTGCCTCCGTCGGCCGTTTCCCCAGCCAGCCTCCAATCCGCCATGACTCCCGCCATGACTCTCGCCTCTCGCTCGCTGAAGCCGCGTGGAGGAGGACCCCCGCCCACTGAAGCCTGTCCACCGCTCATGCTCCTTCTCTGTGGGAGAGCTGAAGCTGGGGGGAGGGGCGGGGCATGGCGCAGCCTAGCTCCACCCCCTCCCCCCCGGCTTTGGCACTCCCAGCAGCTGCTCCAGCCTTGAGGGGAAAGTGCCAAGCCAGCATTGTGCTGGCTCTGCCACCGTTGGCTTAGCACTGCCCCCTCAAGGCTGGAGCAGCTGCTGGGAGAGCTGAAGTTGGGGCAGGGGGCGGGGCATGGTGCGGCATGGCTCCGCCCCCTCCCCGACTTCGGCACTCCCAGCAGCTTCTCCCAGCAGGCCACCACCCCCAGCCGTTCTTTACTGTGTTAAGAGTGTCATTTTGCGTCATTTTGGTTGGTGGTGTGCCCCCGGATTTTTTTAATGTTAAAAGTGTGCCGCGTCTCAAAAAAGGTTGGGAAACACTAATGTAGGGAAAGGGAGAGGAAAGTGCAGTTAGCTTCATCAGAGCTACCCAAAATACGCTTTTACTCCCCGTGGTAGTGTAGGAAGTTCCTTTCAGCACTTCCCCTCCACTTTAGGAGGAATGTGGGTGGGGCCTGCCGAGTGACATCTGATGACGCTCAGCAATCCCCATTCAGGCCCTGCCTAAAGTGGCAAAACGGGGTTGTTTTAGCCCTATGTGAAGAGGTCCTTAGTGTGTGATCATCCTCCTTAAAAGTTTTGAAATCCTTGTCCACACTTTCATGTTGGTTGTCCATACATGTCCCAGTTTTCATCTGTAAACTTATTATTATTATTTACCATATTTATACCCTGTCAACTTCTCAACCCCCAAAGGGGCTATTATACATGATACAATAATAAAATCACAAATAAAAACATATCAAAGTTTAAAACAATACATAATTAACAACCATACAATCCATCATTTAAAACCATAGACCAGTCTCATTGATCGTCTTGTTATTCCAGATTGTCCTTTTAACATGCTGCCTTACATCTGTCCAAACGCCTGGTCCCAGAACCTTTAGTTTCTTCCGGAAAGCCAGGAGGGAGGTATCTTACCTCCGTCAGGAGCCACCATCAAGAAGGCCCTGTCTCTCATCCCCGCCAGGTGCATTTGAGCTGTAGGCGGGAGCGAGAGCAGGGCCTCCCCAGATGATCTTAGATTTTGGGATGGGACATAGGGGTGGATGTGTTCGGACAAGTAAACTGGGTCAGAACCATTTAGAGCTTTAAAGGTCAAAACCAGCACTTTGAATTGGGCTTAGAGATAGACCCGCAGCCAATGAAGCTGACACAACAGGGGGGTGGTATGCTCCCTGTATGTCGCCCCAGTTAGTAATCTGGCTGCTGACCGTTGTACTAGCTGAAGTTTCTGAACCATCTTCAAAGGCAGCCCCACATAGAGCATGTTGCAGTAATCTAATCATGATGTAACCAGAGCGTGGACTACCGTGGCCAAGTCAGACTTCTCAAGGTACAGGCGCAGCTGGCGCATGAGTCTTAACTGTGCAAAAGCTCCCCTTGCCACCGCTGAGCCCTGGGGTTCCAGGCTCAGCAATGAATCCAGGATCACTCCCAAACTGTGAACCTGTGTCTTTAGAGGAAATGTAACCCCGTCCAACACAGGCTGTGACCCTATGCCCTGTTCGGCCTTGTGACTGACCAGGAGAAGCTCTGTCTTGTCTGGATTCAATTTCAATACAACAATATCTAGGGGGATCACACTTTGGCCACCCCTGTGCCAGATCCTAAACAAGAAAGGACTTAAGAATTCATAATAAATATTAATAGAAGTTGGAGATTTGCAAAGAAATTGGAGGAAACAGCTCAACCAGTATGGAATCGCTCTATATTGTACCATCATGAGATTACAATACTCTGAAATATGAAGAGCCTTTAACCTCAGCAATCAAAGGGAAGAAGCTTTCACACTGAAGGAATTGATGGCAAAAGGGTGACAGCAGGTTTCCACAGCATCCGCATTCTGGAACTGAATCCGAGGTATTCCCTCTCTCTAAATCACCCCACAAACTTTAAAACACGATCTCCGTCTGCCAGGGTCTCAGAGGAGTCCTGGGTGGGGGTGGGGGGTCGTTGAGTGTGTGTTCCAACAAAGGGATAGAAGATTAGAGACGAGAGGAGAGGTGGAGCGACAACACCGCCATTACGAGAGACACTCCCTCTCGCTTTTAAAACTCTTTAACTTTATTCTAACATGCCTCTAAATGGTCAGAGCTGTGATTCACTGGATTCTTGCCTGCTGGCTATTTCCCCAGCACCTGCTGGCGGTTTCACCACCTCGGCCGCTTCTTCTTTGAGTCATGCCACTGAACGCCGAGGGCTCTGTGCTGGCCTTTCTATTCTTCTGTGACGCGTGGCCGGGAGAGAGCTGTCAGTGTGTGCTGGCTCTTCCACTCTGCCATAGCACGTGGCCAGGAGGGGGATGTCAGCGTCCATCGGTGATTGGCATTTGGCGTTCGGTCCCGGTGCGGTGCCTGGCTGTCTGCTTTCCACTTTTTGTCGTGGCGGACACTGGCTCTGGCTTCCTTTTCCTTTCCTGTGCGACCGCGGACCTAGGCCTTCCACCGTGGATTGAGGCTGGTGGAAATGGTAGGGCGGGGGTGGGAAATGATTGGAGGGAAGGGTTCATGCAGGATGAAATACCACCAAATCAAACATCTGTCATCGAATCATGGGTTGAAGATAGGGAGTTGGAACACGAGATGGGAGGGGGGTGTTCCATTGGTCGAGGGGTCCCCATAGGTGTAATAATGGGGAGGGGGAGATATGGAATAGAGAGGCCTGTAATTCAGCCTATGGATTGTGAAAGAATATTAGTAGTTCCAAATCGGTCTCCTGACACGGTAAATTGGAGTACCCAGGATGGCGGTCCTTCTGGATTAAAGTTGGTGCTGTTGAACGCCAGATCTATCAATGGACAAACAGCTTTCATCCAGGATCTAATTCTGGATGAGCGAGCAGATTCTAACCCAGCTTTGCCCACCCGTGCAGTACCAGCCGAGATCTGGAGGGTGGGGAGGCAGGGTTGCAGTGGTCTATAGAGATACCATTTCCCTGACCAGGTGCCCCATCCCGCAGGCAACCAATTTTGAATGTGCCCACCTCAGGGTGGGTGAACGGGACAAAATAGGGATTCTGTTAGTGTACTGTCCAGCCTGCTGTACTACAGTCTCCCTACCTGAGCTAGCTGGGATGGTCTCGAGCCTGGCGCTGGAGTCTCCTCAGCTTATTGTGCTGGGTGATTTCAACGTCCATGCTGAATCTACCCTATTAGGAGCGGCTCAGGACTTCATGTCTTCCATGGCAACCATGGGGCTGTCTCAACAGGTATTTGGCCCCACTCACAGTGCTGGGCACACACTGCATTTAGTTTTCTGTCAGGGATGGGAGGAAGATGGCGGTGTTGAAGGGCTATCGATAGCTCCGTTGCCAAGGACCAACCATCACCTGATCAGGTTTAGACTTACTGCAACCCCTAACCTCTGCAGGGGTGGAGGACCCATTAAGATGGTCCGCCCCAGGAGGCTTATGGATCCGAGTGGATTCCTAACGACTCTTGGGGAGTTTCCCGCCACCTCGGTTGGTGATTCTGTTGAGGCCCTGGTCACTCTCTGGAATGGGAAGATGACCAGGGCAAGAGACATGATTGCTCCAGAACATCCTATCTCAAGTAGCCGAGATAAACCAGCTCCTTAGTTCAACAAGGAGCTGGCAGCAATGAAGCGAAGGAAGAGGAGGCTAGAGGGTGTGTGGTGTTCGGATCTGAGCAGGCCAAATTGAACACAGCTTGATGCCCTGTTAAGGGCATATGCCGCAGCAATAAAAGCTGCACAGAAATATTTTCTGACTGCCAATATTGTGTCCACGAGGAACCGTTCAGCACAGCTGTTTCGAGTTGTCAGAGGCCTATTAAATCCCACCTCTCAGGATGGGAACCCTGACAACTCAGAAGCCCGCTGTGAAGCATTTGCTTGGTTCTTCGCAGACAAAGTCGCTTTGATCAGTTCTAGTCTGGACACCATGTTAATGGCAGTCTCTGAGGATGTAACACTGCTTTCGCTCCCGCCGACTTCTCAAATGCGGTTGGTGGGGACGAGGGACAGGGCCTTCTCGGTGGTGGCTCCCCGCCTGTGGAATGCGCTCCCTATGGTTCACCTCATCCCTCCTGGCATTCAGGAAAAAGGTAAAATCCTGGCTTTGGGACCAGGCGTTTGCACACCAGCACTAAGCAGCATGTTAGATGGGGATTTTAATGGAAATGGATGAAGAGGGTCAATGTTTTTATGGATTGAATATTGTTTTAACTTGGAATGACTGTGTATGTTGCTGATGGAACTGTATTTTAAAGTGTTTTAATGTATCTTAATTGTTGTGGGGTTTTGGGTTTTATACTGTATGATGTGGCATCGGGTGTGCCGGACTGTAAGCCGCTCTGAGTCCCCCCTCGGGGGTTGAGAAGAGCGGGGTAAAATCCTGAAATAAATAAATAAATAATCACGAGCATCTGCTTGTCCGATTTTGATGGATTCATTTTAATTGGTGAAACCTGAGAATGTGGAAAAGATACTTGGAGGGATGAGGGCAACCGCATGCATCTTAGACCCCTGCCAATCCTGGCTTTTAAAGGAAGCCAGAGGGGGATTCACTGAGTGGGTAAAGGTGGTGGTTAATGCCTTCCTTTGGGAAGGCAAAATTCCAGTGAGCTTAAAACAAGCTGTGATAAAACCGCTGTTGAAAAACCATCACTGGATCCCACTCAATTTGTCAACTATCGGCTTGTTTCCAATCTTCCCTTTTTGGGCAAAGTCCTGGAACGTGTGGTGGTCTCACAACTCCAGGTATTCTTGGAAGACACAGATTATCTGGATTCGGCACAGTCTGACTTTAGGCCGGGACATGGAACCAAGACAGCCTTGGTCACCTTAGTGAATGATCTACACTGGGAGCAAGACAGGGGAATGTGTCCCTGTTGGTTCTGCTGGATCTCTCAGCGGCCTTCAATACCGTTGACTACGGTATCCTTCTGGGATGCCTCAAGGAAATGGGTCTTGGAGGTGCTGTTTTGCAGTGGCTCCGGTCCCTCATAGAAGATTGTTCCCAGATGGTGTTATTGAGGGACTCCTGTTCAACCCCACAACCATTGACTTGTGGGGTTCCTCAGGGTTGCATACTGTTGCCCATGTTGTTCAACATTTACATGAAGTTGCTGGGGGAGTCTTTTGTTATTAAGCCCATGAGCCTAACAAGCTTTAGCACCATTTAGCACCTACCATCTTACATTAAGGCAAAAGGAGCACTTTTTAGTATTAGTAATAACTTTTTTCATCAGTAACTCCTTTAACGAAACCAGTCTTTGCATGAATCCCAGAGCTGCTGTTACACTCCAAATCTACACTTACTTTTCAGATGCTTGCACATGATCTAACTCTCACTCCACTTATCATGGTATACTCATCCAATCATGTATAAATATACATTTCTTCCTGGAAACTTCCACAGTTTTGACTGAAGTGAAGTCAGTAGTTCTTATGGTTGTCCAGCTTAGAAATGAACCATGAAATGAGCTCAACTTATATCTATTCAGCATTTTCACAAGTGAAATTCGTAACCTAATATTTATTGATTGAGGCTTGGTTGTAAAATAAATTAAACTCCTGTAAAGTTGCAAACCCATACACACTTAACAGACCTTATTGAGCTCATCACTGAACTTCTGAGTGAGCAGATATAGATTGCGCTATAAATACACCAATTGTGCAACATATAAAAGGCAGATGTAGTGCAGGTATAGGATTGCACTATAAATAAATCAACTATGCACCATGAAAAGTCAGGTTTGGTGCAGTATGCTTTTGTAGCACAACAAAAAATCAAATCATTGAGCATGACATACTAAAAGACATTTGGTTTAGACTCCAGTTTTTGTGATAAGTCATTATATATTTCTAAATAACTGGAGTCATATTGTTAGTGTTCTTTTAACATTTATGCTTTTCCTTCTCTTGTCACCTTTTGTGCCAAATACTATGAGGGCAATACTCATACTAAAATTAAGACTCCCCCACCCAAAAAAGGACTTTAAAAAGTAAAGAGTAATATAATGAACTACTATAAAATTGGCTATGCCTTTTGAAGCACATAATGAGGTCGTTTTTAAGATATAATTCCCATCCTCTATTCTACCATGGAAATATGCTTCCTTCTCTCCCCAGTTGTCAGCATCCCTTGGAGAACTCCATGATACAAACATACAAGTACCATAAGTCATTTTGTATATGTAATATTGATCCTCAAGACACACAAAATTGGCTAAAACCGACTCTTAGCACCCAGCATATATTTTTTTGCAATTTTGAACTCTAGTCTCTGCATGATTCAGATTCTTATTTTGACCCAAATTATTAGTTTTCATCCATCTTGATTCTGTTAATTATTTATTCATACTGCTTCCCATAAAATGCAAAGCAAGGAATTAATAATTTAACACTGGTCAAGATACAACAAGGAAAAAATATGAATCGAGAACAGGACAAAATGGGGAAAAGCATGCAGTAATGCATTTTATGGCTATTCTTCTTGCTTCAGAGTCTTTCTTGAAATATAATTGTGTTCCTATGATTGTGTTTTTTTTATGGTGGAAAGGTTTTGAAACCTAGTGCAGATAAAAAGGCTTGCTTGTTAACCTGAGAACAAACATTTGACGTTTATTGTCTTTTTCCATCAACCTTTTCTGATGTAGTTAGGATGCTACATAAGAAGCACCCTTTCTCCCTTGGGGGTTAAATGTAGCTGGACTGCAGCCACACATACCGTGCTTTTAATAAAAATGTGGCATCTAAATTGTCTGGTCTGTCTGGTGTGATAAATAGGATGGTATCTAACAGTCAAAATCTTTTTGGTATGTAGCTTTAGATTAGTTTGATGGTGTTTCTTTAAATCAGTGGGTCTCAAACTTTTTTGGCCTACCGCCCCATTTCCAGAAAAAAAATTACTCACCGCCCCCCTACGAACTATTTTTTTTAAAAAAATTAATAGCAATTAAACAGAAAGATATATGTAGTAATGCAGTGGTTCTCAACCTTTCTAATGCTATGACCCCTAAATAGGGTTCCTCATGATGTGGTGACCCCCAACCATATTTTCGTTGCTACTTCATAAATAATTTTGCTACTCTTATGAATTCTAATCCAAATATCTAATAAGTCAAAGCGAAGGAGGCGGGGCCAAAAAGAGGGCCATGCGACCCCTCCTAAATGGCCCTTAAAGGGGTTCACTGCCCCCCAAATTCCCCTGAGCCTCCCCCTTGGATCACCTCACCGCCCACCAGGGAGTGGTACCGCCCACTTTGAGAATCAGTGCTTTAAATCATCATCATCATCATTTATTATTTCATTAGTCGCCCTCCATCCGAGGTGCTCTGGGTGACTTACATTAAAAACAAAATTAAAAAACAGAGTAAGCTTACACAAATGTTGTTAGGGCTTTACTCTTTTATTTTTATTCTTTTTCACAGATAACTGCTCTATTTCCCAATGATGGTTGCAAAACCTTTGTCCTCATAGTACTCTTATGTTTTAATGAGCTATTTTGTAGATTTTTAATGGAAAGTTCTACAACTGGATATTCAAGTGTATGGATAATGCATCAATAAAATAATTGAAATCCTGTAACAAAAACTGTTACCTACCTTTTCCCATAATGTATACAAAGAATGTATGAAACCTTAACAGCTAATAGTAGCTATGGTTATTAATTGAAGGCTAAGTAAATGCATTTGTATTTAAGAATGAATGTTACAATGATGATTTACACATTCCATCTGAAATTACAATTTTATGTAAGCTGTTCAGATTCTTGTTCCTGCACAACAATGAATTGCTGACACTGTTGAAATACAGAGCTGCAAGCCTTACTTTAAGTTTCTCTTGCAGTTTTATGGCCCTTCTCAGCCATTGGAGTCTTTAAATTGGAATATGTACCATTGGGGTGGTGGGAAAGGAAAAGAAGTTTTAAAAATGCAAATAAAATTCCAGAATCATAAGATTTTAAGGGACACTTTATAGTTGCTATCACTGTAGCCTTATAAAAATTAAGTTGCCTGTGGTTGCTCTCATGCAAGGCAGTTCTTACTCTCTTTCTGAACCCTACGGAGAAAATCCTTAAATTATAATGAGTGTCAGTCATACAAGTACAATGGCAGTTCATACCTGTAGGAAGGCAACCAAGCCCTCTGCCTTTGGATCCAGAATACTGCTCAACTTAAGCGCTCTTCTTACAAACGTGACTCTGAGACCCCTTCCACATTGGCCCTATATCCCAGGATCTGATCCCAGATTATGCAGACTGTTCGGCAGTGTAGAAGGAGTCTAAGATTGTAAAAAGAGTCTTGCTGGATCTGGCCAAAAAACTATCTTGACTAGCATTTTGTCTCCATGGGACCAATCCATGTACCCACAAAAAACCAGCAAGCTATAGCACTTTCAGTACTTAGCAGGATGATCACATTCTGATGTGTTGTTTCAGAATATGATTGTCTACAAAGGTATTCTGCTAATTATGCTATTGCCCTTACGATGTTAAGGACTCTACTTCACAGGGTGTCTCTATGGTCCCACATGCACAAACCATTTAATGCAATTTCAAACCAGTATCGAAGAACCTGCTTTTGCCTCGCAGGTGATTACATAGGACATCCTGGAACCAGTTAAAGACCCAATTTGTGATTAAACAAACCACAGATCACTGATGCACATTAAGGACTTCCTTTCACACACCTTTGTGGGAATTTATTTGGCCGCTGCGATTTGAAGCTAGCTCTGAACTTCAATAAATGGTCAGTGTGTTGCACAAGAAAGGGGCTTCTAGAGGGATAAAAAATGACAACCATGAAAGGGTTAAGAGACGGAGCACTTGTGCCCTGCTTGTGGTATTCCCATGAACAACTGGTTATCTGCCATGGGAAAAAATTGCTAGACTAGGTAGGCCCTTAATCCAATCTATCACAGCTCTTGTTATGTTTCTAAGACCATATGGTTCTAGCCTCTAGTGGCAGAGTACTAGGAGCAATGAACCATGTTTCTCCCCAACCAACCTCAAGAGCTTCCATCTCTCTAAAAAGCCTTGTTCTCCAAAGCTGTCCAAGCCCCAAACACCTGGCTCTGAAGATTCCCTGAGGAATCATTCCAGGTGAGCAGCCATCCACTGATCACATCTTGCTGCGAAGAGTCCTTCAGGGATGAGTCACTTTGTCAGAACTGGAGTGTAAAGGGGAGACAGTGGAGGGTCCCGTCCTGGAGTTGGAAAGAAGTTGTTCCTTTAAAACACCAACAAGGACTCTGAATCAAAGCAAGAATGGAGACACGTGTGGAGTAATTTGAAGGAGAGAGGGGAAGGGAAGGAGTGGAGATAAGAAGGAGAGTGGGAGAGGAACAGGGGGCTCTGTTGGACTTGAGTTAATGGCGTGCTTGAAAATAAAGGAGTTGCTGAAAGAATTTCAAACGGCTGCCTGAGACTTGTTTATCATAAACAAACTGAGAATGGATGACCATGCTTATGATGATCCCCTGCCTATGGGGGATGCTGGACCTTCTCACATGGAGGTACCATTTTCCGCTTTTCCTCAAGATGGAATTATTATTAGCATTTCATTCTCTAAATTAATGGCATAGAATCATGATCAGGTGGCAAGAAGGATACAGCAAACTAATAACTTCTGAGATTTGGGGGAATCTAATCCATAGCCAATCTCAATAGCCAGTGAGTGGCATCTTGACTAGGACATTAAAAAGGAATTCAACCTCATATGGATATTTATGCATTAATTTATGCATTAATTTTGGCATAAGGGTTCACCGAATTGTATAGGTACCCACATGAGGTCATGTTTCTTTTTATGTACCAGTCAAGGAGCCAGTTTTAGTTTTCCATCAAACACCTGGTTGGTCACTGTGAGAAGCTGGTTCCTGGGCAAGGTCAGCTTTTGGACTAATCCAGCAAGGCAGCTGTATAAAAAGGAAGGAATGAATATTTGGTTTTATGGCAGACTGAAAACAAAGCATTTGAAGCAGAATTAAAAATAAAGATTTTGGCAGGAGGGAAGAAAAGCTGCAGAAAGAAAGAATAGAGGCTCGGATTTCCTGAATCCACTCTGCTAGTGACACTTATCTTTTAACATTCGATGCTGAAGATTAAATTGTACTTTGCTTCAGGCATTTCCTTCTTTTCTGGTTCACTCTCCCTTGGCACCATGGTATCTACACATTCAATGCTTGTCATGCTGTGGAACTAATATTTACCTTGGTCCTCTGAGGGAGAGAATAAAAATAAATTTCCCCTGCCTGAGCTGAGGCTGAGCTACTTTAGGAAGAGCCTGCCATGCAAATTGATCTTTTAATGCTTGCAATTTTAATTAAATGTCGCCATAACCCCTCGCTGTAGTAAATTCTTTGTACTCTGAAGCTGTGTATTAATGCTCTTCCTAAGGAGCATTGTGAATTCTCCAGGGACGTTATTTCTTGGATACTACAGTCACTACCCTTCCCTATCTTGTTTTCAGTATGAGTGATGCTGCAACTAAATTTATTTTTGTGTAAAGATAATTATGCTACCAGACATGTCACAGAGCAGATCTCCCTATATAGATTGGCTCAGATTTACACTCCTATCATATATCTATTTTCATTTTGTAGATAGAAAATAATATTATACACATGCACAAAACTAAAAAGAAAAGCTAAAGTAAAACTATAACAAGCACTAATCTACTCCCACCTGAAAGCCCTCACCCACAAAGAAAAACAAATTACAAATTGACTTCCACCCTCCAAACAAAAGATTTAAGCATAAAAGTATCATACACTTATCATTACTACTTTTTCCTGCTATATTTTGTATTTTATTTTTAATTGTTTACCCCATTCCCACCCTCCACCCTGAACATACAATTTATACAATAAACTACAGAAATTACATTTGAAATATCAGTCTTGGTCTCAGTTTTTCCACTCCACATCTTAATAAATTCTCTAAAAAATTCCTAACTGGATCCCACATGTTCTTAATTATTATAACATTTTATATTTTGTCTATATTGTTCCATTTACAATGTGTTATTTTCACATTTAGCATATTTACAAAACACTAAACAGTTAGAGCTATTTGTCAACCATTCTTTCCTTTTGCACATTACACACTCCTGGTATCCTGGCATGTAATACATTTCTATTGGCTATTATGATTTGAAGATTTAACATTCTATTAATTTCTCCTTCAATCATTCTCCAATACTCATGTACTCTGTCAAATTCCCATTTTTGTTTTTTATTTGTTCAGTCACTTCCGACTCTTCATGACCTCATGGACCAGCCCACGCCAGAGCTCTCTATCAACCGTCACCACACCCAGCTCCTTCAGAGTCAAGCCAGTCACTAGTCAAGCCATTCGCATATAATGTGATTAAACACACTTCTTTGTTTACAACCATGCCAACATTTTAACCCCTGGTAAAAAAAAAACCTACTTAATGTTAACCTTCTGCCTAATGATCAAACCATAATACTCAGTCTTCAAACCCCACAAATGTTGTCTTCTCTTCTTTCTTCTTTGTGAAAGTTAAAATTATTCATAGTTTCTTTGGACAATTTTTAAGAAACTGGGGTTAAAGTTGTTGATCTACGTACTCATTTAATACTCTGAATAAGAATAACTCTGGCTTCAACTGTATTCTAATTTTTTAAATATATTGAATCAGAAATGGTACAATGAAACCTCTACTTAAGAACATCTCAACTTAAGAGTGTTTGAGCTAAGAGCTGTCACTCTGTCCACATTTTGCTTTGGCATACAAGCAGCATTTTGAGTTAAGCGCTAGCACAAGAGTACAGGGCTTTAGGGCTTCAAAGGAGTTGCTGGAATGTTTGGCTTCATGAAGAAAGAGAGGGAGGGAGAGCAAGAGATGGAGGGAGGCTGGAATGAGTACTGTATGAAGAAAACGATGCTTCAGCCTCTTCACTTTGCACTTCCTTACCACAACTTCATGCTTCTACCATTTTAACGCTGATATTTTTTATTGTTCCATGCAAATGTGCATTTATACATTATTTCTCATTTATAAAGTACCTTTTCTTATTTTAAAACATGTAACGAAATAGGGGCTCGGGGGGCAGAAAGGATTAATAGCATTTCAGTGCACTTCAGTGGAAAAAATGCTTTGAGATAAGAGTGTTTTGAGTTACGAACTCAGTCACGGAATTATCAAACTTGAACTCATGACCTTCTGGTCAGTAGAGATCTTATGCAGCTGACACCCAGCCAGCTGTGCCACATTCCCGGTAGCTTCTGAACCAGCCCTCACACTTTAGGCTGAGTTAGTGGTGTTTTAACACCCAGTGCATAGTATTATGGTAGAATTATAATAACATAACTAAACCAAGAAATACAGCATGTATTGCTGCTGTTTCAGAAATGACAAATGGCCATTGACTGTGCTCTCTGTTGAAAAGATTTAGAAGCCTTTGTCACATGCTGTTTGTATTGACTTGACTGAAGTGAAACAGCTGTGCATATACATGAATCAGAGTGACATATCGACACTTTGTTTCTGTTGTGTGCCATTAAGTTGTTTCCAACTTATCTTGACCCTAAGGTGATCCTATCATGGGTTTTTTGGGGTCTGGGAGTATGTGACTTGTCCAAGTTAACCCAGTGAGTTTCCATTACTGAGCAGGGAATTCAGCCCTGGCCTTCAGAGTTGGAGCCCAACACTCAAACAAGTACCATAGAAATCACACTGGAGGACCTAGAAAATGCCTAGAAGGATTTTTTTCAGGTGAAACCATGGTGATCGGTCCTGCATATATAAGGAGTATACTGTACTGTATGCTAAACAAGTTGGCCCTCCTTCTTGTAGGCATCGTGACTGTATAGACTAGTGGTTCTCAAACTTTTTTGTCTTGCCACCCCCTTTCCAGAAAAAATATTACTCAGCACCCCAATAGAAATTAATTTTTGCAGTGGTTCTCTACCTTTCTAATGCCGTAACCCCTAAATAATGTTCCTCATGTTGTGGTGACCCTCAACCATATTTTAGTTGCTACTTCGTAAATAATTTTGCTGCTCTTATGAATTCTAATGCAAATATCTAATATGCAGAATGTATTCTCATTCTTACAAATTGTACATAATTAAAACATAGTGATTAATCACAAAAACAATATGTTTGGGGGAGTATGGACAATTGATGACGCAGTAGCTTCAACCAATTCAGCTCTGACTTCCACAGACCACTGAGATCCCCCACGAATTACAGACCTGGACCAAACTTGGCACACAGAACTCCCATGGCCAACAGAAAATACTGGAAGGGTTTGGTGGGCATTGACCTTGAGTTTTGGAGTTGTAATTCACCTACTTCCAGAGAGCACTGTGGACTCAAACAGTAATGGATCTGAACCAAACTTGGCACGGATACTCAATATACCCAAATGTGAACACTTGTGGAGTTTGGAGAAAATAGACCTTGGCATTTGGGAGTTGTAGTTGCTGGGATTTATAGATCACCTACAATCAAAGAGCATTCTGAACTCCAACAGCAATGGAATTTTTAAAAAAGAGCCACTCTACATACTGAACGCCAAAAGCCCATAAAATAATTCAGGTGGATTGAATCAGGCAGTTTGACTCGAAAGGAAACATCAATGTTGTGGCTGTGATCGAATGTGTAACCTACTCCTTCCAAACACAAGGCAGATGCAAGAAAAGCAGATAAAAGTAAGAGAAGAAAGAAATACTTCACCACCTTTCCCGCTAGTCGCCCCCTCCGGCTATTTTTCTACCTTCATTTCTCTTCTTGCTTCGTCGTCCTCGGCCCCCGTGATTCTTTCAATGCACTCCCTCATCACCACGCCTTCATTGACCTTTCTGCGTTACCCTGTTCCAACGACACTCCACAGGTCTCCAGAGCCCCTGGTGGACTCAACCCGCACAGCGGCGACTGACCCGGAGCATGCCAGAACGAGGAGCAGAGAGGTCGTTAAAGGGTCACAAGGGTCGCAAAAGGGCCATAAAAGAGTGGCAATTCCGAGAGTGAAGGAAAGGAAAGACAGTCTCACGAGAGGGGAGAGGAAGGCCATGGCAGAAGGAAGACATGGAGGGAAATACAATGAGGGGGGGCGGCGGGGGGGGGGGAGAGAATTGAGTAATAGTACATTTAATTTACAGAGAACTCTTCAAAATCCTAACAAAGAGAACAAGCAGCCTATGGTCATCACCGCCCCCCTGGATTGCTCCAGCTCCCCCCAGGGGGAGGTAGCACCCACGTTGGGAATGGCGGGTATAGGCCATACCTTCATCAACCTTACACTTGTTAAATACTTCACTTTGGCTCCTTTTGTGCTGCCTGCTTAATCTTCTCAGTATTTTGGGTTTAGAAAAGTAAATATGCATAATAAGTCTAGTTCTGCAAGAATTAATGAGTGATGCAAGTTCACCAATCACTATTTTGTCTCTATGTTTATGAAAATGGCACCCACTTGATTTCTGTTTATCTGAGTTCTATTTAAAGGCACAAGAGGAGACTGACAATGGTGGCATTCTTGGATTGTGTGTGTGTGTGTGTGTGTGTGTGTGTGTGAAACTGACTTAAAAGGCCAGGACATTAAGTGAATGGGGACACAGAAGAGGTAGTAAATCTAAAGGGTGCCAGATGTTTCCCTATTTCCCAGACGATTTCAGTCCCCATAGCTTGACAATGTTAAAGGACAGATGGAGAAAGATCAGTCGAGGTATGAAAAGCGGACCAGCTCCTTAGAAAAAGGGGAAAAAAAGATATTTTCTTCAACTTTCACCACAGTTTTTTTCATGTTCCTCTTTTTAAGTGTATTTCAAAATCAATAATGAAAACACAAGAGACCAAGCTTTTCAAAAACTACATCACAACAGTTAGTAAAATAAAATTCTAATACTATTGCCTCAGTAAGGTTTCATTGTATGCAGAGCTCTGCAACAGTCACTTCTTGGTCAATAGATTTCACAAGGGTTGCCACAAATTGCAACATACCTCCTGCTATGTCAGAAAGGCAGGAAATTAATGATGATGATGGTGCTCCTGCATTGGAAATGAGAACTCAATGGATGTACAACCCCCATATCAATGTTTCATTTATTCATATCCAACAAAAGGCATAATCTTTAGGAATTTTCTAAATTATTTGGAATGTCTCTATGGTATTATTGGGCCAGAGGTCCTTCAGTATCAACTGTGACATATCAATACCATCATTTTCAATTACTACCACTAATTTAGAGGGCAAATGCACCGCATACAACTGTCCTGACTTGGCAGAAATAGTTCTGATTTCTCCTCTATTGTTCATATAAATGAACTGTCAGAAGGTATGGAAGTTTATTTATTTATTTATTTATTTATTTATTTATTTATTTATTTAGAACATATATACTTTCAAAGAGGGGCTCAGGACAGCTTCTAACAGGAAACTATTTGATGCCAACACAATATAATAACATAACATAAAATGCAATTGGTGTACATTAAAAACAGTTATAAATACACATTAGAACAGTTCACCCATTGAAATCATCATCCAAATCAGTCCAATTGTGGTCCGCTAAAACCTTATCTTCACCAGTAAATCGGTCTATTCTGCAAACGCTTGATCCCACAGCCAGGATTTGAGGTTCTTCCAGAAGGTCAGGGGGGATGGGGCAGATCAAATCTCATTAGAGAGGGAGTTCCACAGCCGAGGGACCACTACAGAAAAGGCCCTGTCTCTCGTCCCCATCAAACGTGACTGTGATGGCAGTGGGACCAAGAACAGGGTCTTCCTGGCTGATCTTAAGGTCCATGGTGGTTGTAGAAGGAGATACATTCAGACAGGTAAACTGGGCCAGAACCGTACAGGGCTTTATAGGTTAAAACCAGCACTTTGAATTGTGCCTGGATTCTAATAGGCAGCCAGTGGAGCTGGTGTAACAGACGAGTTGTGTGCTCCCTGTACCCCGCTCCCATGAGCAACCTGGCTCCTAAGCATTGGATTAGCTGGAGCCTCCGAGCAGTCTTCAGAGGCAACCCCACATAGAGTGTGTTACAATAATCTATTCGAGATGTAACCAGAGCATGGACCACTGTGGCCAAGTGTAAACAACAATATTGTTCCCTGGATGACATTTTTTACCCTTATTCTGTAAAACAAATTGATTGCTACACAATCATTTAATTTTACCAGAAGAAGTTGTCCTTAGAATATGATGAGTATATGGGTCTACTCAGTTTGATTCACTACTTAAAATTAGGGTTGCTGGATCTCAGGACCCGGCCCTGTTTCCATGGATCATATCCATGTGGGAGACAAGAGTGTTTGGTGGGTTGAACTCTGGGCAAGAGGAATGGGTTGTGTGTAAATCTCTTGTTCATCTGGTAAATGAGTAGCTTGCTATAATTTTACAGGGTTATTAGATTGGTTGTTTCTGCAACTTGCAAAGACTCAAGAGTAGATGGGTGGGAGGTTTTTATGTCTTTACTTAGCTTCCTTATTTTCGTCCAGTCATTGTGATTTCAGTATTCACTCTCCAGTCTTTTCTTCTGGCTAGAAGCAAGAGAGTAAAGGTTCCTTATCCCATTGCTCTCACCACCTCATTATACCTTGGGTGGTGGCTCTCAGCAGTGCTCTGGTTCGCCACTGGGCATTGGGAAGCCGCCGCTGCATGCCCCGCTTAGCTGAGCTCCTCTGGCAGCTCTTCATACAGGGGAAGCATGGAGAGCGCAGCTTCCCCCATTGAAGGAATGGCAACACAGGAAGCCTTCTGTGTTGCCAGGACAGTGTCAACACGCTGGTTCCACCTTCCTTCACCCTTGGAGCTGTCACGACATCATGTGATCAGAGCCTGTCGGCTCCATGGGTGGCCAGGGCTAGATCGGCGTTTGCTGCCAAATCTAGCCCCATATGATGAGGTCTTAAGTCAGTAGAAAGAAATCATTCTCTTATTTGACCTTGATTTGGAAACAGCACCTTTTGCTAGGATTTTGGTCTTAATTTCCAAACTTCAGTAGCTGGAATGAGTCTCAACTGACACAAAATTTATAGATTCCAACACATTTATACTGAAAATCATCAACATAAAGTGTAACTTACCTTTTCTTCAAACCTACCAAATTTTGTTGTTGTTGTTACTGCATAATAAAGTTTGGGTGAAATAGATGTTAGATTTAAGAGGGTTCCCATTTTCTCTATCAGTGACATTCACCAAATCAAAAAGAACTGAGTGCCTAGATGTTTTGGAGACTCATAGATGGCTATGGTGTGTGCGTGCCTTCAGTTGTAAGCAAATTCACAATATAAATAAATCATTTGTTTTGAGGTAAGTACAGGTTTGATGAGTTGTCTTCAACCTCTCTATTTTTAGATATGTCTTCAAGGTCATTCTTTGTGCATTGTCTTTCTTTACCCTGCTTGTACAGAGCCAAATTTCACAAAAAGGTTTTAAAAAGAAATCTGAATTCCATCAACCCATTTAGGTTCAAAAGAAACTTCCCTGTTTTAGCTCAACGTTTCATCCCTCTCAAATATGCAAAGTATAATTGAGGTTGCACTTGATAAATTCACACTTCAGTGATGTTTATTAGTGTAATCATACCACCAGTTCTAGTAAGAATAAGTATACAGTATCACATGCCTTCTCAGAATGAACGTAATACATAAAAGCAATATGGTTTTTGAAAATCTGTTTTAAAATGTGTTTACATTAGTTTTATGGGGGGACTGAAAGAAAAATAATACTGCAGTAAATTGACATTGTTTTTTATGTCTTTGTGAATAAAAGTGTTGGCAAGCTACCCTCAAGGATATAGTGTGACCCCCTATGGAACCACTATAGAGCTTCCTATATAAGCTACTAGGCATGAGAAAAAAGTTATGAAAATGAAATGATTCGGAAGAAATTCGTAAGAAATGCTACTTTTGAGTATTTCCGCACCTGAACGCCAACCAGGAAGTGGACTTTCTTTATAGAACTTCGGGGCCAGGATTTTCTTAAGTGTCGTTATTGGGTCGTAAGGGGGCACCCTCCTTCTCTCTCACCACCCTCCGCCTCCCTTGCCAATAAGTATTATGGCAAGGCAAGCCCTAAACTCGCTCCTTCTTTCGGTTGGAAGCCGGAAAAAATGTAAACAGAGAGGATTACTCAGAAGTAAATCTGCAAAGGAGGGCACTTTGGATGAAGTGCCCCCTTGTGGATTTTTACTTCTGAGTAAACCCTCTGTTTACATTTTTTCCAGGCTTCCCTACTCTCCTGCCTGCCAGGATCTAAAGCATCAAAGAGTATTGGGGTGAGAAACCAACCTATGTATAATGTATAATAGAATGAATGCTACTGTAAGTGCCTAATATTATAAGTAATTCAACTGGTCATATACCTACATTCCATGCACATGCAATAATACAGCAGTAATAACAATGGGTATAAGAAGAGATAAAATTCAAACCGAAGTATTCTGACTGGTCCCTCCTCAAACTGCAAAGGCTCTTCTCTGAGCCGGGAAAAGCCAAAACCCGGGCACAGCCACAGCGTTGCTGCCTGGGTGCACACACATACATATTCTTGGGGGGATTTGCTGCAGAATCTTCTCTATGAGCCCGGGATTCTGCAGCAAATCCCCCCCCCCTAAAGAATATGTATGTGTGTGCACCCAGGCAGCAAACGCTGTGCCCAGGGTTTTGCCTTTTCCCGGGCTCAGAGAGAAGAGCCTTTTGCAGTTTGCACCGCTTCAGGAGGGACCACAGTCAGAATACTTCTGTTTGAATTTTACCTCTTCTTATACCCATTGTTATTACTGCTGTATTATTGCATGTGCATGGAATGTAGGTATATGACCAGTTGGATTACTTATAATATTAGGCACTTACAGTAGCATTCATTCTATTATACATTAGGTTGGTTTCTCACCCCAATACTCTTTGATGCTTTAGATCCTGGCAGGGCAGGAGGAGTGGATGGCTCTCCCTGCCCCTTCTGCCTGCCAGGATCTAAAGCCTTGAAGAGGCTTCATGACGGGCCAACTTCAGCCCTCCAGGTGTTTTGGACTTCAACTCCCACCATTCCTCACAGCCTCAGGCCTCTTCCTTTTCCTCTCAGCCTGGGCAAACTTGGGCCCTCGCTCCCTCAGGATCGGGGTGAGAGAGAGGCAGCAAGGAGCGAGGGGGGGGCTCCTCCTCCTTTTTTTTTGCTGCTTCCAAGAATAGAATACCCCCTCCCTCCTTCCCTCCCTCCTTCCTATTTGGAGAGTCCCATCTAGAATTCAGTGTGATTTATTCAAGTTTTGGCCTACAACTCCCAGAAATCCCAGCCAATTTACCAGCTGTTAGGATTTCTGGGAGTTGTAGGCCAAAACCATCTGGAATACGCATGCGCTGGCATATGAACTACTAACGAATTTCGTTAGTAATTAAGTTACATTTTAGAAATTTTTGGAAAATTTTTTGTAAGTCTTTCTTTTACTAATCAAAAAATCCCCCCCATTTGATTTTAGAATCGCCATTTTGGGTTTGAAACCATGCCTATAAGCTACACTGTTTTATCAGAGTACCTCTGTCATTCATACCATTAAAAATAATGTACAAGTTTGATGCAGTGTACACTATTATCTGCAGTTTCATGTATCCACAGGAATGTCCAGGAACATATTGCCTCTGAATACAGGTTGTACTGTACATCCAGAATTAGAGGCGGTCTGCCTGTGAACTGCTTTCATATGTTGTTTGAGGGCTTCCCAGAAGCATCTATCTGAGTCTATTTGGTGAACAGAATGTTGGACTAGAAATGCCTTTCATTTCATGTAACACGGCTCTTTTGTACTTTCTTATGTAGTTTTCTCAGCACTTAAGGCTTTGCAGCAGCATCGGGCTGGTGGCCAGCTCCTAAAATATGAATGCTCATTATTATTCAAAAAAATACATTTTTTGATGAAATGAAGAAAACACAAGTTGACATCTTTATGCGGATTTGGAAGTTAACGATCAGTCAATCTAGTGAACTGTGTAAAAGGTATCCTAGATCATAAAGTACCAATTCCACGCAGTTTTGGAAGATTTTTTCCTCAAATATGGTGCAATGGTAGCATGGATATATAATGAAGCATTCATACAATTGGTCCGTGGGGGGGAGTGTTGGTTTCTTAAGCTGTGAACCATCGTGGTCTAGTGGTTTGAGTGCTGGACTCTAGAGAACAGAGTTTGAAACTGCTTGCCATGCAAACCCATGTGTGATCTTGGGCAGTCACACTATCCCATCCTTAGAAAAAGGCAAAAGAAACCCTCTCTTAAACAAACCTTACCAAAAAAAAAACCCCTTGATGAATTTGCCATAGGTTCATCATAAGTCAGACATGACTTGAAGGCACACAACAGCAATCTGAGGTATCCCAGTAAAAAGCAAGTATTCATAGGTCACTTAGAGCTTTCCAGAAGTGCCATCATCAGTTGGCAGTGAAGAGCTTGTCAGTGGCTTCTCCCAGACCTTGGCATTTTTTTCCTAGAGAGGTTAGACTGGCTTCCTTTCCACACTTCTGCGATGACTAATTGCTAATGGGGAATGGCCCTCGCAAAGCACACAAGCCCTATCTACACTGATAGTTTAATGCAGTTTCTAACCAATATTGAAGAAAATGGATTCGATGTGCATAGGCAATCCTGGAACCCATTTAAAGCCCAGATTACACAAACCACAGAGCACCTATGTGGATTGAGGGCTTTCTTTCATGCCAAAGGGCAACCAGCCCAAGCCCCTGCCACACAAGAATAAACAATCAAAGCAGTGCCAGCAAATGGCATTCAACCTCTGTACAAAAACCTCCAAAGAAAGAGATCCAATCATGCTCAGAGACAGCATTTCAACTTGTCAGTGAGATACCTCAGCCTAGCTGTGGTAAAGATAGTTTTTTATGCTGTGTATTGCCTATTTTCTAATTTGTTTTCAATTATTATAATTTAACCATTTTAATTGGCACTCCCTGCTCAAGGATGCTAGAATGGCCCCCTTCCTGCTATTCTTCTGGCTGCAAGCGAAAACCTTTTTATGCAGACGGGATTTTAAAGAAGGAGATTTAAGTCAGGAGGTTCTGTGGTTTTAGCTATGAATAGATTTTAATTGGTTTTAAAGATTTAAACTGTTTATTTTTAATATTGTTAACATTTAATTCTATTTTAATATTTCTATATTTTTATGTTGTGTTGTACTGGTCTCACTGTAGCCTGCTTTGAGTCTCTTTTACAGTAAAAGGGGTGAGTATAAATTATTATTATTATTATTATTATTATTGGGTAAAGGTTTTAATTTTCATCTTTTAATTACATACTGGACTTTGTATCAAGTGGATTTTTAGCGATATTGAGTAGCCGACTAGTGGAAGAATGGGATATAAATCATTGTTGTTCTGTTGTGTGTGTGTGTGTGTGTGTGTGGTGGTAGTGGTTATAACGCAGGGCAGGCAGATTTAAGAAAGAGGGATGATGTGGTAGGGCAAAGAGGTGGATTATGATTAAAGAAATTTGGAGATTACCGCTTCAGGATTCAAATTAACTGGGGATGATGGAGTTTGTTTCCATATATCCCAATGGGGCCGGGTTGAAGAAGATTGATTTAGAAGATAGATCTCTGTGTTGAGCCTGTCAGCTCTGGCAAAATCCCTGTAAATAGACAGAGCACAACATGAATTCTTGCTTGCTTTGCAAAACCCAGTCTGGCCTCCTGCTCCTATGGAGGTATGGCTTTTTGGCCTCCCACCATAGTTAGTTCAATGGGGGGGCAGACAGAAGAAAAGTACTTTGTTTGTTAGATTGCAAAGCATGTTGCTCTCTGCTCCCTCGAGTCTAGAGCTTTTGCCGAAGATATTCTTCAGCTGCTCACAAAAAGTGTCACTTCCAGACATTTGTTGATGGTGGAAAAAAAATCACCAGGAATGACAGCACATGCATTGGGAACATCCAACTTTCAAAATAGCCTCAAATATGTTGACAATACAGCTTCATCTCAGAAATGGCACAATATCTTCAATTAAATTCAAACTCAGTTTACACATTTACTGAGCTAGGCAAGAGAACACACACACACACACACACACACAAATTAACAACAGAGCAGTGTCCACCATTTAGGGACAGCATAGAAGGCTTAACTCTGATTGCTTTCTGGATTGAGGGAAAATACTCATATGCTTTGAAATTCTTTTTAATTGTTGTTTGATTGGTTTTTTCCCCACCCTCCCCTCCTTATACATGCAATTTTTTCTTCTCCACATCTTAGCGCATTCTCTAAATAATTCCTAACTGGTTCCCACATCCTCCTACTTATTGTAACCTTTTCAATTTTACTTATATCATTCAATTTGCAATTTTTTATTTCCACATTTAACATATTAACTGTATAGTTATACCAATTAGTCAATATCCATTTTGTTTTATCTTTCCAACCCCTCACTAAAACAATTTGTGCACACACTATTAACTTGTCGACCAATTTTTCTTTTTGTATGTTCTTCACTCCTGTCATCCATGCATGTAGTACATTTCTATTAACTATTACTATTTGTAAATTTAACACTTATCTTCATCAAAATGTCTCTAATGGCCATTCTTTCAATCCTAGTAATCTTCTCTGAGATGCTTCTAATGTTGAAATTCAGAGTGGAATTTTGGTATACATTCTCTTTTTGTATTTGACCCAGATTTGTATTAACACTGCTCTAATAAAATGGTTTCCAAAGTTCTTCTCTGTCTTAATTTTCTTATGCCAGATATATCCATGTCACCCACTCTTAGGTCACGGCCTTCGAGGGTCAGTAATTTTCCCGATCTAATTTCATCCATTATTTTATTCATAATAGTCCAGCAGCCTCATGATATAGTTTCAGATCTGGAAGGCCAAGTCCCCCTCTTTTCTTGTCATCCGTTAGATTCAAAAAACATTTTCCAATCATATGTTTCTGAAGTTCTAATTATTGGTATATTTTGGAAGAGAAATAAAATTTTGGTAGTATATTCATTTTAATAATAGAAATTCTTCCCAGAAGTGATAGTTTTAATTTTTCAATTCTCAATATCCTTTTTGATGTCTTTCCGTGCCTTTTCGTAGTTGTTTTGCAGGAGTTGTGAATTTTTTGATGTTATTGTAATTCTTAAATATTTAATTTTATTTACTACTTGAAGACCTGATATTTCTTTCAAAGTCTCTTATTTCTTTTTTGTGATTTTTTTGGTTAGTGACATTGATTTTTTTTAGTATTTGTTCAAATTCAGTTATTTTCCCAAATTCCTTAATTGTCTTCATCTTTTGGTTATGTTGTATATTTTTTCATGCATTTTGTCTAATAAAGTGCCCTCTCATCACTGCTTTATAAGTATCCCATATCATCTGAATTTTCATCTCTGGGATGTCATTAAATCTGAAATATTCTTTTGTTTTTATTAATACCTTCTTCTGTACTCAATATGCTTCCATTTAATCTCAATTTTTCTGACTTCTTAGTTTCATTTAGTACCATCTCTATGGCACAGTGATCAGAATGTTTTCTGGGCAAAAATTTCATTTTTGTAATTTTAGTTACCAGTTCGTTGGAGGCCCATAACATGTCTATCCGGGACCAAACCTGGCGTCTGTTTGGGGAAAAAAGTATAGTCCCTTTCATGAGAATTGTGAGTCCTCCAGACATCTTTTAATTCAAGTTCTCATTTCAAGTTCAACAGGTTTTGTGGTAATGTTCCCACAGATCTTTTTTCTTCATTTTAGTGCCTTTACTTTTATCTAATTCCAGATCTAGGACACCCTTGACGTCCCAAAAGATAATCATGTTATGAAATTCTTGTTCTGATATGTTATGAAATTCTTGTTCTCTTAATTTTTCAACAAATTTTGTTTTTGGACCATTAGGTATATAGATATTACATAATAGTGTGTTTTGTCTTTCAGTTTTTATGATGATTCCAATTATTCTCCCCTCTTGATCCTTAAAGGCTAATTCAGCTGGTACTGAGTCTTTCACATAAAATATCACTCCTCTTTTTTTTCTAATGCCGAGGAATAGAATTCCCTGCCTAAATTCTTTTTCGAGAGATGCGCAACATGTTTTTGTGACACGTGTGTCTCTTGAAGGGCCACTATGTCATATTTTCCCTTTCTTATTTGATTGAATACTATTCTCCTCTTTCTCTGTGAGTTTAAATCATTGATATTGTTTGAATAGCATTTAAATTATCTTTCCATTTTGTTCATCTTGGTCTTCCTCTTCTTCATCAATGTCCTCCTCTTCTACATCATCTAAGTTGGGGGGCTCCACTCTCATCGGCATGTCGTCTTTTCCTGCGGATTCTTCTCTGATCCCTTTTTTCCTTTGTTTTTCCATTTTGTCTGGTCTAGTCTTTCCGTATCTTTTTTATAGCCTTCTATAAAACTCTTTGGCCTTTTCCTCCGAAGTAAGCCAAAATCGTTCTTCCTTATACATCAACATGATCCCTTCGATTTGCTTCCACCTGAATCTGATCTGTAATCTCTTTAATTCTTCCGTTAAGAACATATATTTCCTTCTTTTTATCAATGTTGCTGATGGAAATTCTTTTAAGATTGCAGTTTTCTTGTGTCTGTAGTAAATAGGTCTCTTGCTGTTTTGTCGTAAAACCTCATATTTTGTTCTTTTTATTGTGAAGTACACTATAACATCTCTGAGCGTTTTCTTTCTTCTCCCGTAGTTTGTCGAAATTCTGTACGTTTTGTCCACTTCCTTATCAATTTGTTCTTTTGGTGTTTGTAGAAGGTTTGACATCAACTGAATCACTACTTGTCTTTTGTTTTCTTTTGATTTTTCTTGTATATTTCATAATTGTAATTGGAATTCTAATTCTTTTTGTTCTATTAATTACTGCTTCAACTCAATCTTTGCACTTTTTGACGGTATATTTTGTATTCTTACTTGCATTTTTTGAAGCTTCTCTTGTCTTAATCTGTCTTGTTTAAGTTATTTCACGTCATTCTGTAATGCACTCATTT
Organism: Anolis apletophallus; assembly: GCA_030556195.1. Lineage (NCBI taxonomy): Eukaryota > Metazoa > Chordata > Lepidosauria > Squamata > Anolidae > Anolis > Anolis apletophallus. The sequence continues at coordinate 87,764,723 of JARBWK010000001.1, read as the reverse complement.
CTTTCTTCATATCTCCTAATTCTTGTGTTATCTCTTTCTTCATATTTGCTCTTTGTTCCACAGATGATTTTTGATAAGTGTCCTGTTTTACTGAGAGTTTTTGTATCTCCCTCATTACATCTTTTAAATTTATGTCCTTTGATACTGAAAATCTCCTTTGTAGTATTTTGGGGTCTTTACCATCTCTGACTGATTTGAATTTGAAGGTTGCCATAATTTCCTTTTAAGTTTCTTCCTTTCATTTTATATAGCCCTTTCTCTTTGTAACCTTTAATCCTTCAGTTTGCAGTAGCTTTAAGTTGTTTATTATATTGCTCTCTGATTTCTTATAGTCTATTTTAAGGGTATTATTCTTTTGCCTTTTCCCCCTTCCTCCTTTAAATCTTATACTAATCAGTATTCTTAACAGTTCTTCCATTTCTCTGTCTCTCTTATGTTTTATTATCCGTTGTTCCTTGTATATATTCCCTTCTCCTTCTTTATCCAAGACCACCTTAAAATTGTCTTCTTATAGATTTATATTTATTCAATCATTCCTCCTCTTATCCCCTTCTTTTAAACCTCTTCCTCTCCTTCTTCAAGTCATTCCCCCTGTTCTAATTTGATGTTACCATCGTCTTCCCCGTAGCGTCATTTCTCTGCCTTCTTCTCCATCTTCTTCCCCCTCGTGTTGCCCTCCTCTCACTGGCCATCTTCTCCCCGTCGCTATCTCCCCTTCTCATCATCCCCTCACTATTCTTCCCCAATCTTCTCTCCATGTCATCTGCTCACCAAATATGCTACCTCTGGTTCTTTCCTCTTCCCTTGACCTGCTTTACTGCTGCCTGTCCGCCGCTTGTCCCGTCTTTCCACCTCTCTTCTTTCACCGATCGTCTCCTCATCGTCTTCTCCTCCACCTCGGCCTTCTCTTGTCCTGTTTCAGCTCCAGTTGCTTCAATTGTCCCGGCTTCTATTTCCTTCCTTTGTTTACTTTATGCAGTCTCTCTTTGGATTTCTTTCTTTCTTCCAATTTCCCGATCATGTCTTGTTTTTCCTTCTCGGTTTATTCTTACTCACCCTTCGTTAGTTTAGATCCCCAGCCCTACCATCTCATCTGTTCTTGATTTCTTTGTTTTAAAAGTGAGCGCAGGCTGACAGTAGTCTGGGGCCCTCAGATCCCAGCTCGCTCCAGCACAATCAGCTATGACCAGTGAGAGACCTATTACTGGGTCCTTCGAACATGACCTTTGAGGGGAGAATGTCACTTAGGTCCATCGGCTGATCTTTCTGCAGGCTTTGCAGTTCCTCTGCTCTCGATCCTGCAGGGGACTGGAGCAAAAGCTCTACCCAATCGTTTTGTGGGGCTGGCTCTCTAGGAGCTCCTAGGTGGGCAATTACCGGCCCTCCAGGTGTTTTGGACTTCAACTTCCAGAAATCCTGGCCAGTTTACCAGCTCTTAGGATTTCTGGAAATTGAAGTCCAAAACACCTGGAGGGCCAGTAATTCCCCACCCCTGTCCTAGAGAGTCTGTCCTGCCACTATCTCGCCACACCGGAAGTTGGAAATTTCCCTTAATTTTTCACTGCTGCTCCTTGAAAAATTATTCATTTTATGCATCTTGATTTTTGCAGAAACATAATTTATTTAGAGGGCAATTTGGATTCCAAACCATACAAAAGATTAATAAAACCCGTTATTGCATGATAACTGAATTGCATTTTTAAATGATGTGGTTATCCCTTGTCCCATAAGTGTTGCGAGAAATAAGTTTTGTGAGAAATCAAACAAAGACAGCACAATGGCAATGGACAACCACAAAATACTAGAAATAACTGTCTAACAAGAAATATTGAAAAGTAATGGCAACATAGATTCAAATAGACTTATTTTAATTTTCTTTCCTATTTTGTGATGTTATTTTCCTTTTTCGTGCTTGAGTCTGATTAATGAAAAATCTGTGTCAGCACAAACCCTCTGCTCTGAATACAAAGACTCATGGGCAATCCTTTTTCTATAGATAGTATATGATATGTAGATGTACATTATATATGCAGCCTACTTGTCAAGGTTTCTCCTGCTAGAACAGGGATGGGCACAAACTGGGACTACTGTGGGGGTGTCAATTTTCTGCTTTGAGAATCCTCCAGGGAATACACTCACTGCCCCCAAAGAAACAAAAGAAAATAACCCAGAAAAAGCAAGTCCATTTCTTATTTTTTTAAATGAGAGGGTTTTCCTTTTTTAAAAAAACCTTAAACAATGCAAAGGATCGCCTATTTTCTATTTGAAAGATGAATTAATCCTCCTGCAGGCTTCCAAAGAGATAATTCACTCTTGCTTTTTGAGTAGAAGAAGCGCAGCCTAGGGAGCCTTTGCGGGCCAGATACAAAGGACAATATTTAACCTAATCCAATGTAATAGTTTAGCATTCCCTGAAACCTGACTTTCTCATGGACTCTGATGGCACTGGAGGAAATGGGAAAGAAAAATAACTTCTTTTGCAGACAGACTTTTGGCACCTCAATTTAGCACTAAGGAGAACTTCATCAGATAAATAGAACAAAGACCAAAATCCCCCTTTAACCAACCAAAATGGAGTAGAGCTTAATTCTTTAAGTTCTTTTACCTCCAATAAAGCTTAGAGCCCTTCCATCTGAATTACAGTTGGCAAGTTTTGCGTACAGTACCTAAATATTTAATCCAGAATGAACAGTACAGGTACTTCTTGAGGAATTAACTAATCTCTGCCCAAGAACAGTTAGCATCACACAGGAGAAGTACAACCTGGGTATCAAGTGAAGTTACTTTTCTGGTGCTAATAGAGTTGAAATGTTACCATCCATCTTTTGTTGCCCTTTGTTTCTGGTTTTGCATGAAGGGAAGTTGCCTTTATTAGTGTTGAGATTCCCCCAGTACAAATGAACTACAAACAAAATCAACATCTGATACAAAATTAGGTCTGTGACTCTACCATCTTTCACCTAATGAAGAAGCCAGTCAAGCTTTGAAATCTTGCATGATATAGTTTATGAATATTGGTTGGCCAATAAATGTATTGGCAAACAGGGCATAGGGTGACAGCCTGTGCTGGACAGGGTTACACTCCCCCTGAAGACACAGGTTCGCAGCTGGGGAGCAATCCTAGACTCATAATTGAGCCTGGAACCCCAGGTATCGGCGGTGGCTAGGGGAGCTTTTGCACAATTAAAACTTGTGTGCCAGTTGTGCTTGTACCTTGGGAAGTTAGGCTTGGCCAACAGTGGTCCACGCTCTTGTTACATCCCAAATTTATTACTGCAATGCATTCTATGTGGAGAGCTCAGGAGCTTCAACTAGTCCAATGGTCGGCAGCCAGGTTGCTCAGCAGAATGGTATACAAAGAGCATACAACCCCTCTGTTATGCCAGTTTCAATTACTGCCAATCTGCTACCAAGCACAATGCAAAGTGCCAGTTTAACCTTTAAAGCCATGAACAGTTCTGGCCCAGATTGCCTGTCTGAACCTGTTATGAACCATCGCAAAGTTTAAGATTAGCTGGGGAGGCCCTTCTCTCGATCCCACCATCATCACAAATGCAGTTGGTGGGGATGGGGGACAGGGCCTTCTCAGAGGTGGCCCCTCATCTATGGAACTCTCTTCTCAGTGATATCAGATTGGTCCCCTCCCTTCTGTCCTTTAGAAAGAAACTCAAAACCTGGTTATGGGACCAAGTGTTCAAACTAACTAACTAACTTGCTTTATTTCTTATGAGTCGCCCTCCACAAAAGGTGCTCTGGGCGACTTACACAATTAAAATAAACAGGTTACATAATCTCCGCTTGTTACTCAATCCTAGGCTCATTGGGAAAGCCATGTCTTAAGTGCCCCTAAAATGTATGTAGATCAGGAGTGGCTCTTTGGTCTGGCGGTAGGGAGTTCCACAAGATTGGGGCTACAATGGAGAAGGATCTCTGTCTTGTGGTCTCCAAACGAACCTCTCTAGGGCCAGAAACATAGAGAAGATTCTCATGAGTTGATCGTGGCAGTCTCTGGTGGTGGAGTGGCATTAAATGGTCTCTTCGATATAGAGGACCCTGACCTTGGAGGGCCTTGAATGCTAGTAGAGGCAAACAGTAGAGGCAGCAATCAAGAATAAGATTCAATTGATATGAACGATAATAGACTGACCCAGACTGATTTTAAACCTACATGATTTATCCATGCCTTTCAAAACAGCTAAGCATAACATGTCTCCTCTAAATGACTGTTTAGAGGAGGTAATGGGCTGGATGAGGGAAAAAACAATTTGAAACTGAATCCAGACAAAACAGGTACTTGCTATCAAGGGTCCTAATCTGGGGGTTAAGCTCCCCCTGAAAGACTGTATTCATGGTGGAAACCTCAGGATTGAAGTTCTGCAATGTGCTATCTTTGTACCAAGTTCAGAAACACTAATTCACTCACAATACAGCAGCCTAATTGGTTACAGGAATATCCAGGAGTGAATATATTACACCTATACTAAAGTCACTGCATTGACTGTCAATATCTGGGCAAAGTACAAAGTATTGGCTTTGACTTTTAAAGCCCTATATGGTTTGGGTCCACATTACCTACAGGATTGCCTTCTCTTGTACAATCCACACTGAACACTTAGGTCCGGGGGTTCCAGCCTGCCAAAACCCAACTGGCTACCGTCACCCAGAGGACCTTTTAATCAGCCATCCCAAGACTGTGGAACGATCTGCTGCAAGAGCTCCAACAGCTAAAATCACATCTGAAGACCTATCTCTTTTAGCTGGCCTGCCCAACCAGTTTTAATCATGAATTTTAAACTTCTGTCTTGTGTCCACTATATTTTAATTGTTCTGTGGATTTTAAAATATGTATTAGTTGAATGTGTTTTAATATGTGTATTTTATATAGTTATTCTGTGTTTTAGCTATGTTGTAAGAAATAACATTATTATTGTTATCATTGTTGTTGTTACTTTAAACTTTGTGTTTTTCAAATTCATTCATCTTTTAATTAATCTTAAACCTAGACATATTTATTTATAAAATACCCTTGAAAGCTGTAACCACACAACAACAATTCTGGATTCAACTTAATTCTATATTCTGCTTGTTCACATTCCAAGTATTGATAAATGACCCCTTTCCTTTTGCTGTTGTCTCTTTTCTATAAAATATTTCTTGTGTTGAGACTGTTAGAGGTATCACATTTATTAATAATGAGAAATCAGATTAAGGCTCATGCGGCAATTTAAGATCAATTGCAGTGGAATTCTTGGGGTGTTTTTTTTTAATATTGCTGTAATTATGTTTGTTCATATATTTTATGTGAGCGTCCTAATTGCATTTGTTTTTCCCTGAATGTTATGACTATTAACCTTCTTGGGTGCTCTTTTTTTGTCTAACAAGCAGATTATCTATTTAATTAAAATTATTAATTAATCGTTCAGTCTAATAGCTTTATAATTCTAAAATGCCAGGACGTAGTTCATGTAGCTTCAGTATGTGAGCAGGTCAACACAATGAACAACAAACCATATAAGTATATTTTCTTCTATATCATAGTTCGGCTGGCTAACTTGTTTAAATATTACCTTTGGATCATGATCCTGAGAGCCAGATTGATGTAGTAGTATGAACATTTGAATCCCAATTCAGCCATGGAAATCTATCTTGGGCAAGTCATACATTTTTAGCCCCAGACGAAGTCAAGGGCAAACCTCTTCTGAATAAATGGGGGGGCCACAAGGAAATATCACTATGCCAGTACAAGCTTACTAACTGTTATTTTAAAATGTCTTTTTCTGCTTCTAAGTAGAAAGATACTTCTTCATTAACTGGATGCTTTTAAAAAAAAAAAAGACTTTGAAAAGGCACTGAATACTACATGGATTTCTCCAGGTTGATTTCTAACAGCAGTTAACCTTTGAGTATATTATTGCTTGGATCAGCAGTACTACCCATCCTGTTGTATTGTAAGTTTAATTGAGAACTGTGTCATTTTTCAACTGAAAGCAATTTCACAATAAATTATATCTTCTGTGCCCCAAACTGGAATTTGAATTAGACAGAAGAAAGGGGCTACTAGTTAATGTAATATAGCCAGAAAACATTTTATGGGGGGAACCGAAGGAATGTAGGTCTCTGGGCAATCATTATTTGCCAGATGCATTTGCATTAGAAATCTTATTCTAATATTTCACACTTAAATATCCAATATGTAAAGAACATGATTGTCTTACTGCCCCTCAATTTGCTGAATTGAGGGGGAAAATGAAATTCAGACTAGTGGGATTTAAAATTCTATGTACCTCAGTATAGCCAATGAATAACAAGACACTTTTTGAAGAAATATATGCAGTCTCTAATATGAGCTTTGTTACAAAGGTAAATTTGTATCAGATCTGGAAGCTGACTCTTGTTTCTGACTTTTTCCTACTGCAACATGCCAGGTGGTGTTCAAGTAAAGTGTGTCATGGCACCTGGATTATTAAAGCATGTTTGGTTTGCTCCCAAACAGGATCATTTCCAAATTAGCGTGTTCAATTTATTGTATTCATATTATACTTCCGTAAGGGAGTAGGGGAGACATCTGAAAACAATAAAACAGGAAGTGAGCATCCAAGAGAACAAAGACCTTGGAGTATTTTAGGTTTACACCAGAGACGCATTTTAGGTTTACATGAACCAGACCTCCTTCTGCATCATACCACTTTTGGGTAGATTTCCATGTTTTGTAATTTCCTCACATTCTGGAAAGATGATCTGATTCCCTTAAAGCTTAGCTACTGACAATAAGAGCTTTAGCTGAAATACCCTAGTATTTGTAGCCCCACAATTTTGCCTCTGGCACTGCCAGCCACTGCAATGCCACCCCAAGATATGCACCATCTGCGATTGAATTGGTCCCTTGGGTCAAAATAAGTTGCCCACTCTCCGAGCAGATTAGATTATTGAGCAGCCCCCCAACCTTAGAAAATGTAAAATGATTGCAAGTCCTTGTCTTTCCTGGGAAAGAGCAAAAAGATCCCTGGGCTGCTTAGATTACAAAGACTCAGATGGAAAAAAAACATCCAGCCTTGAGGGGAGGAATGTGACATGGCTGAAGACAAATATACACAGGAAATAGATTACAGGTGCACTTGAGAATGGGAGAAGTGTCTATCACAATGTCCCCATGTCATGTATTAATAATGTAGCCATTTCAAAATGAACAGTGAGCAGGAAACCAGATGGTTTGCAAGGAAAAGGGACTTGACAGAAGCATTCCCCTTCTCAGCCTGCAGCCAATACATTTTTGAAACTCTTCAACTGGATTGTTTCATCGTGGACTTAATGGTTCTTCAGGATGTTGCTAACTGACCTGATAGAAATGGCACTGTAAGCATTCTGTGCCCCGAGAAATCGTTTTGTAATGAGAGTACTCAGAGGCCTTTAACAAGAAGCATTCAGGTACGAGGTGATAACAACTAGAGATTATAACAGGCAGCCAAGTGTCACACTTTCCAAGCTTCCATCACTGAAGAGATATATTTGTGACCAAGACTGTAAATTACATCTCACTGCACAGGTGGGTGGACGAAGGGAATGAATACATGATGTCTGAGCTGGCGGAGATGCAGAGGTCGCCACACAGAGGCACTGATCAAATCTGCTGAGTTTAGCAGTTGCATGAACAGCGGCTGTTAGTCCATGTCATTAACAGGAGTCCTAAATAGGAGCCTCGGATATGATTTAAAAGACTGGCTGAAAAGTGCCTACTAGAAGATGAAACACATGCAAGGAATGTGTAATACACATTATATGACTGATGAGGAAACTGTTAGGTTTTCTGATACATTGGACATTGCTATTGGCGAAGTGACAAAGCACGGAGTGTGTCATTACTCAGCTCTTTGTGTGTAAATGTGTTAATATTCAGTTTTAAACAATTCAGAACTGGAAATGTGGAAAGGGTGGGGGAAGCCATCTAAAGCAGGAAACACACAAATCTGCATAAAAAATCAGATCACATTAAAACTCCGCCATCTGTTACATGCCTTTCCAACATCCTGCTTTTGAACAGTGAGTTACAAAATGAGCTGAAAATTGAGCAAGGCCTACAAACAGGATATTCATAGGCCTCTCCTCTTTGTTTTTGTTATCTACCTGGAATATAGAATCTGTCCAGGTTCTTTTTGATAGTAGTCTACAGAACAGGCTTTCATTCCCTCCGTTCCTCCTTTGGTCACAAAACAGCCGAAAGAACACCCATAGCATTCATGCTACCAACCACGGTAACATCAGCGTAACCACCACATGGTTACACAAAAGAAGTGAGATCAGATTCTAGTTATTTACATACTGCCAGAAAGCAATTTCTTTAACCAAGGCAGAAGCTTTGATTCAAGTCTGTGATTTGATTTGAAGTCACGGTCTTTGCTTTCGAACGGCTGCCCCTTAAATCACTCTTTAGTGCAGACTGCTCATATCTGCAATATGGAGAAAAACATTCTGCATATGCTCAGAAGAATTTGTGATAATGATAATGATTTTATTACATACAACTACAGTTGCTAAGGAGTAGTTCAAACATTGAGCTGTGCCCTGGACTATACCTCAACCGACTTATTGGGGGGAAGTCCCATTGGCCACCATGGGAGTAACCTTTTATTAAGATCAAGCATGGATAAAAAGATTAATAACTCTAAAACATCATGAAACAACATTATCAAACCTGGCTAGTTTTTAAAAATTAAAACATGTATATTTGTGTGTGCGCATGCTCGCTTTATTGTTGCATGTTGACTTATGTGATGCCATGAAGTTGATAGGATGTTCTTAAACAGAGAATGCTCATTGGTGGTTTTGCCTGATTTTTCATCTGAAGTATATCCTACAGCACCTGGGATTCATTGGCAGTCTCCCACAAGTACTCACCAGGGCTGATCTTACTTAGTTTCCAAGCACAGATTAAATCTAGTGTTTTAGGGCATTGTGATCTTCAGTTAAAACATACCAGCTTTTGAAAAAAGCTGTTTCAAGTCTGAGTTGCTGTGAGTTTTTCAGGTTGTATAGCCATGTTCCAGCAAGATTATCTCCTAAGATTTCGGCTGCAATTGTAGTTGGCATTTTCAGAGGTTCTGTTAACAGTGAGGCAAGTGGAGTTGTGTGTGTGTGTGTAAATGTGGAATGTCCAGGGTGGAAGACAGAACTGTTTAAAGCAAGTGTGAATGTTGCAATTAGCAAGCTTGAATTAGTATTTGAGTAGCCATGAAGTTTGCCAAGACTGTCAGTGATAGAGGTAACCTGACATCTGTTGTCTGGAGGTATCTTCTGTTTTGGAGGTGTTAACTGACCCTTGATTGTTTGCTGTCTGGAGTTCCCATTTTTGAGTCGTGTTCATTATTTGCTGTCTCGATTTGGGTTTATTTTAATACTGGTAACCAGATTTTGTTAATTTTCATGGTTTCCTCCTTTCTGTTGAAATTGTCCATGTGGTTCTCTGTGTAGTCTGGCGTAATGGTTGTAAGAGTGGTCCAGCATTTCTTTGTCCTCTAATAATATTCTGTGTCTAGACTGGTTTATCACATGTTCTGCTATAGCTGACATCTCTGGTAGTATTAGTCTGCAGTGCCTTTCATGTCCTTTGATTCGTGTATGAACACTGCATTTGATGGTCCCTATGTAGACTTGTCCACAGCTGCTGTATACAGTAGACCCCTGCAGTGGTTAGAAGATCCCTTTTATCCTTTACTGAACATAGCATTTGTTGAATTTTCTTAGTGGATCTGTAGATTGTTTGTAGGTTATGTTTCTTCATCAGCTTCCCTATAGGAGCTGTAGTGGCTCAATGGGTTAAACCTTTGTGCCGGCTGGACTGCTGACCTGAAGGTTGGTGGTTCAAATTCACGAGACAGGGTGAGCTCCCATCTGTCAGCTCCAACTTCCCATGCAAGGTCATGAGAGAAGCCTCCCACAGGATGGTAAAAACATCTGGGTGTCTCTTGAGCAACATCCTTGCAGATGGCTAAGTCTCTTACACAAGAAGTGACTTGTAGTTTCTCAAGCTGCTTCTGACACAAAAAAAGCTTCCCTGTGAAGTCAGTGGTATTCTCGATGTATGGTAAGAACACTTTTCCTCTAGGTGGATCTCTGTCTGGTTTGTTCTTGGTCTTGCAGATTACAAGTCCCTTTCTCGGTAACTAATCAGTTGCTAAACAATTAAACATGTCAATTGCCCAAGCTCCTCTGAATGAAAAGGAGTACAAGCAATACAAGGAGTGAGGGATGTGTAGCTCACCAGACACTGTTGGAGTCCAACTCTTACCAGCCCTACTAGCCAGCAAACTGAGAAATGGTAGGAATTGCTATTTAGAAACATCTGGTGGGCCACACATCTCTCTCAGTTGAACTATCTGAACCGTGTAAAGCTCCAGTGCCCTTGTGAAAAAGATCATTTTACTGACCATTACAGTACTTTCCAGGGTGTTGCAGTAAAATGATTAGTCGGACAACAGTAACCTTGTCTGGACAGAAACAAGCCTCCTCTGAAGGTATTTTTTTTAATTTACAAGGTCAATTTTAACCAGATTCATATTTTGTGGTGTATATTTTAAGTGCTTCTGTAGACAGACAGTCTAGCCACAGGATTATCTGAAATGGGTAGTGCTTACTACATTATCAACCACTTTCCAAGGTTAGATGGCAGCAGAATTTACTGTTCAATAAATCTATACCTGGGTTGTGACAAATGTATTGTTGTTTGCTCAATTCAATTCAGGCCAAATTATGGCTGCTGACAAAGAACCAGTGGGGTGCATAGTACTGGGACTCAGACCAGGGTTGAAATCCCAATGAAAACCCATGAACACACACTACTAGATCATGCTGACTCTCACTATCTTAAATTTGTCCATTTCATTTCATTGTACACTGCCCTGAGATTTCTGGATAGAAAACAGGCTGTAATACATATTTTCATAAACAAATAAATAAGTGTCTCGTTGATGAACAGTTCCTTTTTCAAGTAAGGTTTGTCAACTTCCTTCTGTATTCAAAATCTTTGAAAAACATACTGAGGATATCCAGTAGGATTTGGTTCTAGTATCCCCTGTAGATACGAAGATCTGTGAATGTTCAAGACCTATTATACACAACAGCATGGTAAAATTGTGTCTCTTATAAAAAATGGCAAAATTATCAAACGATTCATAATTGAATCTGTATATGCAGAATCTGTGGGTATAGAGGACAAAACAAAATAATGACAATTATTTGCCCTAGCACTGCTGATAAATTTGTTCCTTTAAGATAATGCATTTAGATTCTGTATTCAGGTCTAGTTGTCATTTACTGTAATATTTGACTCCTTCTACACTGCCATATAAAATCCAGATTATCTGCTTTGAACTGGATTATATGACAGTATAGACTCATATAATCCAGTTCAAAACAGATAATGTGGATTATCTTCTTTGATAATCTGGAATATATGTCAGAGTAGAAGGGGCCTTTTGTCTTAAAATCATACAGTAGTTGTTTTTGCTTCCCATTGCTAAGAAGGTATCTAGTTGGGACTCCAAGATAATTCTGAATACTACCGTGTTTCCCCGAAAGTAAGACAGCGTCTTACTTTCTTTTCCCCCCCAAAAGTCCCCCTACGTCTTACTTTGAGTCGTCTTATATAACCCAAGACAAACCCCGTCGCCACGCCCACGCCGCCGCCCGCCGCCGCCGCCGCCACACCGCCGCCAACCGGAGGTGTGCGCGGCACACCTGCGGCACACCTCCGCGGGCACACCTCTTCGCCAGGGCCAGGCCAGGGAGGGGGGGAAAGGAGCCAGGGCGGGGAGGAAGCAGCGCGCGTCACTGTCACTGTGCGATCCTCACCACGCCCCTGGCTCCTTTCCCCCTCCCTTGCTTGAGGAAAGAAGGGAGAGGGAAAGGAGCCAGGGCGTGGTGAGGATCGCAGCGTTACAGTGACGCGTCATCGCCGTCTCCGCCCCTGGCTCTCTTCCCCCACCCTTGGAAGGGAGGAGGAAGAGAGCCAGGGGCGGAGAGAAGGGACGACGCGTCACTGTGACGCGTCGCCGCTTCCTCCCGCCCCTGGCTCCTTTCCCCCTCCCTTGCCTGGAGCCCTGGCGAAGAGGTGTGCGGGAGGTGTGCCGCAGGTGTGCCGGCACACCTCCCGGCGGGCGGCGGGACAAGGTACGTCTTATATACGGGGTATGGCTTATATAAGCCGACCCCCCAGACACCCCCGATACGTCTTACAATCGGGGGTGTCTTACTTTCGGGGAAACACGGTATCTACTTCCAAATGAATACCATATTTGTTCCTCTGGGGTATTTTCATTTCCTAATCCTGAAACATAACAATTTATTTATATTCAATTATTAAATGCTGGGCATTTGATACTGAGAAACGGAGGGATGTTCAGATCATAGGCCTGCATTCAATAGTATCATCCCACTGTGCTGGTTTTGCTCTTTTGAAACCATTCCCTGAAAGTAAAATGTGAGGTGTTTCCTCTCATTTGAGTATAGCCCAAGGAAAGTGAGGATCAGTTGTTAGAAGCAGGGTGAGAAGACAAACGCTGAATTGTGTCAGATTTATTGTCTAACTGTTATGGCTGCATGTTTCAAGAAAAAATGCACTCATGTGCTCTAGATTCCCTGCCAAGATCGGAATGAGATTTGTGGCTGAAAAGAGGGAAATGCAGTCAGGTCAAAACAAGAAGTGATCTTCTGCAGTGCTGCTGTGGAGGAAGGGTGTTTTGCCACTATCGACATTGGCGAATCTGTCCTGGTATTATGAGAGTGGCTTTCTGAGATTATCCGGTCACACTTGGTTGACAGATATCTATTGGTAAGACTCAATGTGTACTGTCATGCTTGGGGGACTAGTGATTTATTAAGCTTGCCTCTAAGAGCTATGGGATCATGAGTGTTGTAGTTTTACAAGGTCTTTAGCCTTCACTGCCAAAGAGTGCCTCAGCAAACAACAGATTCCGGGATTCCATAGCACTGAGCCGTGGCAGCAAAAGCTGTGTCAAACTGCATTCATTCAACAGTGTAGATCAGTAGTTCCCAACCTGTGGTCCATGGACCACCAGTGGTCCACAGAAACTAAAATATGATCCATGGCTTCACCATTACTACATTGTTGTAACAAGAGTGACTGGTCTTGCAAAATCCACTTATAGTGCTGAGGCTTATTAAATATAGTATTTTGTGGGCGAGTAGATTGTGACTACTGGATGGAATACGTTCTGTATCAGAAGCAACAACAACAACAGCTCTTTATTTGTACCCCACCACCAACTCTTCAAAGTGACTCAGGGCGGCTCACAGAAGCATTCCAAGTGCCACATACAGACAACAATACATAAGTTTGAGTACAATGTCATAAGTATAATCAACAGCACATGAAATTTCACTTATAAAATTATAAAAGTATGAAAACTATAAAAATCCAAAAATGCATTAGAACCTGCAGGTAAGCCAGCTATCTGTCGTACAATCAGAGTACGGGCCAGTACAATCAATGAATTATGTTGGCCATGGGTTACTCAGGATCAAAGGCCTGTATGAAGAGCCATGTTTTTAGACTCACCCGAAAGGCCTGAAGAAGGGAGGCTAATACAATTTCTTTAGGAGGGTATTCCAGAGCCGGGGAGCCACCAATGAGAAGGCCCCCTCTCTCTCTCATCCCCACCAACTGTACTTGAGATGGTGGTGGGACCAAGAGAAGGGGAGCTAGCAGATCTTAACTAACTAGATCTGATGTGGTCTGTTCAATGCAATTTTCTAAATCAACACCCCAAATAACCAAACTGAATCTAAAGTTGACCAAAAACCAATTCATAATCCTTTTCATTTCATTTCATTTCATTTCAATTTATTATTTGATGAGTCGGTCTCCACCAGAGTGCTCTGAGCTACTTTTGTTGGAGAGTAATCCCTGGTCAAGTGATCCCTGGTCAAAAAAGGTTGGGAATCACTGGTTTAGATACAGCCTTAAAATTCCCTCTAGAAAACAGATTTTGTAGTGGCATTTATTTTTTCAAGGCAAAACATATTCCTACTGTACTTCCAAATCAATGAGCTATGATTCCAAATCATGCAATGAGCTATAGAAGACTATGTTATCTGTGTATTTCTGGATGGTCCTAGTTGGATATCCTCATTTCTCAACAGCTCAATATAAAATCCCACATTATCTGCTTTGAAGTAGATTATATGGCAGTGTGGACCCAGATATTGTGGATTATCTGCCTTGATATTCTGGGATATATGGTTGTGTGGAAGGGCACTAAGATTGCTGGGTCCTGATTCTGGGGCCATTGCCTGCACCTTTGTGAAACAATTTATTTTTTCATATGTGGGTGGCATGTAGTCATGAGGGACACCACAGCTCCCTGTCCAGTGGGAAGGGACATAGCTTCTAGTAATGGAGGGCATATTTATGTTTATTGTTTTCATTCTTGTGTGTTTCCCCTCTCTTCTCCTTTTCTGGGTTGAGTGCACATTGGCAGGCATTGCAGTGGTTTGTCTGTAGCCCCAGAATAATCATGTTGAGTATTGGATTGTTTTGTCAGCCTGCCTACAAATCCATCACAGTATTCTGAAAAGTGCAAAATCATATAGATTACTAAAATCTAATTCCTATATTAGTCTGAGGGGTGTGGATCAGTTTGGTTTGTATAGGAATTTGTAAGTAGAAAATTCCTCCAACATCCTGTTCCCTTACCATGCTAAATAGCCTTCCAGGGGTTTCTTTCAAATCAATATATCAATCCTTGCCTTCTTCATCTCTGCAGCTCCCAGCAATATGCCTCTTTGTTTGTGGTCCTTTCTCTCCCCCAGCCATCCTTCTCTTTGTCTCTCTCACACACAGAGAGAAACATGAGAGCCTTGATTCAGACAGAGAGATGGAAAGGAAAACAGTGTATTCATACATACTACTTAACAAGACATTTTCCTGTACATTGGATGCATAAATATACCACAGTCAACATTACTTAACTGTACAGGCTGAATAAAGGTTTCCAGCTCTGTAATATTCGGTTTCTATAAGCCTTCCATCAGTTCATGTGATTCAATGTTCTCTCTCAGCCCATGTACGCAGATTTGGAGCCAGGGTTGGAGTGAGATAGTAACTAAGAAGAAGGGCTTACAGAAAATATATACATTACAGAAAGTGTGTGAACAGGATTGCTAACAGGAGTTCCGTACAGGAAGAGATCCACTCCCATGTTGCGGCAGCTCCACTGGTTGCCCATCTGTTTCTGGGCTAAATATAAAGTGCTGGTCATTACCTTTAAAGCCCTAAATGGCTCGGGTCCAGGTTATTTGACCGACCGCATCTCCTCTTACAAACCAGCCTGGGCACTGCGATCATTGGAGGATGCCCTGCTCTCGGTCCCACCCCCATCCCAAGCATGGCTGGTGGGAACAGGCGAGAGGGCCTTCTCCATGGTCGCCTCCAACCTCTGAAACTCACTCCCTAAAGAAATAAAGCTGCTCCCTCCTTCCTCTCCTTTAAAAAAACAACTGAAGACCTACTTTGGCACACTAGACTATGGAGAGGAGGAGGATTTGATGGTTGAAAGATCATTGCTGGGCCTCTGATTGAGAATTATTTAGGCTTTCCTGGTCCACACCATCCCAACGACCACATAATGAACCTGCACTGTTCGGTGAACCCTTGCTGGCTGTTGTACACTCACGTGGATATTTTGTCTAGATCTATGTTATTATAGAATTTTGTATGACTATGTGTAGTTTAATTTATTGATATCAAGTTTAATTTACTGGTGCTAAGTTTTTAATTTGTTAGGTTTTAATGCTACTTTTATATGTGGGGGTTTTCTGGGATTTTATGTCAGTATCATGTGTTTCATGTAGGCATTGAATGTTTGCCAATGTTGTGTTGAAATCCACCCTGAGTCCCCACGGGGAGATAGGATGGAATACAAATAAAGTATTATTATTATTATTATTATTAACAGGACTCTGCTTAAGCTTTTGTTCAGTGTAATATAAGAGTATTGCTTCTTCTCTCCCATGGCTTGGAAGGATCTCAGAGCTGAGCAGTTTGTTGGAGCCTTACAAATCAGACATGAAGACCTTTTGCCTATATCTCTTTCAAGTATCCTGGACAAAAGCCCAAGAAATGTCGAGATGACAATGGGCTTTACACAACAAATAACAGAACCCTCTAGAATACTGTTTAAGCTTAAGCAATAGCATGCAGCCATAAAACTATATCTTTGTAAGCTGCATGGATGCAGAGCCCTTTTCTCTTCATTCTAGTATCATGGCTGCAGCAACGCAAGCAACAATTCTCAATCTATAGGCAGCCGCTAGGACTGGGCATATTACAAGGCTCATTGCCTGGAGCAATGAGTAGTGCTGAGCGACTAGATCTAGCTGCCAAATAAAATGTCCCATTGTGCCCTAAAGCAACTTGATGGCACTGCTATTGGGAAATGTAAACCCCACCAACTAGGCCCAGCCATTCCATCGCTGCTCAGAGAATTGCCTTTGTCATTTCTGCCCACCAGCCAAGAGATAAATGAGCATCCTCAGACCTAGAGCGACTTCTGTCTTGTTCAGTAACAAGACAGAAGTAGCTATTTCTTTGTAAAAACAGATGGCATGATATAAAAATCTATAAATCCCTCTAAAATTAATATGTCCTATGCGGTCAAAACCACATAGCATTTTAATTATCCACTGAATATTCTGGTCTCATTACAAGTGAATTCCAATGAACGCTTGCTCCAGATCCTTCTGAATAGCTAATTGCCCTTAGTGGTTACTGTTTACAGCAATCATCTAAATTAATTTACATTTTTGTATGCATATGTACTGAAAAAACAAAAAACAAACTACTCCAATAACTGCTAATCCTAAAGAGCTTGGGTAAATCATTGAGGCTAGGTTTTGGTATGTTTTGTGCTGTGCAATGTTTATTTTGGGTAGTTTTCTTTTGGTCCTAGACTCGATTCTGGTCTATTTATTTAAGACGATTGAAACTATTCATTTTAGAGCACTTAGCAACTCATCTGTATGCCTGATGGAAATGCCAAGTCATCATTCTAAGGATTGGAAGCAAGCAGTCCCACTGCACTTACGCTAACACTTATTATCTCACTAGTTCAGTGTGTCACATAGCTGCACACATCTGTAAGCAAACACAAACACTCAGGCATATGACTGGGGGGAAATCTACACCTTAAACCTTTCTGCACTGCCATATAAAATCCAGATTATCTGCTTTGAATCAGATTATATAAGTGTAGACTCATATAATCCAGTTCAAAGCAGATAATGTGGATTATCTGATTTGATAATCTGGATTATATAGCAGTGTAGAAGGGCCCTAAGATTATTTAAGGGGGAATAAGCAAGCCTTTCCAAAAGCATTTCCAGCTCATATTCCATGCCTCTCTATACGTCTTTTTCTCTGTTCCTTTCATAATTCACTGTTTTTTCAGATAATTTACCTTTTTTTCTCTATTTAGAAACGTCACACCCTCTATTGAATCCATACTATCTGGGTAGAACTGAGGCATTCCATCTGGATAGCCATGATATATTTAATCAACATTTGTTATGCTCTCAGGCATAAACAGCCAAGGTATCTTATTTTGGAAGCAAAGACATCCATCTTTTATGGGCCACTGCTGCCCTCATTGTAAATTGACCTTAAATCAGCGCATCAAGCACATTGAGCAATGCTCAGACTGCAGGACTGTAGTTGGTGATGCGTGCCATCAGCAGCACCATTAGAGAGTTCAGATTGTGGAGTAACCTACAGGGAAGGAGGAGATACATCTCCAGAGCAATTTCCTCTCACTGCTCTGTGCTCCACAACACGGCAAAAGCCATTTATTAAAATTCACAACTCTTTCTATATGTTCAAGTATGTTCATGTAGATCTACTTCCTCTTGCTTTTTTAACACAGTTTTTTGTTGTTTTTGTTAATTTGTCACCATTAGCCATTTGTAGCTTCATTTTTTATGATTAATTATTGGCCTAATCACATGGACCACAGTGCTGGCAAGTAGCTATACTGGGCAATGGACCTTCTGTATGGGCAGCTGGCATTGGTATTCAGCATGAATATTCTAACAGTGAATTCAGCACTGGAGTTTATCCTGAATGGATGTGCCACTGCTAATTTGCACATTTAATTAACTAAATTGGAGATTTTGACAGTTGTCAGTGTGGAAATTGTGACAAGTCCTATCTCCGAAGCTGTGTCTTCCAACAACCTTTCAGACAATTTTTTTTTAAAAAAAATTAACAAAAAAGACCCCTCTTTTCCCCTAGTTCTGACTCTGCCAAGTCCAAATGTTCAAACACAGACTACAATGAATATCCTTTGATTTGCCTTCTGGTTCCTGAGTTTCTTTTTCAGCAGTCATTGCCAATATATTTCCTTTTTCCTTACTGCAACTGACAGGTGCAGCAACCATTTAGAATAGGGGGATAATATTGCTGGATGAAAAAAAATCTTATGCCAATTAAATATATTACATGGAATACAGATATGCCAACCCTGAGCTAAACAAGACCTGATATTCTGTCTCTGTATTAATGATATAATCTAAATCTTTAATGGGCTGTATTATAATTCACAGCGAAGTAAGTAGCCTGGGCCTATATATTGTACTCTTTTCAAGAGATTTCATTTCAGAGCTCCCAGTGATGCAATGGGTTAAACCCTTGTGCCAGCAAGACGGCTTACCAAAAGTTTGGCGGTTCGAAACCAGGGAGTGTGGTGAGCTCCTATCTGTTAGCTCCAGCTTATCATGTAGGGACATGAGAGAAGCCTCCCACAGGACGGGAAAACATCTGGGCATCCCCTGGGCAACGTCCTTGTAGATGGCCAATTCTCCCACACCAGAAGCGACTTGCAATTTCTCAAGTCACTCCTGACACACACACACACACACACACACACACAATATCAGAGTAATTATGCTTTTTTTTACAATAGTCCATTCACAACCTGAGAGTCTCTTCTGCCTCTTTAAAACTTCCATATAAATGGAAGATTTAACAGCAAAACAGTCTTAGCATCTCTGTTTTGTTTATTTCTTTAGAATTCTACTTGTCAGAAGGAGGAGAGTTGAGGAGTCCAGGAGACAGTAAGACTAAGAGGCTACCTTATTTCATATTTCTGTATGCTATGTATACATTATAAAATTATTAAAAGAAGGTACCTTTGATGTTTTCTGTAGTACATTTGCCCTAACATGTAGACAGGGGGGAAACCTACTGGTGTTTATTCCTTATTTTCCTCTCCCATTTCTACAGTCTCTGGAACTCTCAATAATTTTATAAGTGTAAATTTTGCTCAAAACCCATAGCAAAACATCACAAACTATGCCAAAACAAAGCAAAAAAAACTACAATTGGTTTACCCATTCACTTCCAGGAACATCTATATACTGGTACCCGTTTGTTTTTTTAACTGTACACCAGCCAAAATGGCAACTTCTGGTCTGCTGGTAATGCAGGCTTACAAAAATACAGCTAATACATTACAACATATACTGAAGTTAAAACATTTTAAAAATTGAAAAAACAGTATTAAATCATTACAGAACCCAATTTAAAATCTTTCTGTAAAACAGATTGAAACAACATCATTAATACAGCTCTGTTTCCCAGTTCAAGTGGCATATATTTCAAGTGCAGTAGTGCTGCAATAAGAGCCAGCATGATATAATGGTTTGAGTGTTGACTATGCTCAGCTATCAGAATTCATTGGATAATCTTGAGCAAGTCACACATTCTCAGGTCCATAAAAGCCAATAACAATTTTGATCTCTTCCATATACAAGGCAGCCTCCAGTTACCCTAAATTGTGAATCCAATTGTGCCAGAGTGCAGCAAGTTGAGCCAATGCCACTTGGCAGAATAAAGGGATGATTCAGCAAGAATGTTTCAATGTGGCCAATTTACCACCACCGTTTCAGTGCAGGTATTTTAGTGTGCGGAACTGTCACAATTTCCTTTTTGCCCACTCAACTGTCCTAGATTTTTTTCTGCTTGCATGTACTAGGTGAAATTAGACTTGTCCTGTACATGAAGAAGCATTTGCCATCTATAAGTGTTGTTCAAGAATTCAGTACAATTCAGTTCAATTCAGTACAATTCAGTTCAAGAATTCAAAAACTTCACCCTTAAGACTAAAATGGTTGTGGCCTTGGCATTTGTGCCAATCCGCTTTCTTTTCTAATTATCCGTTGGCCTTCTCTTCACATGGGAGACATATTTCTCTTTCCACTGTCTCCTCTTCTATTTTCTTTGGATATTACAACTTCTCTTTATAAGTACAGATATCTCTCAATTCAAAAGGTAAGTATTTATGTTTCGAAAGAGATCTCAATTACCAATCCTTCCTCCTCAGTCCCAAAACGGTAATGGCGGAAGAAAGGAATCAATACTGTCCATCTCAGCTCCTTCCTCCATGATGGCATCATCATTATGTTTACAAGTGGACAAAGGGGAGTTCCCATCACACATTAAATTGGGAGTTTTTCCTTTTCTCTACACGGGGAATTGAAAAAGAAGTAAATTGCCAATCAACTTAAGGAAGCACGGGAAAAAACACACTTTAGAAATGGTGAAATACCTGGAACCCACAGTAGAAGCTTGCATCATGTGATGGGCTCCGTTAATAGCCAATTCTTAAATGTGTAGATTTTATTGTGTGTGATGAAGTCCCTTATGTTAGAACACTGAACACTGAGAATTACACTAACAACTATTCCCAAGCTGTTAAAACAATGTAAAATCATCACATTAAAATAGAATAAAATCATGTAAAAGGCATACAAGGGTTTTAAATAAATAAATAAAACTCCTGCCCCATTAAGAAGTCTCCCTGATCATCCATTAAAACCTGGTTAATAAAACAGTCATTGCCTGGTGGGGAAAGAAGAGAGAAGATGTCAGCTTAATCTATCATAGAAGGCAGTTCCAGAAGTAGGAGCAGCCACAGGGAAGGCTCTCTCTCATATTCTCATTTAGCATCTTGTAAGCATAGCTATGGTGAGATGATTGATGATAGTGCATATTTTGACTTTGGACCTCTTCACATGGCCCACAGGGGCCATGCCACTGCACTGGCAGTCACCGGCGAAAGGGGAGGCACATAGGGTATCTCATGGCACCCTGTGCGCCTCCGTTCTTCCCCCATCATATGGCAGGGACAGGACAGGGTGCCATCAGATGGGAGAAAGGGCAGCAACACGGGACGCCTCGCTGCCCTTTCCCCCATCATATGGGGAAAAGGGGAGGAAAGGGGAGGTAGCTCCATTGGAACTGCCCAAAAAACACTTTCTTCCCTGTGGCCTTTTGATGCTTCCCTTCCACTTCAGAAGGAATATGGGCAGGGCCTGCTGAGCATCGTCTGATAATGCTTGGCAGGCCCCATCCCAGCCCCAGCCAAAAGTGCCAAAACAGGGCTACCATTGAGTACAAGAGGGTGTACAAGAGGGATGCTGGACTACATCAACAAAAGGAGTGGAGTGCTTGTCTTGCTATGTACACATGGGCTGCACCAAAAGAGGTTATCTTATAGTAGTAACCCATGTCTTAGGGAGGCCTGGAACTACATCTATTTCCAGCACAGAATGCAGGTTTAAGCAAGGCTTCAAGTCCTGACCATTAAGATACTCTATACAGTGCTAAATACAAATTTTGAAACTCCAAAATGATATCTTGATGCTGTGATGTAGTACAAAGTTTATTTTGTGAGACTTTAATCACTTGAAAGCATTTTGTTTTGTTTTACTTTGTATGCCGATCTTGTCCCACCCATATAAACATGACCAGTTTACATGAAAGTAAATGCATAGACCATTTTCAAATCCTTTGTATCCCGATTTCTGCTTTTCTATCTTTCCTTTCTATTTTTCTTCTCTGTTTTCTATTTATATTTTAAATGCAATAAAAATTTATAGGAAGGTGTATTTGGCTACATGACTAGAAGGTTGCAAATGAGAAAGAAAATGAGCATGGGTTGTTGTAGGTTTTTTGGGCTTTATGGCCATGTTCTAGAAGCATTCTCTCCTCACATTTTGCCTGCATGGGGGGCTGAGACTGGGTGGAAGAGGGTCTACCCTAGCAAACCTTTTGTATTGTTATCCCAATAACCCCATTAATGTGGGATATAATGAGCATGGTGATCAGATCATGATATGAACAAACATAACAGTTTAAATAATGTACCAGTAAGGCCTTTTCGCGGACCACCCTGAGAATTTCGGGGGGGGGGCTGAAGCTCCCTTAGCGCCTCCCCCCCTGGCTACATGCCTGACCTGAAGCATACCTCCAGCTATGAGTGCAATTTTTCCTAGAAGCTTCAATTATTTATTTATTTACATCATTTATATTCCGCCCTTCTCATGCCACAGGGGACTCAGGGCAGATCAGGATGCACATATACAGGCAAACATCCAATGCCATAGACATACAACATATATAGACAGACAACGAGCTACACAATTGGTCGAGAGCTCACCCCGACCTGGGCAGGCCTCAAACTCATGACCTTCTGGTCAGTAGAGATCTTATGCAGCTGACTCCCAGCCAGCTGCACCACATGCCTGGCTTGGTAGAGTTTTAGGAACCAAAGCACATATCTTGCAAAATCATCTTTGGTGTTTCAAAAGGTGTGTTTTGAAGGCACACTTACCATAGCGCCATGGCTCCAAGCCAGACATTGAAGAAACATGTAGCTTCCAAAAGAGTCAGCCTTTGGCTCAAGAGACATGCAGGGTGCCATGTCCTCCTCTGGTACAACAGATGGACAGGGATGCCTGCCATCCTGATCATGACCACCACAACCATTCTTTAACTCTCTACATGAGCAGTGAAATTCATAACTCTGGCATATCAGTCCATTGTAGAAGCCATTTTAAACTAGTGTCTCCCGGCCCTGGTTTTAATCTGCCATCAAACAATTAATTAGTTGAGTGCGTGAATTAATTTATTAAACATAACCCAAACACAATATGCACCCAGGAATGAAATCCTCAAGCCATTAAGTCAAATAACAAAGATTACATTCATTCAATTTCTACCTGCAGTTCCTAGGCCTCTGAAAACTACTTTTATTTGGGCTGGCAGCTCCCTTTGAATTGTGCTTCCAATTAGAGTTAAATGTATTGGCCAGCTTCTGAACTTGCAGATGTAAAAAACCTGTACTGTGCTGATTTCTGAAAAGATTACATCATACTTGTAGAGAATGAAAATGTCTTCATTCAGAAACACACCGAATATGGGATAAATATATGATTGAGCTTAAATTGAAAGGTTGTTATGTGAGAAAGATGTTGGGTAAGAAAAGGATTGCTTGCTGAAAATCATTTATGTGCTTTTCTGGAGACAAAAAAATACTGCCTTTTCCCTGCTAGTATAAGAATTGGGCTACCATTGATTCATTTATCCATGTAAAAGGAAGACATTATTTGGACAAGTAAGGTAACCTACAACATGTTCCTGGGTGAAAAGGAGAAAATGTTGCCTTTGGAAATTCCGTTAGA
This sequence comes from Anolis apletophallus, assembly GCA_030556195.1. Classification (NCBI taxonomy): domain Eukaryota; kingdom Metazoa; phylum Chordata; class Lepidosauria; order Squamata; family Anolidae; genus Anolis; species Anolis apletophallus. Next base: position 87,741,194 of record JARBWK010000001.1, on the reverse strand, counting down.
ATGAAATAAATCAGAATATAATAAGATAAAATACAATATTTATTTATTTATTTATTATTTATTTCCGGCATTTTACCCCGCTCTTCTCAACCCCCGAGGGGGGACTCAGAGCGGCTTCCAAAAAGGCACAATTCGATGGCAACACAGTAAAACACATAAAGCACAGTATAAAACCCCCCAAAACATTACACATTAAAATACAATTACATCAACATATCATACACATTCATTTAAGTTAAAAAAATAAAATAAAATAAAATGTGATGCCTTGTGCTAGTGTGCAAACGCCTGGTCCCATAGCCAGGCTTTTACTTTTTTCCTGAATGTCAGGAGGGATGGAATTGACAGATATGTCACTAGGAAGTCACATTCCCCACAGATGTCGGCGGGGGAGCCACCACCGATGAAGGTGGGGCCGTCTCCCTAAGTCCCGTATAGACCAAAACAAGCACTTTTTGAGAAGTGGTAGGCAGCCAGTGGAGCTGACACAACAGGGGGGTGGTATGCTCCTGATGTAGCTCCAGTTAGGGCCCGCCCCGGATGATCTTCAAAGGCATTACGAGGTGGGATCTAGCGGCAGAGCGTGGACGACCGTAGCCAGATCAGACTTCCCAAGGTACGGGCGCAGCTGGCGCAATATGTCACTTCTCAATTGAAGCGACTTGTCCAGTTGCTTTAAGGATGAGGACTAAAACGAATCTCTGTACAGATTTGTTTGCTTGCAATATATGCCACTAAATTTGGGAAACAGAGCCTTGCATTTGCAGTTGTAGCTCAAACTAAAAACCACTTTTCTGTTGTATTTATGCCTTCTCAGCTTTTGAAGAAGCATCCAGGGCCTGCTCTAATTTATATCACTAAACACTCTTCTATTTCCATTGCTCTCAATAACATTGTTCTCCCGTTGTCTCCCTCAGGACTGCCCAAGGAAGCAATGAAGGGCTCTTTTGGAATGCTGCACAGTAAATGCTGGGTCAACTTGGATGGAAAGGATTAAAACCATGGCTGTTCATGTCTGAAGATTTATCTTGCACAGACCCACAGTAGCCAGCAGCCATGTCAAAAAAAGGACGTAGCAAGGCTGAAAAGCCTGAGGTACTGATTATGTCCTTACAAGCTGCCAATGAAGATCTCAGGACCAAGCTAACAGACATTCAAATTGAGTTGCATCAGGAGAAATCTAAGGTGAGTGAAGAAGTTCCAATTTTGCAAGAAAGGGGTGTGTTTTTTTTCATGTCAGGAGCGACTTGAGAAACTACAAGTCACTTCTGATATGAGAGAATTGGCAGTCTGCAAAGACGTTGCCCAGGGGATCCCTGGATGTTTTACCATTCTATGGGAGGCTTCCCTTGTGTCTCCATGTGAGAAGCTGGAGTTGACAGATGGAAGCTCACCCTACTTCCCAGATTCGAACCTCCAACCTTTCAGCTGGCTAAGTGTTTAACCCATTGCACCACCGGTTCATGTTTTGCAAAAGGGGTATGAATACAAATAAATAAAAATGATAGCATGTGGATGGTGAGTAAAAAATGGGCAATTTAAAAATGGCTATGTTGTAAATAATACAAATTAAAGTTGCCTTCCTATCAACAGAAGAGTAGATTAATAAATTTTAAAATATTTATTTTTATCAAACTAAACATAGAAGAATGTTTGTCCTGTGTATTGCAGGTTCATTCACTGGTCTAACTTTTCAGTGCTTCAAATGTTAGACTCGTTTCTGGATATATTTGACTTGCTGATTTTAAAAAATGACTCCAATTCCTCCTATCAACTCTAGTTTTTGAGATAAAGGGTATATGCCATCCTCTAGTTGTTACCTGCTTGCCCATTAAAAGCATGATAACCATATCTAGGAAGCTAGAGCTGATGCAATTTAACCAATGCAATTTTCACCCCAAATAACCCCAGTAACAGGCCCAAAAATTATGACAGCACATTGCTGGGTTTTTTGGTTAGTTGGTTGGTTGGTTGGTTGATTGGATCGTGCTATTTTCTCCAGTGCACATGCCAAGTGTATTGCCTCAATTTTCTTTTTACTGTAGTTGACTATAGCAGGATTCATTTGGGGCTAGAAACAGATATTGTAAAATGAGGCCTAAAAGCCAAGAGGACTAAACTGAGATTGTCATACTTTGGAAATAATGTTATGAGAAGAATACACAAGAAAACACAACATGCTTGGTAAGATAGAAAGCAGTAGGAAAAGAGGAAGAGAAACATTTGGATAAGCATTTAGAAATATAGTTTAATCAACCAAAGAAAGAAGGTAGGCAAAGTTAACAAGTAAATGCAAATGCAGCAATGTAAATATTGTGAACGATGATACTCATGTTTTCGCTTATTATGACTGGGGAGTGTTCTCATTTTATTTTGTTATGCTCAATTCTTTTGTTGTAACTTTATTGTTGCTACTCTCTATTACTCTGTATTATTTTGATATGTTTGTACCCATTTTGAGGCATTGAATGTTTGCCTTTTTGTGTGTGTATACTGATCCAAGTCTCTCCGGAAAACGTGGGTAGTCTAGAAATAAAGTATTATAATTATTTTCTAGCTCTACAATACTAGTAGTGTGCAAAAGGATCATGGCTCAGAGTTGCCAGTTTGAATTTGCAACCCATCCATACTAGCGATTTGTTAAGGTGCCTCTTAAGAAAGAAAGAAAATCTCTGTGTCCGGAGAGTTGTCATTGACATCTATGCCCCAGACTCTTTTATTGTTTCACCAATAAGCATTGCTTCAGGCAAAACAAATCTAGGCTGCTGATAGATTCCATAATTAAGCAGCAGTGCTTCAGCTTCCACGAAGTCTTTCATCATGAAAACCTCTCTGGGTTGTCCATACATCAAGGTTACCATTAACCTCAGGGGACAATCAACCAATTCTGTGGCAATCAGTTTCTTTCACAAGGAGACAATTGAGATGAAAGAAGGAGCTCAGTGTCACACTATTATCTAACAGAAGAGTGTCCGCCAGAGAGTTTCTTCTCTTGCCCTCCAGTAAGATTCATTGCCATTAGTTTGCAGTCAATTTTAGCAACAGAAGATCATTTTAAATTAGAGGAAAGCAATGATGCTTTGACTGCAACACTGCCTACAATGTGTAAGTAGAAATCCCACTCTGTCAGTGAGACTTGCCCATGTGTAACTGAGTGAGATTTTGGCTTTTATTTCTAATTCACTGTATGTAATTTTGTAATTTCAACATGTTGAAAATCAGCTTGTATGTCTAAGTGTGTATCTGTGTTTGTCACTCACATTGATGGATTAGCCCTCAGACAAATTCACTTAGGGACCAGTTGAAAAACAGAGTGGTGTGGAGATATCCAAACAACTGACACTTCATTCTCCTCACAGGAGCAGTATTCCAGCATTTAGTAGAAATAGAGCAATGAGGTAATGGTAATCGGAGGTGTCATGGTGTTCGAAGTTCCTTTTTTCTTGTAATAGTAAGAAGTAAAGGTAACTCTAAATTTGGGAAACAGAGCCTTGCGATTTACAACAACCAAAGAGCAAAGCTATGGATAAATGGACAATCTTCCGAAACAATTAAAATAGAAAAAGGAACTAGACAGGGTTGTCCCCTGTCACCGCTTATCTATATTATGGCACTCGAGATTTTACTGAAAAACATACGGGAAGATAAGTCACTCCCTGCAACCAGAGTGAGTAAACAGGATTTCAAATGTAGAGCCTTCGCAGACGATTTGGTGTGCATCGTCAAAGAACCAAGGGCAAATATAAAAAAATGGATAAATAAAATAGAAGAATATGGTCGTCTAGCAGGTCTGAGGATAAACAAAGAAAAAACGGCAATTCTAACTAAAAATATAACAAAGAAAAACCAATTGGAATTACAGAATATGACAGGAATGCGAATCACACCAAAATTCAAATATTTGGGAATTCAAATAACAGCAAAAAACTCCCAATTGATTGAGAACAATTATAAAGAAAAATGGAAAGAGATATCAAAAAATTTAGAAAAATGGACCCAATTGAATTTGTCGCTGATGGGGAGAATCGCAACGATTAAAATGAACATATTACCAAAACTCCTGTTCCTTTTCCAGAACCTTCCGATTTTAAGGACTAATAAATTTTTTAAAGAATGGAATAAAGCTCTGCAAAAATTCATCTGGCAGGGCAAAAAACCAAGGATTAAATACGACCATCTAATCGGAGCAAAGAGGAATGGAGGATTCGGGTTACCAGAATTAAGACTCTACTATGAGGCATCAAATCTTGTTTGGATAAAGGACTGGATTACACTCAAAAGAGAAAATATCCTGGCCTTAGAAGGATTTGATTTAAGAATTGGATGGCATGCCTATTTGTGGTATGGCCAAGAAAGGAAGGAGAAAAACTTTAATAATCATTTTATAAGGACGGCCTTGTTAAAGACCTGGCAGAAGTATAAAGATAGGTTTTATAGGAAAACACCTCTTTGGATATCACCATTAGAGGCAGATCAGAGAAGGCTGTTAGGCTGGTCTCAATGGCCCACCTACAGGGACATACTAAATAAAGAAAAGGGAGAACTGGTCCTGAAATCCAAGGAGGAAATTACAAACAAATTTAAATCATTTTCCTGGCTGCAGTTGATGCAGGTTAAAGAACACTATAAAAAAGACAAGGTTATAGGGTTTGCTGAAAAGGACGAATTCTTTGAGAAAATCGTAAATAAAGAGAAAAAGAACATTACAAATATATATAATATATTACTAGAATGGGCAACAGAGAAAGAGTTAGTAAAAGACTGTATGATCAAATGGGCACAAAATATTGGTAGGACAATAGCACTGAAAGAATGGGAAGAAATATGGCAGAAAAAAATCAAATATACGTATGCCACAGATCTGAAAGAAAATTGGTTTAAAATGTTTTATAGGTGGTACATTACACCACAGAAATTAGGACTAATGTACTAGACGGCGAACAGCCACTGCTGGAAGTGTAATAAGGAGGTGGGCACTTTCTACCACATGTGGTGGACCTGCCCAAGGGCAGTGTCATATTGGAAGGAAATACAAAAAGCCTGTGAAAAGATCCTACAAAGGAAGATCAGTAGGAAACCAGAATACTTCTTGTTAGGTATTACGGACGAGGAGTTAGATCTGGATACAAATAAGGATATTTTGTTCACCTATTTGTGTACAGCAGCTAGAATGACTTTTGCCAAAAAATGGAAACAAAAAGACATACCTACAACCGAGGAGTGGCTAAGCAAGATAGATGAGATTAAGGATATGGATAAACTAACATATGCTATGAAAATATCTTATGGTAGACCCATAAAAAAAACAGACTGGAAAATTTATGAAACATTTAAAGACAGTAAGTAAAGATACAAGAGGAGACAATGTAGGAGTAACTGACCAAACACTAGAAGAAAAGAGAAACAATAGATATAGATGATAAAGGAGTAGTCAAAGGCAAGAATGGACGATAGAAACAAATAAAAACAGAAATCGAAGAAGGAAGATTTGGAAGTCAGACATCCCCGCTCCCAAGTGTGCTACCCTTGTCTACCCTCCCCAAGACCACTACCCTTTCCCTTCCCTGAACATTCCAAACCCCGATACCCTACCCCAACACTTGAGTTAGGGATTGTGTGTTTTCTTTTATGTATAATATGTGAAAAAATGCTATGAATAAAAATTATATATATATATAAAAAGAAGTAAAGGTAACTCTTATACTGTTAGTCCTTTGTCTTCATTTCAGGGGTCCTAATGGAATGGATTATACCAACCAAGGCTCAAAAATTATTCAGAAAAATATTCCAAAAAACAAATCTTGCTGTAGCCTCCTGTCTCACAGATCCTTTCTCTGAAACTTGTTTGAGTTCTCTATTTTATATAAATGATTATTTTAGTACACCTTTGCATATCATGGGACCCGGGCGTCCATAGATATTAATATCCATGAGGGTCCTAGAACCAAATCCCAATGGATAGTAAGGGCCCACTGTAATCTTATGTATTCTGAAGAAAAAGGTACATGAAATCCCTCTCTCCTGCATGGTAATCTAGGGTTGCATCCCATGTTTAATGAGCAGGCAACTGCTCATGCAACAGATTTCTATTTTTATTTGTTTTTCACCCTTACAGCTCCATGTGTGCTCTTTCCCAAATCAGCATTCAGATATCCCCTAATTCTCTAGGGCAAATGTGGGCGTACAGAAGGGACTGCAGGAGGTGATTAATTCCCTCTGTGAGCAGATTTTGTCCCCTCAGCAGATCAAACTAACTGGGTTTTTCCTATTGCAAAATTCCCAGGGCAAATGCCAGAAAAATCAGCCAAAATCCTCTACTAAGGCTGCAGTGACAATCATTTTGAAGGCCACAGCACACAAGATAGTGCACCTTCTCTTTCCCCAAAAGACAAGTGCAGCCATTGCCGGATTAAATTGCTATATCCTTAATTGTTATGTTCTTAATGTCATCCTTCATTGGCCTAGTTAGTGAAATCTTTGAATATGTACATTTGTTTATTCATAAAACTCCATATCAGGGATTTTGGAGTGGTGCACAAACACTTTAAAATGTATTTATAAAAACTAGCTGCAGTTTTTGAATTTCATAATGACATGAAATTCTTTGCTTATTTCCTTTATTTGCATACAAGAACAAAAACAAGTAATTACAAAAGTTTTCTTTTGAATTCTTCTTGAAAGTACAAAGGGATACCACAAGAATCAGTTTGTACCAAAGTAGGGATTGGGTTTTCACATTAAAGCTACATTCCTTCAGTTCTATTCATCTATTTCTCTTCCTTTTCCTCTCCTCTCCTCCTGTTATTACCTTCAAGATTCAACACATAGTGATGAAATTGATTAAATGCACTCAGGGAAAGAGGTCTCTTTTTTGCTTTGTTTACTCTAAAAAGTGCCAAGTACATCATCACAATTATAGTCTTTACTCCAATGGGAGGAAACAAATTCTTAGCATAGATGACTACCACAACCATAGAGCTAGGAAAGACCACAAAGACTATCTTATCCAAGCCCCTGCCATGCAGGAATACACAATCAAAGTACTCCCAACTGATGGCCATCCAACCTCTGTTTTTAAAAAAACCACTGGAGAAGATGCTTCCACACTCTGAAGTACTGCCAAACATTTCTTAATGTAAGGAAGTTCTTCCTAATGTTTAGGTGGAATCTCTTTTCCTATAGTTTGAATCAATTGTTCCATCTCCTTGTCTCTTGAGCTGCAGTAAACAATCTTGTTCCTTCCTTGAGATGACATCTTTCCAAATATTTAAAGGACTATCATGTAACTGCTTGATCTTCTCCAGGCTAAAAATACCCAGCTCCCTAAATTGTTCCTCAAAAGGTATTTTTCAGACCTTTTACCATTTAGGTCACCTTCCTCTAGCCACGTTCCAGCTTGTCAATGCCTAGCTAGGACATATGAAGAAGACAAAATATTAACATATAAATAATCAGGGAGGGGGAGCTTGTAAAAATAGAATCACAACAATAAGTATTATAAAATATGGCAGATTAAAGTTTTAATCCAACCTTCCCCGCTATGAGCTCAAGATCATCTACAACAGCATAACTGCAATGTTTCCTACACAAACCTGTGAAAAAGTATATTTCATTACATAATATTTGCCACCACACAATGGCCCCAGAATGTTTTTTTTCTTTCCTCATGTAAATGTCACAGGTAGTTTTAAACAAAAGAACCATAGAGTTCTCTTTCCTTCCTTCCCTCCTCAAAGACAGTTTATACAAGTGGGAGACTCTCTATCCATCCTCTTCATCTTGGGGTCAAGACAGTTTTTTTTAAAGGGGAGGACAAATGAAACAAAATATATATAAATAGATAAAAGATTGTAACAGAATTATCAGCATAATATGTCTTAAGTGGGGAAAGTTCTCAACTAGACGGGAAGCATCTTATTATGTTTATTGTTATTTTAGATTAGCAATTTTGTAAAATGTTTACATTCTTAATGATTTTACATATAAGCTGTATTAAGACATCAACAATTTCTCTTTCTAAACCAAGCTGTCTCATATTAGATCTATGCTGTCACTGGAATCTATTTCTGCTTCATATAATGGACAACAAATTGGGATCACACTTTCTGACACCACACCCAATATCTGTGCACCCTCCACTAAGTGGAATATTGGGCAGTAGCAACAGTAGGCGCATGCAGCTATATGCCAGTAGTTTTTCTATAGGGTGAAAAGTAAACACGTGCATCTGCATACAGTAAAAAATTATACTTTGGTACCTTGTATCATGGCTCCATCCTATGGGATTATTAAATTTGTAGTTTTGTAAGGAAGTGGTTTGAGCAAGGACT